>CM021100.1:721958580-722201717 GCA_007115665.2 Sequoiadendron giganteum
AAGCATGTAGACTTGTGTGCATGTCAAGTAGAAAACATAATGGATATCCATTTTTTAAGTTATATAAAAAACAATGGGACCATTTTGAGTAATTCAATGGTCCCTACATTATTTCTATCATGAAATTCTTGTGCTTTTTTTCTGCATCAAAAAAAAATCAGCTTTTCAAAGATTCTCTAACACTTTTTTTTAGAATTCTAATCATTTGTTTGTGTTTTTTTGTTTGTTCAATGGGGATCAATAGTCATCATAAAAGAAAAGGTAAAAGTAAACTTACAAGAGATCAAATTGAAGCATATCGAGAAAAAGATAGAGAAAGTCATAGGAAAAGAAGACAAGGTGTGAAAAATATTCAAATTGAAGCTTCTTCTGAACTATTAAATGTTAATTTAAGTTAGATGAAATAGAAATTGAAAATATTGAACATCATATTAAAATTGAAAATGAAAATGTGAAGAACATTCAGAATGAAAATGTTGTTGAAAATGTTATTGAAAATGAAATTGTTATTGACAATGAAAATGTTGTTCAAAATGAAATTTTTTATTGAAAATAGTGAGAATGAAAATGTTAATAACATTGTATTTGAAAATGAAAATTTTGAAAATGAACCTTATGTAACACCTAATTACAAAATAACCCCTAAATGGTTGGTTGAAATAGATGAGAACATAATTGATAATCTTGAAGGAAAAAGTTCGCAATAAACGATTTGTTTCTGGGCTACAAAAATGTTCATAGAATTATTTTCCGATGAGACATTAACTGAACAATGCCAAATTTTTGTGCAATTACTTAAGATTTACAAAATGAGACCATTATTAAAAAAATTGATGATTCATCTCACAAAAAAACATGGAAAAAAATAATCATATTGTAAAATATCTTTATAATTCTCTAACCTCTATTGGAAAGACTAGTAAGGAAAAAAATAAAAGGGTTGCTCGAAGAGTGATTGCAACCTCACTAGTAAGCCATCATTTGATAAATGCTCATTTAATGAGACAAACTTGTATTGATTTTAATTTAAATCGTAAAACATTGAATAGAGCACTCTCAAGAAGAGGAAGACTCGATAGTGATCTTCAAAATGATACGTGGAATTTTAGTGGGAGGCTTCCACATTTCGATAAAAATATAACTGATAATGTAAAGATGAAAATTGAACAATATTGGAATTCTCACTCTAGAGTATCATCGAATGTAAAGGATTTTTTAAAGTTACAAATTGGTAATCAAGATCGTACACTGCATCCTAAACTTTTTTTGGAATGTAGCCAAATAATTTTGTCAAGAACATCCACACTTGTAAATCTCACAAAGGTATTTTGAGTCTTGCAAGCCATTTTATTGTGTTCCTATGAATGTTCGTAATACATGTTGTAAACACCATGTTGAGTTTTCAATGTATCATGAATTGTTATTCCATATTCATTCTACTATGCATATTGACGAACTGTTGTAGGAGTGTCATGCAGTGCAACTTCCCAAGTCATCCACAGAGTTGTTAGATTCATTTTTATGCATTAGAGGTGATGGTTGCTTATTTTATAGAAATGATTGTTTAAATGGAACGTGTTTGCAATGTGGTGGTTTATCAAAGTTTGTGGCATACTTTCATGAGGGCAGTGATCACGATTTTGGTAACAAAATTGTTGATAAAAACAAGTATGAGAGTCAAATACACATTGAAGAGTGGAGGTGAGGGTTCTAGATGTGAGTTGGTTGCAAGAGAGGTAAGTATTGCTGATTTTATTTCAAATTTTAAGAAAAATATTTTCTATAAGTATGCACAACATAGCGAGAGGTCGTAGTGGTTGGATCATAAATTAAGGATGTGTAAGGACTCTTTCCCTATTGGAACTATTGTATATGTAGTTGATTTTACTAAAAAATTACACATTGCAACTGTAGACACTGAGAATTGGTATAGGCCTGCGAATACCACTTTCGACATAATTTTCTAATGTCCATGGTCATGATTAGATAATGTTAATTATTTGATTATTTCCTAAACACATCTTTCTTCTATTAATTAAATAACCTTTTAATTATTTGATTAATTCATTATGACCCTTATTCAACTCTGATTAATTAAATAAATCTTATTTATTTAATTGCATTGCTAATTAATTAATTCTAATTCTGAATTAAATAATTTATTATTTAATTTACCTCTTATCATATTTCGACTATAATTAAATATTATTTTTGAATTATTTAATTATTCAATTAACCTTTTCGACAGTCAATTAAATAAAATATTATTTATTTATTTATTTAAATCATTTCAATTTTTGAATGTTGAATTAAATTAACATTTAATTCATAATTAATTTTTTTTGTCACATTCTTCTGTCGTCCAATTAACTAATTATTCACTCACCATCTGACTCAAGATCTATATAAATCCGTTAGTTATCTCTGGATTAGTTATTTGATCGTCTTTGTGAAAAGGACTCTTTGTCACAACCAATCAATTAACTAGTTCTAACTCATATGCATCAACATATTTATTAATTAAATATCTTTATTTAATTAATTAATTCATGTGTGCATTCAAACAGATCATTCTCCAAGATCTAACTTTATCCTTTTCATTCAAATTCTAATTCTTCTATTTTCGAAGACTTTCAGCTGAAGATTAAATCATTTATTTAATCTTGATCTCTTAGTTAGTCTATTTTCGAACAGTCTTAACACCAGATTAAATTATTATTCTAATTTATTCTTTAACCTACAGAATTTCCCAACTCATGTTCTAACTGGCACAAACATCAATCGCATGACATTCAACAATCTCGATCGTTGATCTCTCTTTCGAATCTGAGTCGATCGTTCAAAAACCATCTTTCTATAAATTGGCTAACCCTTGCCAGTATTCCTCCTCCCAAAATCAATACAATTTTTTGGAAGAACTTAATCTTCGATATTTTTCTTACACATACATCAAGGATAGGCTTGCATACATACTGAAAATCTGAGGGAAAGAATACCAACATGAAAAAATGGAGGAGGACAATCAAGATAATTCGAGGAAATGGATTGATATTCAGTGAGATGGTTCTATGTTTTACGTTATTTTCTTTTTAATTCATTTGATTCATTCTTTGTTGTTTGATTTAGATTTATGCATGTTTATATTAGATTTAACCATCTTACTGTGCAACACTATTTTATCTACATTACAACAACCACAAAATGAAGTTCAATCACAATATTATAATTTTATTCAAATTGTTATTTTTGTCCACATAACATATAGGCATGCCCTTGATAGTACAAAAGAGAACAGGAAGATAATCAGGGAGTACCATTTTTACATGAGTGATGATAGATCTCATTCATCTAATTTGGTACAACATTGTCTTGAAAAAAGAATTGAGTTCTTGCAGGAAAAAGGAATTGCAATGGGTCAACATCTGATTTGGCTAGATAATTGCACAGGGCAATTCAAGAATGCTCACATGTTTTATTGGTTGAGCAAGATGCATATAGAGAGGGGTGTACCACATATTTGGATTTTTTTTGAAGTTGGGCATGGAAAAGGCGAGCACGATGGCACAGGTGCATGTGTGAAGAGAGCTTTGGTTAAGGAACAAGTGAATATCAAAGGTGGTGCAACATTCAGTGATGCACATTCTATCATGGATTGGTGTACTTATGCACTATCATGAGGAGGGACACTTGATTCACAAGAGTGTATGTTCTTTTGGTTGGTTGAGGAGGGCATAGTGGGAGATAGAATGGAATGTCAAACAATTAGAGATTCTTCAAAGATGCGTTCATTTCGAAGCTCAGATGTGAATGCATGGACAATATGGGCATGAGAGATGGCTTATTTTTGTCAAAATTTTATTCAATGTGATTGGGATCAGTGTGATTCAAGTGAGTGGGTAGATACATGGATTCCATAGTACCTAACCCCTTTATTTGTAGCACTATCCTCATTAGAATATGTAATGGAAATTTCACTTGACTACAATCATCTTTCAGATCTTGTACAACTAGGACATGTCTATGCAGTCATAGCACCATAGGGGAATGAGGAGGGATCAAACTATTGGTTGGCACAATGTGTACAGGGAAAGAAAAAGCTAACACAACCGATGACATATGATGATGGGTTCATGTATCCTATAGGTTTAGTTGTTTTTTCTTGAACTTGGTTGCATTACCATTTCATCATCATTTAGGTTGTTTACAATAATGTATATTTGTTATTCTAAGCATCTATGAAAGTTTGCATAACCATTTCATCATCATTTAGGTTGTTTATACAAAATATAGAATTTTTATTCTAAGTATATTTAGATGTTGATAAAAAACTTATGATCACATAGGTTTAGTTGTTGTTTTCAAAACTTGGTTGTGAACATATATGATTAGAAAGAATAGCATACCTACATTTGAAGACTATGAGAAGCACAAAACCATTCTCATGTATTTTCACCTTGTTATAGAAAAAAATGTTAAGTTATTGAGACATCATGCTAGACCAAAAATAAAAAAACTATGGACAATTAGTAGTGTTGATCATGAAGCATTACTAGAAACTTTGAAGGTAAGAGATGACCCTTCGAGAACACTTGAGTAGCAGATCGTTTGTTGTATGGGACATTATGATATTTTTCATCACATTTTGATATTTTTTATCTAATAAGGTTCATTATTTAGGTAGTTTAGAATAATATAGATTTTCTATTCTAAGCATCTTTTCTAGTTTGCATTACCAATTCATCATCATTCAGGTTGTTTAGAATAATGTAGATTTGTTAGTCTAATCATATTTTCTATTGTGACCATATAGATTTATCATTTGAAGTATATTACGATGTTCTTGGCATGATTGATCATGGAATTTCTACAACAATAGCCATCTCTGATCCTTTGGTAGAGGTATGTGATAGATTAGAATAATATAGATTTTTTATTCTAAGCATCTTTTATATTATATGTAGTTTAATTGCTACCTTGATGGTTTGTATAGGTGCCTATCACTCCATAACATCAACATGTTATTGT
This sequence comes from Sequoiadendron giganteum, assembly GCA_007115665.2. NCBI lineage: Eukaryota > Viridiplantae > Streptophyta > Pinopsida > Cupressales > Cupressaceae > Sequoiadendron > Sequoiadendron giganteum. The sequence goes on from CM021100.1 coordinate 721,963,606, forward strand.
TCTAGAAGACTGTGTTGACTGCAAAGGCAACACATGATCTATTTCCTTCCCCTACTCGGAAATGACTATGTATTAGGGTTGTTTGTTCTATTCCTACATGTAATTTTCTAAATCTTGTATTTGATAGAAATTATTGAGCGATAATATCATGCATCTTGTGTATACTTTACGTGTATTCAACTATATACTTTACAACTTGTGTATACTTTGTCACTTATGAGTATTCCAATGTATACTTTATGACCTACGTGTTTTAATGTGTATACTTTGTATTCATGTGTGTAGTTCATGACTTAAGTGTATTTGACTAAATGAATCACTTTTTCACTTACTCATGGGAAAAAAATGAACCCTAAACCCATGTGCAACTTTACATCACATCCATCTGACCCTTTTTCCATCAACTAAAAACTTGACACCACAGGAAAACACCTTAGAGATATAAAAAATGAGAGAATTTATTGTATAGGGGCCCTATGTGATCCTATACACTCAAATGAAGTGTTTCTAGGTGACATGGTTTCCGATTAATAACCCATCAAAGATTGTTGTCTTTTATCACTTTGGACTCTTAAAGGAAATCGTCGGTCCAATGTAGATTGGAGTGGTTCAACATGTTTGGGTGCAAAATAGAACCATGCATAGAATAAAACTACCCATATGGATGTGTTGGAACATCCTATTTGGTCGTACGACTTGCAGAACGAAAGTTGTGCCAGTTTGCAAATTTACACTACTTGCATTTGACAACTTTTTCCTTAACTGAAAACTGGTCACCATAAGGAAAAGCCTTTGACATAGAAAAATTCGAGAGAGGTTATTTTAGAGGTTCCAAATATAATCACATAGCCTCAGATGGAGAGTCTATAAGCATCATGGTTTTTGACAAATTTACCTTCAAAGATTACTGCCTTTTAGCACTTTGGACTCTTAAGGGAAATCGTCGTTCCAATGTAGATCAGAGTGATTCAGCATGTTTGGGTGCAAAAGAGGATCATTCCTAGCGTAAAAGTATCCATCCGGAGGTGTTGGAACAATCCATTTGGTCATACGAGTTGCAGAACAAAAGTTGCGCCACTTTGCAACTTTACACTGCTTGCATTTGGCAACTTTTTCCTCAACTGAAAACTCGTCATGATGAAAAAATGCCTCTGAGATAGAAAAAAATGAGAGAGGTTGTTTTAGAGAGTCCCAACACAATCTCATAGCCTTAGATAGAGAATATGTAAGCATCATGGTTTTTGAGAGATAACCCTTCAAAGATTTTTTCCTTTTAGCACTTTGGACTCTTAAGGGAAATCGTTGGTCCAATGTAGCTCAAAGTGATTTGACATGTTTGGGTGCAAAAATAAGACCATTTCTAGTGTAAACATACCCATCTGAACATTTTGGAATAGTCTATTTGTTCATACGAGTTGTAGAATGAAAGTTGCACCACTTTGCAACTTTACACTACTTGCATTTGACAACTTTTTCCTCAACTAAACATTCGTCACCACGAGAAAATTCCTTTGAGATAGAAAAAACTAAGAGAGGTTATTGTAGAGGGTCTCAACATGATCTCATAGCCTCAGAAAGAGAGTTTGTAAGCATCACGGTTTCCAAGAAATATCCCTTCAAAGATTGCTTCCTTTTAGCACTTTGGATTGTTAAGGGAAATTGTTCGTCCATTGTAGCTCAAAGTGATTTAGCATGTTTGGGTGAAAAAGATGACCATTCCTAGTGTAAACGTACCCATACAAATTTGTTGGAATATTTTGTTTGGTCATATGAGTTGCAGAACGAAAGTTGCATCACTTTGCAACTTTACACTGCTTGCATCTGACAATTTTTTCCTTGACTAAAAACTCGTCACCATGGGAAAACGCCTCTGAGATAGAAAAAACTGAGAAAGGTTATTATAGACGGTCCTAACATGATCCCATAGCCTCTAATGGAGATTCTATAGGCATCACGATATTTGGGTAATAGCTCATTAAAGATTGTTTCCTTTTAGCACTTTGGACTCTTAAGCAAAATCACCAGTCCAATGTAGCTTAGAGTGATTTGACGTGTTTGGGTGCAAAAGAGAACCATTCCTAGTGTAAAAATACCCATCTAGACATTTTGGAATAGTCCATTTGGTCATATGAGTTACAGAACAAAATTTGCTCCGCTTTGCAACTTTATACTGCTTGCATTTGACAACTTTTTCTTCAACTGAAAACTCGTCACCATAGGAAAAAACCTTTGAGATAGAAAAAATCAAGAGAGGTTATTGAATAAGGTCCCAACATGATCTCATAACCTTGAACTGAGATTCTATAAGTATCATGGTTTTTGGGTAATAGCCCATCAAAAATTGCTACATTTTTTTCACTTTGGACTCTTAAGGGAAATCACCAGTCCAATGTAGCTCAGAGTGATTCGACGTGTTTGGGTGAAAAAGAGGAACATTCCTAATGTAAATTTACCCATATATTATGTCTAGTTTTCTTATTGATGCATTATGATTAGCAACATTCATTGTTGTGCATTATGATAATACAAATTGCATGTCCAAGGTCAAATAACATGCATGTCATGGAGTTGTATTTGGTTTGTTTAATGGTAGTATCACAGTCATTTTATCTTTTTAATGGTTGCATCATGGTTGAGTGATGTTTTAATTGTTGATCATGATTATTGTATAGATTTCGAATGAAAAATCTAATGAACATGTATCTTATTTAGTTGTAAGGACTTTGTTTGAACGTTGCATCAAACCCCTATGGTTGAAAGATATTGATTCTTACTCAATATGATTTTATACCTTTTACATGTTATTAAGCTTAAATGAACATTGAGTGACATTGATTTTTATCAAGATTATTATATTACTTTTGAATGAACACTGTAACATGGCATGCATTTCATTAAGTTGTATCCGTTTTTCATTAATTTTAACTACTTTTGAAATAAAAAATCAGCTGCCCACTTCATTACATGAGTTCAAAAAACAAAATAATGTCAAATTTAAATTCATTCAATAGAGCTTAAAATCATGGGTATTCTCAAATTCAATGTTTGATAAAAATGTACTGGTAGACATGTATGAAAAATTTGTGGTACAATAGAAAAGGTAATGAATTGTTTGAAAAAACTCCACAAAGAAATATGGTCTCATGGAATGTAATGTATGTGAACCTTAATATGAATGAACTCTAACATAGATGGATTATAAATTTTAATTCATAAGTTCTATTAAAATGCAATTTCCTTAATCAATAACACAATTATCAATCATAACTTTAAACCATTCTAAGATAATTATACATTCCATTTTGAAAATTCAAAGTAAAAAGACATGCACACGAGGAAAAAATTAGTTCAAATATCAATTCTTATATATCAAACTATAGAATAATTATGTTTGTGCATATACAAATTTGTTATATGCCTACTTAGAACAAGTTTTACAATAATTTTTACAAAATGTGGCGTATATGTCATCTCAAGATCTATAAAATCCTAAGTACATATCAATCTATATCATATCCTAATCCTATGCTGGACCATCAAAATCAATCCTCCTCAAAGAAGTTAGTTGCTCTGAAGTTTCCTGCACAATAACATTTCAAACCACAAATTAGATTAATTATGTGAATGGTTGACAAGATAGACTAGTAAATAGAAACTTATATACCATCATTTATAAATTATGAATTTAACATCAAAATCAGTATACATGTACTATATTATATCAATAATGCAATTCTTGTTTACCTCAAGTCTTGCTCTCTTTTCTACAAGATGGTCTTCATGTGATTGTCCCTTAGGATGATCAAGAGTCCTCCTATAAATTAATGGTCTCACACTCATCATAGTGTTGAGTCGAGTAACAGGACTATATCAGATAAAACAAAAATGATACAAATTAACATATAATTGTTGACAAATAATCATATCTACTAAACACATATATACTCCTATCTAAATGTAAATATTTGCAATATAAAATAAACACATACCTGTTGTGATGCTATGATAGTAGATGGGCTCATAGTGTATGAATCAACTAATATGGTTTCCTATATAAAAAATGACAAGAATTTAAATGCACATGCACATATAATTATAATGTTAAGAATAAAAATATATATATACCTATTGTGCAACTTCATCCAATGGGTCAAACCCAGTCAACAAGGTTGTATAAGAACTAGGTTGTTGCATAAAAAGACAAGATTATGTTAGACTATCAATATATGTAGTACATGTATTTAAACATAATAGATTTCAAAAATTAACATATAAAATAAAAATTTAAATAATACCATATACCAATTCTCTAGGGAAAATGAAATGGGAGTATGTGTAGCCTCCTACACTTGCGACATCTACTCCTCTATCAACAACTGTTAAAGATTCCAGCACATAAACATATATTAGTACAAATATCTCTCATAAAATATGAAATAATTTACATAAAACACACTATGAAATTACTTTAAGTCTTACCAGTCCTCTAATATCGTCCCTAGTAGTCGATGTCTCTCTTGTAAATGGTCCAGTCCATGCTCTATCAACTCCTACATCCAACATATCATGAACCTCATAGTCGGATGTCTCTATGGAAGCCTCAATCGACTATCGGAGAGGACCCAAACATAAATTGTCACACATCATACAATGATGAGGCACACAAATATGTCATAGAGAGGATGGTGTACCAGTGGGAGCTGATGATGGTGTACTAGTGGGAGTTGATGCAACAGGTGCACCACCAACATGTTGGGATGTATCAGGTGCAACACCATCATGATGGGATGCATCGTCAAATGGTTACGCAACATGATGGCTCTACATGAACAAATGATCACTCAACGAATGTAACGCATAAATGAATAGAGTCCCTGCATCTACAATAATCTCAGGGTAAGGTAGTGGAGTTGGGGAAGCAATAGGTGGAGCAGGATGAACTGGGGTGACTCAACATGCTCTAGGTCTATCTTGTGGCATCCCTCTACCAACACCCTAGAAATCTCGCATGTCCAAGTAATTGAAATGTTTCCCTAGCACAAAATCAACATATAATTTTCAGAGAAAATAATGAGGGACATCAAGATTTTTGTTGGGTGGTTTATCAAAAACCATCCACCAACATCTCCAAAAATTATCTATTATGTCTCTATGGGTGCACCATTTAATTGAAAATTTTGGTTTCCGCACATTATCAGGCTATCTTGTTCTTTCATTGATGAATAACTGGGCTAATTGGGCTTTATCAATATCAAGTGTCTTCAGCTCATCATATGATATCCCATCAGCATAAAATTGTCTTTATTCCTCTCACCACTATGCAAATCTATTATGTTGAGTTTGTAGGAGTTGATAAATGCAAATCCATAGCTCGCCAAGAACACCTGCATGCAAAATACCTAATGCTGAATGGAGACCAAAGAGACAGAAGCAAAGGTTTGGAAAATCTCAGTGGAGTGAGAGCAGAATTATTATTTCCCAAAAAGATTAATTACAATAATTACAAAAGCGGCATATAAGGTGAGAAACCCTAAAGCCGGAGAAAGCTAGGTTTGTGCAATTAATAATTAATAAACATATTAATTATTATGCACCTACAAATGACAAGCTTAAGTGAATAGAATAATAGTTAGCATTAATAATTAAACCAAAGTGATTTAATTATAAAGGCAAATGAACTATTACTCTAACACCCCCCCTTAAGTGAAGCTCAGGAGGAAGCAAACCTAGCACAGCTAAGAAAGCAGAAAAATGGGTCCCGGCAACAAGGCCAGATTAGGTACCCAAGTACAAGGAAATCTCTATGAAATGGAGAAAAGGAGAAAACCTAGTGAGAAAAACTCCTCTCCAAAAAGAGATGCAAAAAGAAAGTACAAATGAAATGTCTCAAGAGACTCTCTCAAGAACATATGCAGATATACAATTAGATACCCCCCCATGCGAGAGAGTGGAGACTCCAAAGCCCCCCCAGAATGAGAGAACCCTTGTGCCAATGATCAAACCGATGTGTCACCTCGGAGGAAGAAACAGATCCAACGGTCGAAGAAGAGGAAATCCCTGGATGTGAGGTGAAAATGGTAGTCCTGGATGATGCTCACTAAAGAACTGAACAACAACATGAGTGTATGAATAACAAAATGGTGAATCAAACAACTCAAGATGATCCTGAAATGGAATCTCCAATGAAGAAGGGATAACAGGTGTGTTGAATCTATCATCTGTGAGGAAAGGAATATCCTTAGATATGGCCTCAACAACTGCACTTGATGGCTCGATGAGTGGAGCAACAATGTCAGTCACAACTGAAGAGGTATCCTGCTGAACAAATGTGATCTCAACAGGAGGAAGAGGTGTAGAAGTCTCAACACTAGTCTCATGAACAGATGGAAGAACACATAAGTTCAAGTGACCGAACTTCTCCTCAGATACTGCATGCTCTCTTGTAGAAAGAGAGGGAGATGGTGGACCAAAGTGTGTGAATGCATACAATCGGGAAGAATGATCAACTATCCCTGTTGCAACAATGTTGCCAGTCTGAATGTCTCTGATGTGCACTGAATCAGGTGTGAACTCAACTATCTTCCCTGTCCCACTGTGAGCAATCTGATAGATGGAGAGAAGGTTAGTGGACAAAGATGGAACACATAGTACATCATTGAATGTACCATCATCAATATCGATAGAACCTTTCCCACATACACTCATATAAGTGTTATTACCCATCAATATGTGTGGTGAGGACACAGCCTCAAAAGATGAGAACATGTCCTGAGAAGATGCCATATGGTGTGAAGCACCTGAATCCAGTAGCCATCTAGATGAATGTGAACTGGTGGTTGCACATAATGCATGACCCTTATGTGGGGCCTGTCCATCTATCTGGAATGATGGTGAAGAAGAAGACCCGCCTGAAGTAGATGAAGAAGAGTGATGAATATGGTTCTTCTCAAGAAGAGTTGTCAAATCTGAAACCTGTTTTGCATATCCATCTATCTTCTTCTCATAACACTTGGACTCATCATGTCCTAGCTTAGTGCAATAAGCACACTTAGGTCTATCTTTCTTCGATGATTCCCCCTTAGGAGAAGGTGAATCAGAAGTCTTCTGTGAACTAGAATCCTTCCAATGCTCTGTGGTCTGTGGTTTCTGTTTCTGTTTCTGCTTCTGCTTCCCCTGAGATGACTGTGCTACCAATGCTTGGTGTGGTGATCCTATGAGAGCATCCAACTGTGATATCTTAGCCTGCTCTCGTGTCAAACGATCACAAAACACCTCAAAAGAAGGCATGGTAAAATGTGCACCCAAGGCATCCATAGTGGAATGGAAGGTAGATGAGAATATCTGAAAGTTCCCATGAAGCTTTGACAAAATCAGGTAAATACACTCTGTATCAGTCTTAACCTTACCACAACCCTATAGAAGAGATCTCTGTTGTTTGAATTTCATTAGAAAGTCCTCAATGGAGGGAAAAGAATCAGGTACAAGTGAAGTCAACTTTGCCTCAATCTGCAATGCTCTAAACTCGTTGATAGTGCCAAAAAGTCCCTCAAACTTGGTCCAATAGGCCCTAGGTGTGACACACCCTTCAAGATGAAACAAGAGACTGTCTGAAATGTGCAAAGCAATCAATCCCATAGCCTGATCCATATTGTTCCTGTGCTGCATAACCTCAAAGGCGCGAGTCAATGGAGGCTAAACCGCATCCAAACAGGACCATAACCCTCAAGACTGAAGAAGTGTCGTCATACGACCCTTCCAAGTGTGATAATTATGTGGTGTGAGAAGCTCAATAGATCTTTCGGCCATGCTATGAACTGTGCCTCAACTGCTCTGAATGTGTTTTTTTTTTTAATTATTAAGTGGTCTTTCAGAACTAGACAGAAGATGCAGAAGGGGTTTGATTTGTTTTGGTGTTTATAGATTCCAATTTTTTGATGTAGATGACAAAAAGCAAGAAAAAAAATACCCCCCCACAATGTATGATTCTAACCCTCGTACAGCAAATAATCAAATACTGAAAGAACAAAAAACGAGGAAAAAACCTGAACGCCAGATGCAAAGAGAGAGGAAAACGAAGCCTCTACTTCAACACCAAAAAATGGTGCTCAAACAGTCGAATCAGCAAACAAGACCATCATAATCATGTCCGGCTCGGAAACACCTTTCCGACGATATTTTGTTTTTTGAAAACGGACACCGTATGCCCAAGATATGGCCAAAACACCATAGGTACCCCCCAAAAATGAGCTCTCTGGAAAAAACCAGTCACGGGAAATAAATTGAAGGCCGTATGGCCGTCAAGGTAAGGTGGCCGGGAAGGCGGTGGCGACCGGATGCCGGTGGCGGTGTTGGGCAGCCCAAATTTTGTGAAAATTTTGATTTTTTTTTTTAATTTTTTTTGAGTTTTTTCTCGATTTTTGAGCTCGTATAGCCCTGGTAGGCCAGAATTTTTTACCTGTGGTCACTGTGGCCAAAATAGTCAAATTTTATATGAATTTTGACTCTCCCGGGCCTTCTGAACGCGATGGTGGAGTCTGTTTTTGCTCAAATGGCTCCAGAAAATAGCACCTCCTTCAAAGTGACAGAAAAACCCTAGAGAAGTTGTGGCTGTCGTCTTCGAATCGTGGCCTCAAACACCTTCAAACCAGGCAGCAACAGGGTGGCTCTGATACCATGTAGGATTTGATAAATGCAAATCCACAACCCACCAAGAACACCTGCATGCAAAATACCTAATGCTAAATGGAGACCAAAGAGATAGAAGCAAGGGTTTGGAAAATCTTGGCGGAGTGAGAGCAGAATTATTATTTCCCAAAAAGATTAATTACAATAATTACAAAAGTGGCATATAAGGTGAGAAACCCTAAAACCGGAGAAAGCTAGGTTTGTGCAATTAATAATTAATAAACATATTAATTATTATGCACCTACAAATGACAAGCTTAAGTGAATAGAATAATAGTTAGCATTAATAATTAAACCAAAGTGATTTAATTATAAAGGCAAATGAACTATTACTCTAACAGAGTTGCCAAAGTTTCAACATTTGAAATGACTGTTTCCAAAGTGATTTTCATGTCTGATAGCTCATCGAGTGTCTCATAGATTCGACATAAATTTATTAATTGATCTAAATTTCTATGTATAGACTCATGTATTGTTGGCACATTTTTATTTGGAAACAACAGTTGCAGTGAAGGAGGATTTGGAGGGTTTTCATTTTGTGTGGGGTTAGGGTTTTCATTTTTTGCGGGGTTAGGGTTTTCATCTTGTGTAGGGTTAGGGTTTTTATGTTGATCCATTTTAGACCTATTAATTGATAAAAAAAATTCAAAATTAAGAATAATTTTAATGCAATGAAAAACCTATCGAATTTACCCTATTTTTTACTAAAATTAAAAAAAAATGCAAAAAGAATATAAATTGAATAAAAATATAAAAATCCAAACATACGTTTAAAATTTGATTGATTTTGATCAAAACGACCGCCTACGAATGGATATACAAGTTGAAGAGGAAAAGAACCTACACACAATGAGCCAATTGTGAGCTCTCGGGTATTTTTCCTTTTTAATTTATAACACAGGAAACAGATATTTGTTTCCTGTTTTTAACCTTTTTTAATATATGATCAGGTTTGAGACCTGACCATATTTAATTGGCGGTGTTTTTTTTCAAATCTATGATATAAAAACATAATATATATTATATATTATAATATAATATTTTATAATAATATTATATTATATTATATTATAATATATTATTATATAATAATATAATACTATATAATAATATAATACTATGTAATAATATTATATTATATAATATGAACTCTTGGATTTTAATTTAATTTATAACATAGGAAACAGATATCTGTTTCCTTTTTTATACTTTTTTTAATTTATGGTCGGGTTCGAGATCCGACCATAAGTTAATTGGCAACATTTTTTTCAAATCTATGATATAAAAACATAATATATTATATTATATTATATATTATATAATAATATATAAATTATATTATAATATAATATTATTTAATTATATAATAATATAATATAATCATAAAATATAATATTATATAAATCTTATAATTAAATATAATATTATAATATATTAAATATATTATGATATAATTTTAAATTAACAAACATTATAATAATGTTTTTTTAATTTAATGTTGTATATGATAAATATATTAAAAAATTATTACAATATATAAAATAAAAAATTGGTCGGGCCTAGACTCGACGAAATTTAAAAAATTGACTTAAACATAACGAATATCCATTTTGAAATGGATATCCATTTTGAAACAAATATCTATTTCTAATGGATATTGTACTTTAGCTTGCAAAAAGTCAAAGGCATGTGTAACATCCCGCTAGGAACCCTCGGGAGTTAAGAGCCAAAAGAGGACAAGATATTTTATTTTTTTAAAACATAAAGATTAAAATACACATAAAGTAATTACCAATTCCATAAAATGACACCAAACATGGCCAACTATAGCCTAAAGTACAACTTCAAGGAGAGGACTAATCCACCCTCCAGAGAAAATCCACATAGAAGCAAACAGGACAACTCCAAAAATTTGCTTCAGAATTTGCTCCTCTGCTCTGGAACCTGTTGCTACAGAACTTGCTCCTCTGCTCTGAAACTTGCTCCTCTGCTCCGAAACCTGTTGCTCCTCTACTCTGGAACCTATTGCTCCTATGCTCTGGAACTTGCTCCTCTGCTCCAGAACCTGTTACTATCCACTAGTCAACAGACAGAGAGCGTCGGTGCTCCGGAACCTATTGTTTCTGGAGCCCGATGCTTTGGAACCTACTGTTCTGGAGCTCGATGGTCCGGAACTTGTGATGCAACTCACAAGACAAAAATGAAAGGTGTTGCTGCTCCGAAACTTAAGCAAATTTAAATGTAAAATAGATACACATATGTAGTTCAAGTTTTGCATAAAATGTAGGGAAAAAAAAAGCCAATAATAAACATCATAATACATAGGATTCTGATACCAACACTGGAACCCATAAACCAAATATAAAACATCACATTTCTTCTCATTAATTTACATGATTACAACTTCACAAGAGAATACAATGTGCATAAAGGAAGAGGTATTAATACAATAGCATTTCCATGAACATAATACAACATCAGATAAGATAAATACTCAAAGGCATGTACATGAGTACAATATGATAAACAAATACAAAAGAGAGAGATCCACTGCAACCAGTACTTCAAAACCTGTACACCGGTCTCCAACGGTGGTGGCAATGCCTCCCTACCATGTGGACTCCAGAGAGACCACCCCACCATGCTCGGAGGTAGTCACAAGGCCCAAGCAAAAGAAAAAAGACAAGGATAACACAAGACCAACACTCACATCAGACATGGAGCAAACCCAAATACCAAGCACGAGGCCTGGTGGTGTTTAAAATAACAACCCAGCTATACCTTGCAACTCTTTAAGAGGTAGCCAACCTCTATTTTAAAGAACAACCAAGGTTAGTGGCCAACTAACAAGATTCAGTCAAGGACTAACATCTCCTACACTTCTGGCTCTGTAAGACCAAGGTGGGTAAACCTACACAATGTTTAAAACTTAATTCAACCATACATACTGACATTGTTCTTTATAGCATATAATTCCCAATGCAAAAATACTAAGGGAAGCATTGACAACTTTAAATTTGGCTAAATTCTCAATAGCTCAACCCTCTCTCAACCATTGGAAAGCAGGACATACAACAGTCCAAACAGTAAGATTAAAAATGATTTTGTATTTAAAGTTGTTTCTGAGATGCACAAACTGAAAAATAGATCAGTGCCAGTTCTGGGCCATGCAGTCAAACACATAAAATGAATTCTCCAGCAAACAGTCTTCAACCAATGGATTTAAGTGGCTAATGCTTTGCATTAACTGTTAGTGCCTTGCACCAATAATCCTTCTCTAGATATCAATTAGATTCTTCTTATCAAATCCCATCTACACACCTGAAATCACAATCACTTGTTCAAAGCATTCTAACCATTTCCTTGAAACAAAACAGTGAACAAACAAAACAATCTCATGAAACTTGAGATGATAAATTCAAAAACACTTTGTATTATTGAATTTATATGACTGAAAGTGTACAAATGTGGAGACAATCTGATGACATTCATGAATGTGGAATCACTTCATGATATTAAATGCATAAACTGGTTGTATTTACTCTTGAATTCATAAAATTACAGCTTACAGACTCAAACAATGACTCAGAAACTACAAATCTCTATCTACCCAACCCAATACAAAAATTTAGAACTCTTTACAATGAGAAGAGAAGAGAAGATATAGGAGAATGGAAGCAGCCCTAAATTTAATCCGAAATTGCCACCTGGAAACACCTCCACCGTTGAACAATGATCTGCAAAATATCTTCTCCATTTCCTTGTGACAAACTTCAATCTGTTTTCAAAACAGCATGTGCTCAATTTGTTCTTCAACAAAAAAATGCCCAAGTGTCCATTCCCACTCATTACTTGCAGCTGAAAGAAAACTCCATTCCCGTGCACATCTATTTCTTTTCTCTTCATTCTGTTTACAATGCTGGAGTAGTACCTTTATATCTGGAGCTGCTTTTTACCTTTTTACTGCACTTATATTTATTCATTTGCTTACTGCAGCTTTGTTTTCCAACATATATTAAAGTTTGATAACTTTAATATTTCTGCTCTTTCAATAGTTGCATATTAAAATATTTGCTCCAATAAAATGCCCCCTTGCCTGTGTCTTCACTTTCACGAGCATTACCTTTGATGGCTTTTCTCTTAATATTTCCACTCCATATACTCTCACATGCACCTTACATTTTTATTTAAAATAATTCATTTTAACACAGTAAGTAACTTTATTCACTCCACCAGATAAAATAAATTACCCTCTTACCCGTACTCCATATAATAAACAATGTTACAGTAAAGGATAAAAACAAAAATCTCTCTGTGCTTTTACTTTCCTCTCCATTCACTTTAAAATGAGAATTAATAACTCACGTGGGTACAAATAAAATTACCGCTCACCCCCCCCCCTCCCCCACTCCTTTTTACTTTCATTTTAACTAATAGGAAACCTTTTGATTTCTCATAGCAATGTATTAAAGTTACTCTCTAGCACTTTTAATGTCTTTGCAGGGCGAATTGTTTTTCCTTTTAACCTCAACTTTATCACCAGTAAAAGAAAAACAAAAAATTAAACACCCTCATCTTTCCAATATTCTATCTCTTAAAACAAAATCCTCGTCGGGCATTTGTAATTTTCATGGGCCCACTTCATTTTTAAATCTCCAACCATTATCTTTTTTTATTTTTTTTAAAACCGAGCTCCTCCTGTGTTCTCGCACACCTCGCGAGCTTTTTTGGCAAAGTCACCCAAGCTCTGCGAGGTCCGCGAGAATGGGTTGAAATGCCCTAATTTTTGAATTTTTCTCTTCCCTATTTGCTTCTCATTTCTTCCTGGCACTTTGATGGATGCCATTGCCTATTCTTAACACCTGTGCCATGCTCATTCAAACTGCTTGGATCTCTCCTCCAAGCTCCCTGTTGTGCAAGCCATTCACTTTGTCTCTTTCCCACATGGCGCGGGCTTCTCCTCTTTGTCAGGTCGCGCCCTAAAATGGTTCCACCTGCCTTCCATGGCCAGCGCACCCCATTCATGCCTTCTCTCCATTAGGCGTGGGTTTCCCCTCAACCATGCCTAATATTTCTTGTGGCCCTCTATTGCTGTCATGGTGCGGGCCTCTTCATTGTTGTGCAGGCCCTCTCTCCATCGAGCCTCCAGGCCATGCCACTCCAGCTTCACTTTGCTCGTGCCCCGTGTAATGATGGATGTCCATGCCTTATGGTCTCCAAGCCGCGCCTCATACACTTGATGCATTTGCTTGAAAGTTACTGAGGCCTTTCAACGAATCCATTCTGTATACCTGTCCTCACTGCCACCATCCCCGGACTTGTGCAATGAACTCTTTGATTACTTTGTCCAAAATGATAAAGAATTCCTTATAACGAAATCATTGCAAGAGGTGAACCAATCATAAATTGGAAACATGGTAGGATCAAACTTCAATCCTAAGCCCTGGCTGTGAGTAAAGAAATGTATCCATATAATCAAGGAACTAAAAATATAAGCATGTATAAAATATTCACATTCTCAGCATTAAGCAGTTATATAAACTTAATGACAGGATAAAATGCCTTATCCATGTCCCATGGTAACCCAAGTGAAATACCACTGCTTTCTACTTGATGGATTTCATATGGATGTGGTTGCCACTCATAGGCCTGAACCATACTCACCCTGTAATCCCCACTCTTGAACATAAAACGGACCTTGTTCTGTTTCACTGACCAACTCAATACAATTTACTTGATGGGATTACAACATTGAAACCATTATAGGTTCATGACCATGCAAAGCATGTCGGGCCCCATGTGGGTCCGACTAAAAAAAAATCGTTTTCAAACAAGCTTTACCCTCAAGTGGTCTGATACTGCCTTTTGAATACTTCTGAAGTTGAAAAATGAACTGGGTCTTCATCAAAATCATTCTTCTAACACTTTTGCAAAATGGTCAAAACAGGTTAGTTGCCTCAGGAATCAATCTAGAAAACCATTCAAACAACCTTCGGGAGACATGAAAACTTCCAAGCATTTAGACATTTGATCCAAGAATATAGTGCAACAAACGGCTCAGAGAAATCAATCATGAGGTGAAAGATATTAATCAGCAAAGTTGCCCAATCAGGATTTTCTGAAACAGCAGTTGTTCTGAACCAATTGAAACTAATCCAATTGCCAATTTGTAAAAATAGAAAATAAACTCCTGGCAAGCTACCATCAGACACATAAGTTCATTAAGGTACCCTGAGCACGTGTGAAAAACGAATTGCTTTGAAACATCACCGATCAAAATTTATTGACGGTTGAAGTTGGCCTCTCAGAAAGGCTGTCAGGAATGCAGCTGCAAAATAGAACAAACTACATTTAGTTTCGATCTGCTAAAAATAGCAAATCAGATCATGAAGTTCTGAAAATTGACATCCGAGATCATGTTGATATGGGGAATATGGAACAGCATTTTTTCTGACATGACGGTGAGCTGGTTGCGAAAACCAATCTCAAACAAGAAGTTGTTTCACAAAACAAACAGTCTGTGAACAAAAGAACAGTGTCAAAACCCTCTAGCTTCATGTTTTGAAACCCTATCAAAACTTATCATGGGAAGGTAAAATTTGACATTCCTTCTCACATAGGTCAACTGAGTATGTCTGCAAATGGGTTTTGCACGACAATCAACAAGCTTTAAATTATAAGCCTCCAAAGTGGGTCCCCCAGACAAATTCTTCAGGTGCACTTCTAAAAGTGTAGAAACAATTTTTTTTTGAAATAGGCATCTTAAATTTGCAAAATTTAAGAGTGCCATCAAGGCCAATGACACAACACGGAGATTCTCATACAATACATGATGGGTACTACTCATGACTACAAGATACAAGATACAAGAGTGCAAATTGGATGGAGTGTCACCATGTGTGCTCGAAGGGACGACACCACACGAAATTAAATACACCTCTCAAACAGATAAGGAACTCAATCATGCTTGGATCAGTCCCCTGTAGGCAGATAACTCAACGCCCTGCAGACGGATAGGTCATCTCAAGTGCATCCTTAGCTTTTACAAGCACTCAAGGCCGTGCACGAGGACTCATTTTCTTACATTGTTTTACTCCCTCTCATTTGACCAAACGAGGGAACCAAAAAAAAAATGAAACAATAGAAAAATTCATTAAAACCATCATTGAAACCATTTCAACAACCAAGCTAGTATTGTTGTACAAGAAGCCACTGAACAGCTGAAAACCATAAGGAAATGGAGGCATAGAATTTTCATAAAAAAAATAAAAGTGTTCAAACTAAAATTCCAAGCTTGACCCAGATCAGATTTCAACGTTTCAAGTTGGGATACACCTTCTATTTTGATTTTAGAATCGAAAACGAGGTGTTGTTTTGAGAAATATCATTTTGATAAATTGGGTAAAAAAATACATACAAAAACAAAAGTGCCCGGAATTCGAATCGGACAAAGACCCAATTCATATTTTGATGTTTCTACATGGAATCTAACATTATTTTACATTTTTAACAAGCGGTAAAAGAGCAGCAATGAAAAATGTCATTCAACCAAGTAGGCATAAATTTGGGCAAAAATGAAAGTGCCCAGAATCAAAATTTGTTAAAGACCCAAATGAGATTTGGGAATTTCTACCTAGAATCCACCCCTTAAACTCATTTTTATCAAGAGATTAATAAGCAGCAAAGAAAAATGTTTTTACCAAGTTGCACAAATTTTGGCTAAAACAAAATGTATTCCAAATTTATTTTGGATTCCAATCCAGTTGGGAATTGGATGTTTTTTGGTGAATCTCACAATTGAATTTGAGTTTAAACTAAAAGATTCATATAGATTTATAAAATTCTCAAACTTTCCCCAAAATAAATACAATAACCAGGTTAAAGATAAAACTCAAAACTCAAAATATCATGACAACACCTCGAGCAGCCAAGATTCCCAACAGATTCAATTACACACACATACATTTCTAATTTAGAACTTCAAGAAATGTATACAGAAAAATATCTCTAATTTTTGTCCAAATTGAGATGGAGAAATGTTCAACTTGCAATGCATGGCTAGTTTCCAACACCAGACATCAGGGAGGAAATGACATGTTGGAAACAACAAAAAATTGCCCACAATTTTCTTCTCCCAGGAGTCTCCATATTTCTCCTCTCCCATTTCTGCCATACAAAACCTGGGGTTTCTATTCTTTTCCCAAGAGAGAGCAATTTCTTCTCCTTTCTCCCCACAAAACATCCCCCCCAAAAAGTTTAAAACAAAACATAAATATCCAAGACCAAGCTGTCTCATTTCTTCCTTCTTTTTATTTTTTTTTATTTTTAATAAATCTTCTTCCCCAAATTATATATATATACTCTCAAAATAATAAAATGAAATAAATCATTTCAATTAAATAAGCCATCAAAGCTCTCAAATTTAATTAATTTAAAAATCACTTCATATCCAACATTCACAAATACCCAAGAAAATAATAATTTAAATCCAATATTAATATACACGAGCTCCCCAAATAGGATTTAAATAAAATTATGAGGGCTCACAAAACCGATTAATAAAATCGTTTAAAATTTCCAAATGAAAAGTATCATTCTCTTGAATGACCAATAAAATTAATTAAAATGACATATTTAAAACCCCATGGATAAAACCATTCAAATCTCAAATCAATTAAACACAATGAGATACCATAAATGAAGTCATGAAGAGATGTCAAATAAACCCCATCAAGACATCGACAACCAATTAAATATAAATATAGCCACATAAAATATTCACGAAAACCATAACAAAACAGCTCAACAAGGCATACCGGAAAACCACATATAACTAAAGGGTGCGCCAGACATACGGCTGAAAGGTGCTCTAGACATTACCATTAGGTAACCGGATGGTATGATATCAACTCGGAAACACTGCACTAATAAGATACAGTGGGCTAGGGTAGAGGATTTTTGGTCTATATAACTACCTCCAATTACCACCATCGGGGAATAGGAGTACGCTCAGGCCTATGAATCCAGGTGGAGTCGATACTCAGTACCTGCATCACTCCAATTACACATCAAAGTACCTGTGCATATAACATATATCATATAGTTGAAACTACACCAATTATTAGGAAGGTGGTCATGATATCATAAGCCTCTCGAATACGAGTGTTACGACATCAACCCTTCTAGTCCATAATCATGGAAAGAAATGATAACTAAGCATGTGATCCAACATAATAACTAATCATGATAATTATCAATGTCTAATCTCAATATGATAACATTTATAATGCTAAATCAAAATTAAAATACCATCTTACCGCGGTTGGAGTAAGAGAAGTGTTACAGCATGAATTTTGTGTTTTTGGGCGTGTTAAAAATATTTTTTTTCACATTTCCACTTTTTGGACCCCCATGATCTTGCACAGAACCAAACTCAAAAGCCTTGTCACATTCATCATCCCATAAAAAATGGACATCTTTCTTCAACAAACGTGTGAAAGGAAGGGTATAATCAACCAATTGAGGTACAAATCTATGAATCACTTGAATCTTCCCTTGTAAACTACGTAATTGAGAGATTTGGAGCGAGACATTGTTTCTCTATGGTAGAATATTGAGTTTCATTTAATCAAGTAGAATACGAATAATGTAGTAAACTGCTCTTTTTTACCATCATCATCATGTTGAGCTAATAAAGCTGCTAAACCATGAGGTGACACAAAAATATAAAGTAAAAAGGGTCTATCCTACATAGCCAGCATCAAGATAAGAGGATTGTCCAAATAACTTTGGATAGACTCAAATTCCTTGTCATATTCATCATCCCATAAAAAATGGACATCTTTCTTCAACATACGTGTGAAGGGAAGGGTACGATTAGCCAATTGAGATACAAATCTATGAATCACTTGAATCTTCCCTTGCAAACTACTTAGTTGAGATATTTTTGTGGGTGGGGGCATGTTAACAATTGCATCAATTTTATTTGTGTCGACTTCAATTCCATGATGAGAGATGATAAATCCTAAAAAAGTGTTGGCATTTATGCCAAAGATGCACTTAAGAGGATTTAGTCTCATCTTATAAAGTCAAAGTATTTCAAATATAAGATGAATATTTTTGACGTGATGTTGACGAGTCGTAGACTTAGCCAAGATGTTATTGATGTAATCTTCTAAGATCTTATGAATGAAAGATTTCATGAAAGATAAGTCATCGCCCCTTGGTAAGTCGCTCCAACATTCTTTAACCCAAATTTCATGACTACATAATAGAAGGTACCCAAAGGGGTAGTTAAGGTTGTCTTATACTGATCTTTTGGGTTAATATAAATCTAATTATAGCTCAAGAAGCCATCCATAAAAGACAATAAGGCATGGAATGTGGTCGATTCCACAATCATATCTATATTAGGCAATGAAAAATTCATCCTTAAGAGAAGCCTTATTAAGATCACAAAAATCTATACAAATACTAATACGACCATCGAGTTTACTAATGGTGGTACTATATTCGAGATTCAATGTGAATAGTCAACAGGATGGATAAAACCAGATTTTAGAAGCTTCTCTATCTTAGTCATGACTAATAAAATACCTTAGGATTCATTTTATGAATATTTTTCTTGATGGGCTTGACAAGGAGACATAGAATGATATTATGAACTACCACATATTCATAAATACCTGACATGTCCTTATATGACCAAGCAAAGATATCAAGGTGAGAATGTAAAACATTAGTATGTTTTATAAATTCTTCAAGAGAGACACTTTCCAATATTAATCACTTTTTTAGAAGATTTAGGGTCCATGAGAACATCAGAATTATCTCCTTTAAGGAGAGTACTACGGTCCTTAGGATGAGGCATAGAAACACTATCATCCACATTAGATAAATGATCCTTCTCATTGGTACCCATAACGAATTCTCCAAAATATTCCTATTTACTCAAGCAATATGGAAATCATCATTTATGGTGATAAGAAGGTAGGTTAGAGTAGAAACCTAAAAAGTCCTCTAGTGCTTCATCCAAAGAGAAAACATCTAGAGGAACCTCCTTAGAGTCTACCTTAATTTTAATATATGTAGGATGAATTAATTTAAGAGAAGGCGGTTCAGTGGAAATCATACTAACATTCAATAATGGTTTCACCATAGACTTTGCAGGGTGGTATCCAAGTCCAATATTATGCTTACAAGGATCAACCTCTAATGGGACTTTAATACCTTGCTCATTATGTCCACAACCTTTACCTCCATAACTATATTTAGAAAAGAGATTGAAACCTGGACCATGTTTGTAATTCTTGAAAAGGAGGATTAGTGTAAAGAGAATAATCCATAATATAGGTATCACACTACTTCATAGGGAAATAATCATCCTTCTTAGTAGAACTACAATCACTATTCTCCTTAGCAAAAGTGTGATCATCCTTCTCAATAGAAAGATAGTCTTCTTTCTTATAAAAGGGGAATAGTATTTTTGGAAGGTTGAGGTGGATAGGATCAACTTTATACTCCCCAATATAGGATTTAGTAAAGTTTAAGGATCCCCAATCATCACCAAGACATGCATTCGATTCAGAGGAAGAAGTAAAAGGGTAGATTTAGGAATTTCTTCTTTGAGATGATCTTCCTTAGGGACATCTGTCTCAAGAGTAGCCTTTGCAATAGGTACTGCTAGAGTAGATGTCAACGCATTAGAAGATAATAAAGGGATAAAAAATTTAAGAGTAGAATAAATTGAGGCTTGACCAATAGCTTCCATTTCACACAGGTGTATAGCATCAAGGCCATCCTTAATTGTAATTACTTTTTTATTAGCAATGAATTTCACATAACGATGTAAGGTAGAAGTAACTACTCCCAAAGCATGAATTCGAGATCTTCCTAAGAGAATATATTTGATAATGGTCTTGACATAACATAAACTAGGGGAGGTACGGTAATGGGTCCTAACCTCAAAGTCAATATTGTCATTCCTAAGGCTTATCAATTGGTGCTATCGAATCCATAAATATACAAAGACGAAGCATCAAGAGAAATTGAATCAATTTTTATTTTAGGTAAAAAATCGATGCTACATATGTTGTTTTGAACCAGTATCAATGAGAGCACATATAATGCCAATATTGTCAATGTTAACTATTATCATTAGGGGATACACTTGATTTTTTACTTCTGGAGGTGGGAGTTTATGTGGATGGAATGCAACATTTGGTGAATCCGCACGAATATGATTTATCAACATATTAACATCTATCATTCTAGTGGAAGAAGACAAGATGATATTTTACAAGGCTTCCTAAAGCATACCTTTATAAACCAAAGCAGTCTGAAGAAAATCTCAAATTGAGATCTTAACAGGATTAATGTGAAGTTTCTTGAAAAGATCATCATACTCACTAGGTGGCTTAGCTACATGTTTAGGTGCTTGAGGAAGGCTTGGTTGAGAAGGTGCCTGAGAATTTGGTTGATTAATATTTTTTTATTCCTTCTAGTATTGTACTTGTATGGGCTACCACTCTATAAGAGGGAGCCTTAGATTGCATAAATCTCATGTAAAGGTTTGGTGTGCCATTTGTGACAAGAACCCCAAAAATAGAATGGATTATTTTAGGATGCAAGCTAGCCAGAGTCACGTAAATGACCGGTCTCTTAGGCCTTTGAGGGGCAGAAAAAAATATGACCACATTCACGGACTCTTCAACTTGTAGAGAAGAGTATTTTAATGAAGAATTTTTTTATCATATTTTCGAGTAGAAGAAGGTGCCTCTAAGAAATCATCCAAGATATCATCCAACATATCGAAATCTTGTTTAGAGAAAGCATTATCAAAAGAATTAAAACTTTGAAGAAAAATATCCGACATGATTTAATTCACGTCAGATTGACCAAAATGTAAAGGAGTGGATTCACTACCCTCAAGAGTCAAGACAAAGAGAGTCTTCAAGGAGAAAATAGGCCTTGGTTACCTCAAGGAATAAATCTCAGGTGACAAGATAAATAATGGAGAAATATTTGCACAACTTAATCAAATAGAAACTAAACTACTAATAGAAAAAAATATGGAAATCACTTAATTATAGAGATATACGACAGAATCAAAATATCTAGCATACAAAAATGGAAAGAGTAGGAAGTACAGATTTTACCACCAAGAGGACGAAGCCTCAACCACAAATGGTAGTGCACCACAAGGATGTCTACGTCCTGCACTGTCATCTCTGATGAAATAGAGAATAAAAGCCTTAAATCTACCACACCAAACTTTCCAAATCCATACATCTGTACATAAGACAAAATAAGAAAAATGGTGGGGGTTGTTTTGGGTCTTGCCTCAATCAAACCCTTGTTTTGGTGTTTCCACCTCCATCGAAAACCAAATAGATAGAGGTAGACAAAAGGAAATGAAATGTAAAAACATGTGATAGAAACAAACCCCGCAATGGAGGAGAACCCCTATCACGAATATAATAGATGTTATCAAATAGACAATATTGAATAGGCAAGAGAAAAAGACAAGAGAGTGTTACCAACGGCCTGTGCCTCCCCTCTTGGCTTGATAGATGAGATAAGTGTTGTGTGGTTGCACAACACACCCCAAGATTTCAAAGTGTGGGGATCCAAGTTCAAAAAATACCTACTTGGAAAATATAAAAAGATAATAACCATGGAGGGAAGCTCAAAATACTTTGGGAAGAAGCTTAAATTAAAGAAAATATCAAAAAAATGGGTAATTGGGTTTTCAGGAAAATCAAGCATAGATGAATGATATGGTTGGTTGGCTTCAATAAGGTAGAATTCAAACAAATTACCAATGTGGAAAATAAAGGTTCATGGGTGAAAAAGACGTGATAAATGGGATGCATCGCCAAAGTTTTGCAGTTAGGTGGAGTTTCATTGAAGGATGTTTAAGTAGTAACGCAAAAGTTTGAGTGTTTGGGTAGTCGAGTACCCATGTACTCAGGGAAGTATAACAATGAAATTAAAGCTTAAGAATCTCACTTAATTTTTATGATAACGTTGAATAACTAGAAACCCGCATGAGTGGGGTATTCGAGAAATTATTAAAATAATGCATGGTTTTAATTACAATATTTTAGAAAGTCGAATTCGCATGGATTATATTTGGTAGTGATTTCTTTTTTCACACATGCATTAATATTTTTATGTGTAGCTACGAAAATGATATAACTTGTTGTGTTGATTGTACGTGTGACAGGTGGTAGATTTCAACAAGGATGTGGATGGTCTAGAAAATTGATACCACAGACAAGTCAGACGTTGTCGTAGTAAAAGGAGTATATCATCCAGACGTGTATATGTGTGAAAGACATTCAAAGTGGGAAAGTGGATAACCAGAGAATCAGGAACCCAAATTTTCCTTGGTGAGAAAACCTCAAATACTTTGGAAATTGTGTCATATGGGTTTCTTGAGCTCGAAGGATGGAAGTGGAAGTGGAAAGAATTAATATAAAATCTCTATATCCACCTGATCACTCTAAGTATCCAGCTAGTCCCTAGATTTTATTTGAAAAAAGGAGGGAGGGGCTTATATATATTCTTCCTCAATATCTCAAGCTTTGTATGCATGAAAAAGAAAGTCAAATTACCTTTGATGTATTTTCAAAATGGGGGGTAAATATCCTATTACCAACTATCATGTGCCACATGTTGCTTTATGATTGGTTTTGTGGACATGGAAAACATACATGCACCTGATTCTGATCCTACTAACATCATTTCTTCTTGAATCATACTCTTAGCTTATCAACACCTTTCATCCCTTAATTAAATAAATCATTATTTGTTTAATTAGGTCTTTCTCCTCTACTGATTAAATTAATTAATTTAATTTAATTAATTCTTAATACCTCTTTAATTAAATAATTTATCTTATTTGATTAAATCCCTAAAGTCTTCTTATTAAATTGAATAAATTAAACCTTATTTGATTTAATCTAACATTATCCCCTTTAGTTAAATAAATCAAATCATTTATTTAATTAATCTTTTTCTTCTCAATTTTTGATGTAAATCAACTCATAAATTGTCAAATCATCTAATCTCTCATTAAATTAATTAATCTGTGATTAATTTAATCTTAATCTATGTCACATCCTCTAGAGAATGCAACTTGCACAATAAATCAGTTACTTTGATTTATTAAATCTCTATTTTCCCTCACATGGCATCAAAAGGGAATATTCTCTCAAATTTGAATTCAAATTCAAATGGACTTGGTCCTTCCAACAAGTCATTTAATGTCTCTTACATTTCCTTGTGCATTGAGCCAAGTGACATTAACTCCATTACTTTCATCCCCACTAAACATGTCACTTCATCAAATTCAAAATTCAAACTTGCACATTGATCAAAATGTGCTCAACCCTCAACCATTCACATCTTGACAAGTGGCACTTGGCCATTGGATGTTGAATGATCCCACATTGCTTATTTTCACTCTCTCTTCCATTTTGGAAATCTATAAATGAGAGACTCTTCCTCTCATTCTTTCATCCACAATTTGAGTAGACTTACTATACTCAACTTCATCATCATCCACAATTGGATGCAAAGTTACTCTCTTCACATTGAGAGCTATTTTTTCCCATTTCACTCAACTATTCATCATCTTCAAGATTTGCCACAAGGTTATGCTCAAATCTCTTTGGGAGATTTGACCATTTCTCAACCACTCAATATTGCAACTTAGAAATTGGGAAAGGGCCAATTGCAACATTCCATTGGCACCAATTCCCCATGGGATCTTAAATCTATTGGCTTAATTAGGATTTATATGCTTCTCTTGTATTGTGTTCTTCATTTTCCTAATTTTAGTTTAAATAGATGGATTTCATGGGGAATCTCTCATGCTTGTTTACTTGCATTTGATCTAATAATTTAATGTGTTTGTTGTTCTTATGCATTTGCAGGTTTGGGGGTTCACATTTTGGCACTAGAAGGAGGGCAAATCTCAAGTTCTAATCACATTTTTTTGGAAAATTTTGTTTTTTTCTATTTTTTTGCAGGTCACGGGAAACTGCGCCACTTAATAGTTCCGCGGCACTATATTGCGCCGCTTCCAGAGGTGCGGCTCCATACTACACCAATTTTAGAGGCGCGGTGCTATACCGAACCGCACAATTTTCTTAAACAGTGTCACTTTACTTTCCCGCCTGTGGAATTTTAAAATTTCTAAACTCATCGCTTTAATCTCCACGACACTATATCGCACCACTTCTAGAAGTGCGGCGCCATATTGCACCGTGTTTTCCCAAATTGTGCCTCTTCTGCTTTCCCGCCTGTAAAATTTAAATTTCCAAAGACTCACTTCACAAACTGCGCCACTTCACAAACTGTGTCACTTGACCATATTACATCACATATTCGGTCTTTGTTCCTACAAAGTGTTGCTCACAGTCAAATGTGCGGCGCTATATAGCACCGCTTTTGTCCAAACTGCACCACTTTTACAAACTGCGCCGCACTTGCAGATTTCTGGGTTTTTTTTTTTTTAAATTGTGATGCAGGAAACTTCCTGAGGTCATAACTTTTGACTTGGATGTGGGTTTTGGTTGAAATTTTACAGGTGGTTTCTTTATGAGGTGGCATATGGATTGCCGACACATCAACAATAAGTTGGTGGCGATTTTGACACGTTTTTGGGGCTTGAAACTTTCATCTTGGCCCTCAAAATGACATTTTAGTGATTTTTCCTAGTTTTTTGAAAGTTGCTTTTGTTAATAACTCAAAACCTATGTTTCCAATTTCAAATGTTAGTTGGCAATTCATCCTACCTTAGTTTTAGAAAGTTTTTGGTAAAAAATAGGACTCTCAAAGTCATGCATGCAAAATTACCAAAATTGGAAAAATCTAAAAAATTGTTGAAATCTCATTGTATCAAGTCTTTTTAAACACTTTTGGGAGAACTTATAATCCCTTTCTAAGGATTTGTTTACTTTCATGCTCTTAGGAAACACTAAATTTCATTCGGGTCTTAAAAAGAACAAACAAATTCTCTTTCAAATTTTGCAACAAATGGCTTAAAAAGAACTTTAGAACAACTTACTAGATTTGGTTTGAGGATAAAAATTGAACAAGGCAAATCTCACATTTCTTTTGGTGCTAAAAAGAACTCATTATTGCTTTGAGGGATTTAAAATAAACATGTGTTTTTTGTGCCTTGTAATCTTTATTGCAAAATAGTGTCATTTAAAAAGGTGTATGCACTTCTCTTGCACTTCACGACGATCTTGAGAATCAAAAGTTTTTTTTGGTGACACTAAGTTGCATAAAAGATTGCCGCCACATTTCAATTTGGGTACCTAACAATTGAAAAAAAAATGCGAGTGTGAGCACGGCATATTGTGAAGGTTCTCCCTTTGTTTTTCAACAAAGGTTGATTGAACGATAGGATATGCTAGCTCGCTATTGTTTATCTTAGCAGACCTACCTTGTGGGAAAAAGTACTCACCCAAGGGAACGACCCAACAGGGAACACGCTAAAGCCAAGTGACTTCCAACCGGTATATAAGTGTGGATTCTTGAGGAAAGTTCAAGAATCATGAGGATTATTCTGATGAGAAGGGCAGCAATAGTTTATCGCCACATGGATAGTCCCCCATGTATGGAATGCCCGAATTAAAACCTCTTGTTCAGAAAAGGCTAAATCCTATCTATTTGTTGGTGCAAAAGGTCATGTCCTCTGAAGCCGCCCCACGTTATACATGTGGTTTTGTTGTAGAGATGAAAAGTATGCCTTGGGAGATTCATGGGTACTAATGCTTGGCTGACTCGAGAAGTGTGTGTTGTGGAGGGGAGCTAGTGTGGTCAAGCATCTAGTCATCCGCACAAAATATGCGCAGCTGGATTTATCTAAGTGGGAACCCAACAAATACTGTCTTTTCAGCCAAGGGTTGTGCATATTATTGAGACAGTTTGCTTGGTTCTAAAATAATTGAAAAAAAAACATCCACAAAGAGATCCATATTTCAAACCCCTTTGAGGAAACAAATATCCTTTTACGAATCTAAGTACTCTTGCTTTCCCTAGGGATCATATCCTTAGAGGTTTCTAAGTGCTTGGATTTTATCATCATTTGTTTTCATCAAGGTTAAACATTAGGAAACCTTTGCCTTGATTTCCTTGATTTCCACATAATGCACTTTGTGGGATGAAAGAAAATTAGGATATTGGACATTTAGTTTGAAAAGAATAATCAAGAAAGTGTTGTGGTAAAACGAACCGAACCTAAGCAAGATAAACAGACAATTGAACCACACATGTGCTTGTTCTCTTTTGAGTCTTATGGTTTTCATGCAAACATTTGGTCCTTTGGTTTGAATTAATCTTAGGGAAAAGAATGTTCTTCATTACATTGGTCTTGCAAGTAAGTCCTTATAGGGTCCTAGATTTTACAAGTGCATAATCATCTTTGTTTTACTTAACACACTTAGTCAAACTATCCACAATCAAAATCAAATCAAACCAACTCCTAAAGTCTAGCATTGATCCAAAGCTCCTAAAAGTTCAAAAACACCTGTATCATTCACCCCTTTCATCCTTCATCTCATCATTGGTCCTAAACACCTTAGAGGTTCACTTTTGCAACAAGATCAAAACACAAGAAAAACATGGAATATAAAATTGATTCCTACATCATGAGTAATCCAATTCAACCAAACTATCCAAGTGTCATAACACCAATTGATTATCGAAACTCACATTTATACATGGCATCATTATCGCCTCCAAACCTCATAAGTACAACAAATGTGAGTATGCCCAATCCAAAGTTTGGAGCACCTTTCCCAATGGTAGATTTAAATCCAAGTCCAAATTTTCAAATCTATCAACCAAACGCTCAATGCATGAGTTTTCCAAACAACATTATCCCACCAAATCCATACATGCCAAGTACAAATTTACCAAACATGACCATTTCAAATCCACACTTGGTAAACTTTGGGGTAGACATGTTTGCAAATCCCATCAATGTTGTTCAAAATCCAAGCAATATGTTGACGACTCTAGGTATTGATCCAAGTGAAGGTAAAACCATGCAAAATCAAAGTTACCTAAATCAAGGAAATATGATTCTCAACCACAACAATGTTCAAAGTCAAACTATAATGCTAAATCAAAACATCATACCAAATCCTCTCATTTTTCCATGGATATCACAACAACAAATGGCAACCATCCAAGCAACCCCAATGGTTAACACATCTACCATTCCTCAAGTGTCTCAAGGACCAAGAATCTCAATCGCACCATTCACCACTCAAACCTTGGAAGTCAATGAGACCGTTCCAATCACCCCAACAATCAACACCATCCCCAAACCACCACCACCGCCAAAACACAACACGCCCAATTCATTCTCCATCATGTTGCAAGCCGCTCAACAATCTGCTCGCCAAAAGGAACTCCAAGCCCAACAAGCTACACAAGTTGTGCAAGTGGCTCAAGTAGCCCAACAAGCACAAGCTCAAGCTCAAGCCCAACACCAAGCTCAATAGGAGCAAGCACAATTCTGGGCACTATTGCAAGCAATCCATGAACAATTCCATCAACAAGTAGCACAAAAAGGAGTCCAAAAAAAAGATTTTTTGGCACAACAACAACTAGACCAACAACAAGCTTTGTTGGCATAGCAGCAGCAAGACCAACAACAATATTTTTTGGAACAACAACAACACGACCAACAACAAGCGTTGTTGGCTCAGCAGAAAATGCAAGAATTACTCCCTCAAAAAAGCTTGCAACTGATTCCCACCACAATCATTCAAAATGATGATCAAGATCCTTTGACCAATGATAATATTGAAAATGTCTCTACATCAGCTAATGAGTTAGAGGACATATCTCAATAATTTATTCCAAAGCATGATCAACATCTTTCACCAAGGTCTAGCAATGATCCTTTCCAAAACATATGGACATCCTTTGACCTCGTGACATTTGAGAAACTTCCTATGCCTAATGAAGATATCTGAGAAAAGCAATCCATTCTTTGAAATTGACCCATGTCAAGAACTTGATCCAAAGCATGTTGAAAGCAATTCCAAAATCATTTGAGATAAAGAATTTGCATCTCCAAGCTACTACAATGATATAATGGACACCCTCCTATCCATACAAGATGACCATATCCGCATAGCACATACCCCTCCATCTACCCATGAGATGCTTTCTTTGGATGGACACATGGATGATCTTCATTCAAAACAAGAGTCTCATACTCTTGACATCATTACCAAGGAACAAGAGTCTCCTACTCTTAACATTTATACACATGGTCAAGATATAGATAAATGCAGAGACATATCAAAAATGGGTAATGAAGAAGGCTTCTACAAAAGTTGTGAATCAGAAATGTCATGTGAAAGAATATCAAGAATAGATCATGAGGAAGACTTTTGTGTGGACAGTGAAGCATCAACACTTCTTGAAGAAGCATTAAAATCCAATATTCCACAAAATCAAGCTAAAGATACCAATCAAGAATTCATCCCACATATGGAGGATCCTATCACTTATAAAGTTGGATCACTTACCTTTGTAAGGGAAAATTATCTTATCAATAAAGAAGTTGTCACTTTTGAAGATCCCCCACAAAGCAGAGAAGGATTAGCACCTTGTTTCCAAGGTAAATCATATCCTATTGCAGATAAATTTTTTCAGCAGATGAATTATCAAAGTAGAGGATTAGGCCTACATGAACAGGGTATCCTAGAACCAGTACAAATTTTTGGCAATCTTAAGCATCAAGGCCTTGGTTATTCAACAATCAAGAGATATAAACATATCAGTGATCCTTCCACAAAACTAGGGGCAACGCTGTCTCAAGCAAATGTCAACATAGGGAGCACGAAGAATCCTTATGATAAAATTGATGCCAATACTACGACCCACCATGTCATGAATCTTCATCAACCCATCACCCCATCCACAAATTGGGACCAACGTCAAAAGAAAGATTTCAATCAAAGCATGAAAAATGTAATCAAAGAAAAAGAAGTAGTGAAGCATGAAGGACAAATCAAATACACTTGGATACCAAAGAATACAAAGAAAGATCATCCCTATCAAACTCCATCAATCAAAGAAACTATGGGGCAAAATAGAAAAGGGGCAAGTATCCATCAAAGATGTCCACAAAGGAAAAAGCAAGCTTCTCAAGCGACATACAAAGTGTATCAAGCAGTTGGTCCTAATTCAACGCACACTTCCATATCCACCCATCATTGCTTATCTTCCCAAGTTTGGAGAGTCAAAGGCTCCAAACTATCGACCAATCCATCTTTTATTCCTAAACACACTCCATGCACGCCTCCACACATGATATCCAGTTCTCACATTGACCATGTATTGGCAATGACCCTTCATCATAAGAATTTAGAAGGCACTCTATTGCAATGTGCGCACGAAGATAGAGTTAACTCCGGTATTAGCAAAGCAGATCATGGATCTCAAAAGTTGCATTCAAGTGCACATATCTTGGCAAAGAAAATTCTTCAAGTAGGATATCGATGGCACATTATGAAAGAAGCATCAATGTCAGCAGTACCAGGTGATTCAACATCAGCTTAAAATCTCTCAAAAAATACAAAAAAAAATCCAAAAAATATAAAAATCCAAAAAAAATCAGAAAAAGGATTGAAAATAGTAAAGAAAAAAATCATCCTCTAGAGAAAACCACTTCGGTGGTGCTTTGGACAGGTACAATGATGAAAACCTAAAAAATAGGTGTCATGTGTAGAATCAAGCATCTACGTTCGCCATTTCAAGAGAAAGCATCTTATCACATGCATAATAAATCCAGCATTCCATCCATATCATCCATGAACCATTTAGCCAATCCATTTTCATCCATCTGCATCCATACTCCAAGTTATCTTGATCTTGGAAAATTTTGGTGCACACTTTACACTTGTTTATGGTGAACATCTTCACATGGGTCATTTTCATTGATCCTATCCTACCCAACATTATCTGATTCTTGAAGCACTATCCAAATGTGCATCCACTACCTGAACACCATTATATTATCGCAAGATAATTCATATGCATTTGTCCAAGAATCCACCCATGGCCATTCAAACATTGCTAGACATTGGGGGCAGATATTTGCATCTTGCTTCGATAATAAATCTTGATCTATATCCTCTAGCTTGTGGTGATCCAAACATTTACAAATGTGAAATCAAATTGGGTAAGACTTTTGTGAGCACCAATCCAAATCACTAGCCAATGGCATATTTTGACAGGAAGACATAAGCTTTATCTTTCATTGAACATCAATCCAACAATTCATATCAGTCGCATCTAATGTGTACTTCAGCGTCACATCAAAATCATCAAAGCTATTTTGTTCCAAACCAAGCTTCATCAATCTTGATCAATCAAATCCAATCAATTATCACCTTGTTTGATTTAACACACTTAGCCAAACCACCCTCTTGTGTACGAATTTACTTTGGGATAACACAACTTCCTAGAGTTTACAAGTGCATTATCATCTTATTTAACTTAAAACACTTAGATAAATTATCCGATCCATCATCAACTTGTTTTACTTAACACACTTAGTCAAACTACCCTCTCATGTATGAGTTTACTCTAGGGTAACACAACTTCCTAGAGTTTACAAGTGCATTATCACTTTTGTTTGACTTAACACACTTAGTCAAATTATCGA
The DNA here is from genome assembly GCA_007115665.2 of Sequoiadendron giganteum. Classification (NCBI taxonomy): domain Eukaryota; kingdom Viridiplantae; phylum Streptophyta; class Pinopsida; order Cupressales; family Cupressaceae; genus Sequoiadendron; species Sequoiadendron giganteum. The sequence goes on from CM021100.1 coordinate 721,995,002, forward strand.
TCCATCAATCTAATTGATCAACATTAAGCTCGGTTTTTAACAAAATCCCAAAACAAGGAACTGATATCATCACATATCCAAATCATCAAAATCATGTGAAAATCTAAAAACATCCAAATCATTTGAAAACCAAATCATTCAAAATCAGAAAACATCAAAAATAGAGTCACCTTGTTGAATTAGGTCATCTCTGAGCTTGAACATAGGCAAGGTTGATCTTTGATCATCCCTCAAGACAGTAAGGTCAATCCTTTAGGCGTTCGTCGCATTGGAAATCCATTTGCTCATCTTTTTCACAGTAAGGTAAGTCCTTTAGGCCCTCGTCACATTGGCAATCCGTTTTCCCATCTTTTTCACATTTTAAGGTCAGTCCTTTAGGCGTTTGTCATATTGGCAATCCGTTTGCCCATCTTTTTCATAGTAAGGTCAGTCCTTTAGGCGTACGTCGCATTAGCAATCTGTTTGTCCATCTTTTTCACATTTTAGGTTAGTCCTTTAGGCGTCTATCACATTGGCAATCCATTTTCCCATCTTTTTCACATTTTATGTCAGTCCTTTAGGCGCCCATCGCATTGGCAATCCGTTTTCCCATCTTTTTCACATTTTAGGTCAGTCCTTTAGGCATTTGTTGCATTGACAATCTGTTTGCCCATCTTTTTCACCTTTTAGGTCAATCCTTTAAGCGTCTGTCGCATTGGAAATCCGTTTGCTCATCTATTTCACATTTTAGGTCAGTCCTTTAGGTGTCTGTCGCAATGGAAATCCATTTTCCCATCTATTTTACAGTTAGGGTTAGTCCTTAGGTGTCCGTCGCATTGGCAATTTGTTTTCCCATCTATTTTACAGTTAGGGTCAATCCTTAGGCGTCCATCGCCATGGCAATCCGTTTGCCCATCTATCTCATCATTGAGTCAAATACGTCATCAGTCAAACTATGTAGTCTCTACGTGTATAACGTAGGCAAGGCTAATCTATGGATTAGCTCCTGAGACCCCTAGGATAGGTCTTTAAGTTAGTCTCTTTGTCATAAATCTTGAAAATACCAAAAACATTGAAAAATGTGAAAATACCAAAAACATTTATAAAACATTTCAAAATACCAAAAAATAGCCTCAAAATATTTGAAAATCCAAAATGGTGCATCCATTTCATCTCGCTTTCACCCACGATTTGTCATCACTCATAATAAAATTAATCGTCATCTTCACCCTTTGGTGAGTCAGTCAGAAGCAAGTCTAGCAGGTTCAAAATTGAACACCTAATCGTCAAAGTCTTGGAAGTCTAAGTTAGTAAGCAAGCAAGTTGGTTAACTCGGAGTATCAATAGCCTATCATCCAAATTAGTCCCATCAAAACCCTGATCACAACATGTCCTAGGATGAAGCTTTCTTGCGATGGACATAAGCATCAAGTACCCCTCAGTTTTTTTGTCTTGTCTAGTGGTATGAAGAAAATTAGCTTGTTTGGTTTGCTTTATTTGGTCTTTTATTGACTCATCTTATTTTGTGCTCATTCCAAGGACCTCTCGATGATTCCTAGACAAAAACAAGTTTAGAGAGAAAGGAATGGGGGCAATGATCATTATCTTTTTTATCTGCGGTGCTTGTTGGATACTCTTGTAAAATAACTTAGTCATGCATGCTTTGTTTGGTTTGTAGGGAGGATGTTTTAGGTATCTTGTTGACCACATAGGAAAGCTTGCTTTCTTGTGTTTTGGCCCGAGATGTTTAGAATGTCTAAACTATATCTTGAACGAAGTACATATGCTAAGTGTGAACAAGAATACTCCTATCTATTTGACAAGTCAAAAGTCCATCACACTAGGTACCACGCCATCATGGTCCTTTATACCTTGATGCATCATACCTATGTGTGTTATCAAACATAACGTAATTAGCCCTTTGAAAATCCCAACTCCTAGTAAGCAATACATCATCATCATCGCTAATAATGTGAACTTGTGTGGATCCTCCTTCCATCCATCTTATTCTTCTTATTCTTCTATCTTTACTAACATTTCTATCTAAAATCGGTGTGTTGTATCAAAATATACACAAGGCTACCCATGGCCAATGACTGTCTATACATCATCAGATTTGTCTACATCAAAGAATTATCTTTCGTCCTCTGATCAATAGAACCACTCCTCTCGCATTTTATCATGATCTCAACCGGAAAATCGTACATTTTTGCTCGATCTCTCGAGGGGGCAGTATACCAGCGTAATTCTTCTCATTGGGGCAATAGTGGGGCATCTGAAAAATTGAGAAATTTTTGAACTTTGATCATAGTAGTTTATTCTTTAAATCAATGCAACAAGTGCATTGCTTCAAAGAGGGGAAAAATGTGGACATGGAAAATATACATGCACCTGATTCTAATCCTACTAACATCATTTCTTTTTGAATCATACTCTCAGCTTATCAACACCTTTCATCCCTTAATTAAATAAATCATTATTTGTTTAATTAGGTCTTTCTCCTCTACTGATTAAATTAATCAATTTAATTTAATTAATTCTTAATACCTCTTTAATTAAATAATTTATCTTATTTGATTAAATCCCTAAAGTCTTCTTATTAAATTGAATAAATTAAACCTTATTTGATTTAATCTAACATTATCCCCTTTAGTTAAATAAATCAAATCATTTATTTAATTAATCCTTTCTTCTCAATTTTTGATGTAAATCAACTCATAAATTGTCAAATCATCTAATCTCTTATTAAATTAATTAATCTGTGATTAATTTAATCTTAATTTATGTCACATCCTCTAGAGAATGCAACTTGCACAATAAATCAATTACTTTGATTTATTAAATCTCTATTTTCCCTCACATGGCATCAAAAGGGAATATTCTCTCAAATTTGAATTCAAATTCAAATGGACTTGGTCCTTCCAACAAGGCATTTAATGTATCTTACATGTCCTTGTGCATTGATCCAAGTGACATTAACTCCATTACTTTCATCCCCCCTAAACATGTCACTTCATCAAATTCAAAATTCAAACTTGCACATTGATCAAAATGTGCTCAACCCTCAACCATTCACATCTTGACAAGTGGCACTTGGCCATTGGATGTTGAATGATCCCACATTGCTTATTTTCACTCTCTCTTCCATTTTGGAAATCTATAAATGAGAGACTCTTCCTCTCATTCTTTCATCCACAATTTGAGTAGACTTACTATACTCAACTTCATCATCATCCACAATTGGATGCAAAGTTACTCTCTTCACATTGAGAGCTAATTTTTCCCATTTCACTCAACTATTCATCATCTTCAAAATTTTCCACAAGGTTATGCTCAAATCTCTTTGGGAGATTTGACCATTTCTCAACCACTCAACATTGCAACTTAGGAATTGGGAAAGGGCCAATTGCAACATTCCATTGGCACCAATTCCCCCGTGGGATCTTAAATCTATTGGCTTAATTAGGATTTATATGCTTCTCTTGTATTATGTTTTTCATTTTCCTAATTTTAGTTTAAATAGATGGATTTCATGGGGAATCTCTCATGCTTGTTTACTTGCATTTGATCTAACAATTTAACATGTTTGTTGTTCTTGTGCATTTGCAAGTTTAGGGGTTCACAGGTTTAGTTGCGCTCAACCATTTTCTTTTGAAACTCTTCAATAGCCTTGTGTTCTATAAAAGGTTGAGAGTTGTTCTTTTTCTTAGGTTCAAATTTTGTGAAACTACATAGACATTAAATTAGCATTTTTCACCAGTTTTATTTCTATTTCCTATTTTTTGTTTTATTCTAGTTTTAAAACTTGTATGCTCCATTGGAGTTTACTAATATCAAATCCAAGTTTAAAGCTATTTCCTAATATGAAATCTTACGTAGTTGATTGTTTGTTCCTATCAAAGAATCCAATGCGTTGCACCAGATTTGGGTGCATATTTACATTGTTCGGTGATAAATGATCTCTTATTTCTTTAAACTCTTGCATCATTCTATGCCTAGCTATGAAGCAATTTGGTGAATTGTAGAGTGGTTTTGCTTTGTTTTAGTTTATTTCATTGTGTATGCAAGGATAATAGCTAGGAGATCTTTAATTTTAGGATTTTACATGTTTCTTTAGTTATATGTTAAACATTTTCTGCAAATATTTTAAAATATTTGAATTCATGAAATATTCTTGTAAATCATTCGTATTCATGAAGTTGTGGAGAAATATATGTTAAATTTTCTATATCTTTTCAATACTTCATTTTCAATAACTACCATTAAACTTAAAACCCAGAGACCCCTCGTGACTAACAATAAATTTACACAACGAACCCTGAGTGAACCTTGTATGTCAAGACTTGAAATTCTCGAGCCTTGGGATAGTTGAGATTGTCTTTAACCAAAAAATATTAGTGATTCTTTCAAGTAAAGATAGGTTCTTCTGTTCATTTGAGAAAATATTTATTTTCTTTTTGGTATGCATAACAACCGCATCAATAATAAGCTTCCATGCAAGAGAGCCTTGACTATTTCTTGAGAGAAATTTGGTAGATCTTTGCTATGGAAGTGAGAGAGAAAGAAAGAATGAAGAAGAAATATTAGAATGAGAGAGAGAAAGATCGAATGAGAGAACGTAAGAATGAATGAGAGTGAGAGTGAAAAGTGGAGTTTTGTGAGGCTGTATGGGCAGGAAGAGTAGTTACATCCACGTTTTTGCCACAATGACATGTGACATGGGCAAGGGATGTGAAATATTCTCATTTGAATCTCGAAAAGTTCGGGGATGCTAGCACATTGTGCAAGCATCCTACTCAAAACTTTACAAGAATAAGATATCCAGGCTATTAGTGCTTCATCATTGTCACCTATGAAGTTGGGATTATGAAATTTTGACTTATAGGTTTTTTGTCATTAATGTGGCAGGCTAGATGCACAAGTGTAAAATTGCCACAAGGTGCAATTTTACAACACTTTAGAATGAAATTTTTGCATGGTCTATATTTTGAGGGTGGTTAGAAGAACATGCTAATCATGTACATATTAAATGGATCATTATGAAATATACAAGATAATACACCATGAGAAGTTATAAAATTCTCCATAGAACAAAACAAATGACCACCACAAATTGATAGATTAGAATCAAGTGTTATGAAAGAACGTTCTAGATAAAGGAATAAAGTAATATAAGAAAGCATGTGATGAAGCATAAAATTAAGTATGATAAACATTAAATAGATCAAAAAATTGTAATTCTCTATATATTGAAGTACATGTAAATTCATTATGCATGTGCACATAATATGGAGATAAAAATGAATTGACATGTAAATTTATTTCTTCATTTCTACTAATATATTTTTTAATGTGTTTTGTAATCACATATAATATAGATAACATTCACAAAAAAATTTACCTTGAAAGAAAATTAATTATTCATAATCACATTAAATAGTATATATTGTTGATTATAAAATGAAATGTGCTTTATGTTGAATATTCAAGATACTCAGAGGGGGAGGGGCGGGGGGGGGGGGGGGTGAATCAATATCTTCTTTGACTTATTAAACAAACACCATTACTTACTTTAATGCATAGAATAGAGAAGAGAAAGAACAAAACATAAAGTCACACAACACAAGTTTACTAGATTTTTATGTGGAAAAACCAATGAGGGAAAAACCACGGTGAGGATTAGCTCACTATATATATAGTTGTTTCAATACCGGTTACAAAAGAGGTTCACTGCCAGATACAAAAACTCACTGCTTACAAGGACTCACTGTCTGAATATGGAGGCTCACTACCTACATAAATTATAAAACAAAATGGCTTATAGCCAAAATGTGAACTAATGAATTATACCACAAGTGCAAATTTAGTTCCTTTGATTCTCAGAGTATTCGCTTGCATGACAACAGACTAATCTTCACCCTTATATTTGCATACTTTGCATATCAACACACACCACACTTTCTTGCTTTATTCGTCTACAAACCATCCTATATATATATCTGATATATTTGCACGCATTAATTAGGTCGGCCTAATTGGATGCAATACATATTAACAAAAAGATAGTTGTTGGCTTCATACAAAGCTTTTCCGAAAGTAATCCAATCGTGTCATGCAATATTATGTCAATTGGGACCAAAGCTAGGTCGCACATATATCCGCAATATATGTTGATCTATTAACTGATTATTAGGTCATCCATGATTAACCTAATAATGAAATACAATCACAAAAACCGATTCCAACTCACCATCCAATCATATGAGCATATGGAAATACATATATACACATTTCTAGTGATTATAAGCCTTTTCTCAAAACCTTAAACAATGATGATTACCAGAGAGAATATGCGGACCAAAATACCGAATCAAACACCAAAGGGTGTAAACCTATTTTGCACAGGTCGGTTTAGGGTACTAGACCAATCTAATACCATAAACAACATGGTGACATCAATGACAACATACAAACTAATCTTCTCCATACTTTCAACACTTTAGAATCAATGTACATTCATCTATATCATAAGATAAGATAATTAATCATCAATAACAAATGTGGGTCTATTATGAGTTGCATAAGAGTAAACTATTTTAAATAATGTGGACTTATCACTATTATATATATTTAAAATGTAATTTGAAATAAGCCCAAATTATTCAAATTATTCAAATTATTCATATTCTATATTGTAGGGAGCACATTCAAATTAGTTAAACTATTCATAATCCTACTCTAATTTAAATAGACAAAAAATCCCTCCAATCCAATTATGTGTTAAATTCTAAATTATTTTAAATAATTTATAATATTTTTCATCATCCTTAAGCATACAACATGTGAGGGAGAATATATGACATATTAAATAATAGATCAAACATCTTAAAATTCCTCATTATATAGATCATGAAAAGGATATGTACTCATAGATAAATCATTGTTAATGGCTATAGAAGTAATATAAGCATCATGAATCTCAAGAGCAAATGAATTGAAAACCTTTAACATAGAAGAAAAGCTACTAACAAATTCTATGAAAGATGAAAGGTAAAGATATGAATTGAAACAATACACCCATATAATAATCACTATTATCCTTTTGGTTAAAGGATGTAGTATAATCAAGGATAAATTAATCAAGTGCAACAAATTGTGAAAGCACATTAAGATCCACGATACAATAATAAATGAAAGATAAGAACAAAGCTTGATTGGATTCCATGGAGGATGAAAAATAATTAAGGAAATTTAATCATTGTTAGAAGAACAATATAACTTGAACCAAATCCTTATGTGGTGTTGAATTTAGTGGGTTCACTAAAATGTAGGGAAACTAAATACCCCATGTAATTATTTAGGCAAATTTTTAAGTGAATGATAAAAAAATAAGTGCCAATCAAACTTAAATTATTACAAATGACAAAGTAGCATGTAGATATGATATGAAAAGGATTAGAAGTGCTTAGCTCCTTGTGAATTTTTCTATTCTTGATGATGATGATTTTGTTGCTTGACTATGATTGATGACTAGGATTAGGAATCCAATAATGGATCTTGTGATGAAATGTAGATAGAGATAAGAATTACAATAGACTAAGTTTCACCTATAGTTTAATGTAGGTATAATTTTTTGCTGTATACTCCAATACACAAATCAATTGTTTCCTCCTCTAATGTGACATATGCTCTTATCATTGCTTCTTATTTTCTAATAAGGGGTTGTACTAAAAAGTGGGGTGAGACCTATTCTATGCAAAGAGAAGATGTCTCAATTTCCTTGATAACAAATCTAGCCTCTTGTTGATGATACAAAATCAAATGTGCATCGAGCATGTGATCCGATGCCTAGGGTGTTAATGTTAATGTACAAGTGCTAATGTTATAGTGCAAATGATTTATGGTTATCTAATAATGTTTTTCTATTATTTTTAAATCAATACTAATGATAGATAAATATAAAATCTTAAAAGCTCAACTTGAGGTGTTATGGTATGTGACTCAACAAACAATAGGACCAATTTCTTAAAATATCAATGTAATGTATGAGATTATGAAATTTGAAATTAAGATAGACTATATCATATTGCAACGTAATTGAAAAGATAGAACCACACATATGACCTACTTCATAAACTAAGATCCTACAAAATAAAACTCGTTCTGACCAGAACAAAACTAATTTAAATAATAAATTCATAATTATCATAAATCTATATAACAAACAAAACAAATTAAGAGTATAACAATACATTTAAACAATGTCTTGATATTCAAGTTGTAGGATGTCTTCCATGGTTCCATACCATATGTATGGACCTTCACAAAGATCATATGAAATGGGAAGGCGGCAGTATAATTGTGTAACTAGACACCCTTGCAGCTAAGGTGTGACAATATGGATCCCCTCCACTCCAAGTGGAGAGATGATGTAATGGGTATACAAGGTAATAGACAACAGGGAAAATTAAACATCTTCAACTTCCCCCTCGGAGATCTCACCACTAATATAATACAATGCTTTGTTTCATCCGGCCACTTTCTTGTGATTTCCTCTATCTTGGCTGCAATCCCAATTACTTTCCTACTTAACTAGACTAATCCTGACCATCCCAATGCATGCTCAGATGCACCCATTTTCCTGCAAGCAGTAAGAAGCTGTTCCATAGCACAGTACAAGCATGGCCCCAGGACTGGAGATTCCTTCTGACCAGAAAAATCAGCAGATTCAGCATGAAGAAGTTGAAGCTCCTCAATCTTTCACCTCTAATGCTTTCTCTATCAATAGAAAAGAGAAGGTTGCTGTTATTGGTAGTGGTAACTGGGGTAGTGTAGCTGCAAAACTCATTGCTTCCAACACAATCAAGCTTAATGGATTTAATGGTATTTTTATTTCTTTCTTACAATTATGTTTTTGTATTGATTATGATAAAAATGGGCAAAGAGAACAAAAGATTTCTAAAATGGTAATTTGTTCTTTGCAGATGAAGTTCGGATGTGGGTATTTGAGGAGATTTTGCCTTGTGGAAACAAGCTTACACATCTTATCAATCAAAAAAATGTCAGTGCCTTTTCTTAAAATCTCTGTAGAAATTGATGTGTATATATGTGCACTGAGATTTTATTGTTCTAACAATTCGTTTTGATTGTATTAATGAATCCAACTCAGGAAAATGTGAAGTATCTGCCCAATATAAAGCTTGGTTCGAATGTGGTAGCAGATCCAGATCTTGAAAATGCAGGTACTTCATGTGTTTCATATGTTAAAGACTAGAGTGCTTATAACAGTCTTTGAATTCATAAATTCCTTACAGTTTCATAGTTCTTGTTTGTCTTTTTCATATATGTACATATAATTATAAAAAATTACACAAAGATTTTTCAAACAGCAACATCCGTTATTAAAGTTTAAAGGATAAAAGTTCAATGAGGTTTATCATAAACCTGTTATTTTTATGAACAAGAAGAAATCATGAAATCAATAAAATAAAATATAATAAAATAAATTAGATAAATCAAATCAAATCATTACAAAGAAACTATGAATTATTACAAAGAAACTATTTATTGAAGAAATTATGAAGATTGAGGATAGAGATACCCAATCTATGACCTTCCCAATGCAATTAACATGAAAGATTCATTTGATCAATAAAAAATCATTTATTTAATATTTAAGAAACTAGTATGCCCACTTATTTTAAGGGTTTTATTTTTCTCATTTTTAATTAATGATTTTATTTTATTTTTGTTTTATTTTAAAATATCTTATATAATTTTATTTTATTTTAAATTAAAAAATTATTAATTAAATTGGAAATGTATATTTAAATTGTTTTGATTAAATAAGTAGAGAAAGGGTCATGATCTCATAGTTCAAAACATTAACAACTTAAAAAACATAAAGAAAATCTAGAGAAAAGGTATACAAGCAACCAATTAAAAAACAATTAGACATGCAGATCTTCGAAAAAAACAAAACTATAAAAAATCAAACAAACAACAAAAAGCAAACAACATCCGAGAGCCAAAAATAACTAATTGATCAGATTCTAATTATCCATTAGAGCATCAAACAACTCCTCTCAATCCTCTTTAGCCTAGATCATTTTCCCCTTCTTTTTGTTGACTTCAACTAGCTGAGATTCCTTGTCCTTTCCTTGTTTGTTCCTTTGTTTATTGATTTTGGATTGACCCGAAACATTCCCCATCACAACCTTCATCATAATGTCTTCAATAATAGAAATAAGATTCCGAAGGGTCAATTCCAATCTTTGCATTTTGTCATAGCAACTATTGGCATCCATCTTGCACTCCATTTCCTTCACTTTCATCTACAGAACATCCAGATGAGTAATAAAAAGATTATGAAAGTCCTCACACTTTATTGTCTCACTTTTATGTTTTTCCAAAGAAAAGGCTATTAAACCTTCATCTCCCTTCAGTTTTATTTCTTCGTCATCCTCTTCATCCTCTTCCTCACATTCACTTTTAAATGTTATTTAATTATATTTTATAAAATTTAAAATATTTATAAATGATTATTAAATACATTTTAATTATAAATTAAATATATTTTTAAATGTTATTGTTTTTTATTTTTGTTGATTTATGCTATTCTATTTTACAAAGATTAAACATATTATTCCTAAAGTTTAATACTATTAAAATAGTAATCTAAAGTCTCAACTTGATGCTTTCTATGACTCTTTAAATGTTGCTATACTATATATTTACTATATGTAATATTAAACTCTCATATGTATGAATACACTTAGACAAGTTAGTTTTCATGTTTACTTTAAAATTATTATTAACATATAATACTTATTTATACAAAAACAAAAGTCATGCATGAAATCATATGCAATTCTTAATTCTCTTTTTCAAATAAGAGTTATGATTAATTTAAGTAAAGGTATCATTCTTGTATATTAATAAAATTTTAAAATATAAAATAATTTATAATACAAAACCAGAGAAACAGAACATACATTAAACAAATTAAAAATATAATCGCAAGAATTATATTGAACAATCTAATGTTATTTTGTTTTGATAAAGCTAAGGCCTTGCTTTTTTTACCTCTATTCTTTGTAGATTTAAAATCTTTTTTTGAGCCTTTATAAGATGCCAACAACATATCCCATTGTCTTAACATTTGCATTGTTTATGTGTACTTGCTATATTACATTCATTCTTTGGAAACTCACAACACTTAATCATGAGTAGATGAATTTGACTACCATCCACTTTCTAGTCTCAATAAAAGACATTAGATGTAGATAATTCGTTAATTATGTTAAAAAGTTTTCTTCTTTAATGATTCTCTCAGATATATATTTAACAATTTATCAACCATAATTTTTAAAAAAATAAAAATTAAGAATTAAAAAAATATTATTTTCTGATGTTTATCTTCTTATTCACTTCTCTTTAAAAATTTATATGGAAAAATTTCCAACTAGAAGAAAATGCCACACAAAAAAGATGAAATTATCACTTGTATTAAAAATTACCATGAAATGTAAACAGTCACCGACTACTAAATAACTAGTGATTCCTCCAGACTCAATGACATAGAAAAAATTACTACCTACTATAACTTGTGGATTAATTAGTAACTATGTAATAGTCAATTTGTGGGATGCTCACGAAGTGCTTGGCTGATTGACAGTTAAGGATGCAACCATGCTTGTATTTGTGACACCTCATCAGTTCATGGAAGGGATATGCAAGAGGCTCAATGGAAAAGTCAGATCAGATGCCAAAGCTATTTCTCTCATTAAGGGAATGGAGGTGCACTCCTTACCTATTTGCATTCCACTCTCTTTGAACTTTGTTACTTTTAAGCAAGGAGAAAAGTTGTATTGGAATTGAGGTGGTAAATGCACTTGAACTCAGGTTAAAATGGAGGGACCCTGCATGATATCCAACTTGATAACTGAACAACTAGGCATCGATTGTTCTGTTCTCATGGGTGCCAACATTGCTAATGAGGTAAGTTTCTCTCTTTACATCTTTGAACTAATGATGATGGAAAACGCTTATCAAGAGGTCTTCTCCAAAACAGGTGGCAGTGGAAAAGTTCAGTGAAGCAACTGTAGGATATAGAGAGGATAAGAGGATTGCAGACAAATGGGTTCAAATATTCACTACACCTTACTTCCTAGTCTCATCGGTAAGCTGATTAGGACACAACACATCATTTAATACAGAAATTGCAGGTTTAACAGCTCAACATATTGTTGATTGCAGGTGAGAGATGTGGAGGGAGTTGAACTTTGTGGCACATTAAAGAATGTGGTCGCTATAGCAGCAGGTATAGTTGCCTCATTACCTTCTCACATCTGAATAATCAAACAAGCTTTATACAAGGAGGGCATGGACTCTCCACTCTATTTTAACATTATATTTGATCATATTCTATGATCAAATAGTGAATATTATTATTATATTATTTCATTTCAAGTTGTTTTATATGGGAGTTAGTGACATGAAATTTCTTCGTGTAATTAATTATTTTTTTCAATAGAATAGATTATTTTGTGTAATAATTCTTAGTCTATAAGATTGAGTTTAAACAATCAGTACATTGATTACAATACACTGGTTGTTTACAGTGGGAACGAATCCCACACATAAACGGTTGATATTTTGACTACAGGACATCAATTGTTTATGAAAGACACAAACAATAGACCTATGTTACTGATTTATTTTATATCTACAAGATTGAGCTTAAACAACCAGTGCATGTTGACTAAAATGCACCAGTTGTTTACAATGGGAGTGAGACCCACATATTGACTACAACACATCGATTGTTTATGAAAGACGCAAACAATAGATCTTATTTTTTTATCATAACTCTACATTAATGATTTATGCTATTTATTTATAATAACTTCTTCAACCTGAATGCAGGGTGACCAATGCTATAGAGTTTCTTCATGCATTTTTTTTTTATTTTCTTCCCTTGTAGGACAATCTCTTTATGGATCATTTATGTTTAGTAAATTCTCTCTAATTAAGATGGTCATGTGAGCAGGTCTTGTGGATGGGTTGGATATGGGTAACAACACAAAAGTACGTGGAATAACTCTCTAGGAAAGGTTTGATAAACATTGAATAGAGTAAACATGAGAAGAACACCATTTCACTGTGCTCATATTATTTACAGGCAGCAATTATGCGCATTGGACTGAGAGAAATGCGAGCATTTTCAAAACTGTTGTTTCCATCAGTTCACGACAACACTTTCTTCGAGAGTTGTGGAGTGGCAGATCTTATCACAACTTGTCGTATGAATATATAACATTTATCATCTTGTGATGAAATTTTTTATACAGTTTATTTTATTCTCATGGACTAGGAAAACCTTATAATCTTTAAGGTTATTTTCTTGGTCCAACACATAAATCTAATATAATGCTTATGATTGGTTTTATCAGTTGGAGGTAGGAATAGGAGAGTTGCAGAAGCTTTTGTAAAGAACAAAGGCAAAAGGTATCTACATAAGTCTCTACATTCCTAAAGTTTTATCAATATATTCAATCAGGACTTTATTTCTTACATGCACAATATGCAGATCATTTGATGAGTTGGAAGCAGAATTACTACAAGGTCAGAAACTTCAGGTAAGCAATACCATTTTCTCAAATAGGATTTTTCTTAAATTTCTAAAGTTCAACAGTGTAAAATTATGAGTATTTTAGATTAGCATCAATGATTTTTTTTAGTTAATATTTGTCAATTGATTAATAGTACAAGTTGTAAAGTGACCTCCAAATTTTTATAAAATTTTATTTTAGTCCTAATTAAATCGTCAAAATATTTATTTTATTAAAATCTTAAACTCAAAAATTCACCACAATATTGGATACCTAGTTAGATCAACTTCACGAAATTAATTCACCAATAATATTATATAAATATTGATTACTTTAGGGTCATAATGCCAATTTTTAGTCACTAACATTGATTTTATTTAAAATATAATGGCTAAGGTTGTATTCCATGGGTTAAAATGTATCCACCAAGCTTCAATGCCCATCAAACTCAAAATTGTATTTGGGTTGTTGAAGATTTATAACATAGAGAGTCAATGCTTGGGCCTAAAATAAAACATAAACCATTAGATTATAAATAAAATCAATAGTGGTGAAAAATAATTTAAAACCAATTTAAAATATTCAATGTTTGATTTAAAATATTAAAGAATTAAGGAATTATAAACATGCTTACTACACCTTAAACTACTCAATCATTGTCACCTTGAGACCCTTATTTTTCTAGAGGAATTATTTTTTTTTTAAGAAAGGATTTGCCATAGTAATTTATGCATTTGCATCTTTCTCGTCAAGATTCGCCAAGATTTTCTACAAATTTGTAGTGATAAATGAAAGATTCGACAAGATTTTACATCATTCTTAGGAATGGATTTCTTAAAGATATCACTGAATAACATTAGAGTTTTCAAATGTGAATCAAATAAGATATAGAATTCTTTTGATAGAGAACTCTGTCTAAAATACATGTCAATTTTAACTGTTGCAGGGAGTGTTGACTGCTAGGGAGGTGTATGAGGTGTTGAGCCATAGAGGGTGGCAAGAACTCTTCCCTCTCTTCACTACTGTGCATGAAATCTGCATAGGGCATCTTCAACCCTCTGCCATTGTGGAGTACAGTGAACATACTCCTAAATTTTCACTGGTGGAAGGATCTGCTCAGTACTATTGATTTACACTCCACTATTTTCTCAAATTTATAGCTTTTGCATATGATTATGCACTCAAGACTTATTTTTCATATCCCAATCAATTTCTCTAATGTCAATGCTTTGCAAATTTTCTTAGATAAAAATCTAATTATTGTTATTATCAAAAATGTTAGTTGGAGAGGACTATATTAAGAGATATATATCTAATTATTATTATTATAAAAAATGTTAGTTGGAGAGGACTATATTAAGAGATATATAACATATGAAGGTTAATGTTTGTAAAAAAGTTATCAATTCATGAATTAAGAAGTGAGTGCTCAGAATGTGCATTGGTGAATACCATTTACTAAAACAGTCAAGTAGCTTGCAGCATTTTAGATCTATTGGACTAAGCTTCTCATGTAAGTTATTCATGAAAGTTAGTTGTTTAAGCTGAAATGACTTTTGAAGTCTCGTCTAGAAATGGTGGATGACAATATTCAAAAATGTATTTATTTCTTTGGAGGATTGAAATTACAAATTTCTTTGGTTTAAGATTTTAGACAACTAAAACATGATGGTGGTGGTTATGTGTGTGAATATAACATCTTTTTAACTTGGTTTTTAATTTTATAATAATACATTTTTTAATTAATTAAGTTATGTGTAGATGTAGTATTTTGATTTGAATATGATGATTGTAATAATGAAATTTTATGGTGCTAGAATAAATTGGTTTGTAAGATTTATTATAGTGAATTATTTAGTTATATAATTATAATGAAAATAAATGCTTTCATTATAACTTATTTAGAATAAATAATTTAGTAATTAATTTATGTTTTGGTTCTAGAGTTGAAATTGAAATGATAAATGCATAAATTAGTGTATGAAATTAAAATCAATTAAATGTAATATTTAGTTAGATTTTAAATGCAAAAATATATTAGTGAAGATGTTAGCAATTTATCCATCAATATATTGAAAATTAGCATTTTCTTTAGACAAATGCTTTATAATTTGTAAATTGACTATGATTATTCTAATTTAGATTTGTGCCCATGAAACTTATTTATGATATGAAATTAAACCCACATAATTGGCATGCAATGGACAACCATAATGATATTTTCCTCAAATCATTATACATATGTGTGAAGTGGGGTGGTGTGTACAAGAACCATTTAGGAACTTGCTAGGCAAGGATTGATTTTTCTTTGGTCTAGACCCTAGATGGATTGATTCAATACCTTTTGAACATTGATCAAAGATGATGAGAAAGCATGTAGTATGGTTAGGATGATGATGCAAGTTGATGGTGCACTTAGGATTCTCTATATTATTATGTTATGATGCTCTTATGTACATTCTCTTTTGATGATCACAAATGATTTGCAAATGAATAAGTAATATCCTTAGATACCACAACACAATGCAAAAATCCACATAAACCTATGCTATATTAGCCCACAATTACCATTAAAAAGGTTGAAAAGAATTAAATTTGAATTTTAAGATTTAAAAGTTCAAGCTTAAAATTCACAAACTACAAAATGGCTTAGGTTAATTACATACCTAAGAATCTAATATGTGGTGGTTAATGGAAGATCTAGAGATGAAAACTACTTGCTAGGTATAAGTGATGATGGGATCATATTGAGATACTTTATTTATTTTATTTTTACACAAGAATATCCTCTTGTAGAATTTCTATTCAATGAGGGACACTCTAGTTCAAGTGGTCCCAAAACATAACTAAAAAATACATGGATATGAGATACTCGCCACTATATGGTTTTCCCACTTTGATGTACATGTAAAATTTTATGAGGATGCATGTTAAATTAAAACAAGAAGTGAACATGAAAATTAAATATTTTCAAACACTCAAAGGATATAATTTATATGGAAAATGATTCTTGTACTCTCCTCATAATGGGTTGTATAGGATCGAATTTGTATCCCTTGTGTAAATTCCCCTTTTGCGTACCCTCACCTTAGAAAATCAAATCTGAGGGAGAAATTCAACATCACCCATCCAAAATGCATCCACTTGGTGCATGTTTTGTGTGTTAGTGGGGGAATTTTCATCAAGGACACGAGCACGGTGCACAGATGTTTGCACAGTGCATTTCCATCCTTGACAGATTCTTGCCCTTGAGTTCGCAGGGACATTACACTCCTCATTGGGGATAGTTTGTAACACCTCTGTGCGACCAACCAACCCGAAAATGGTTTATTTTTGTCTCCAAAGAAATTCATCACACTCACTTCATCTCTTTCACATCCTTGAGCATTTTCATTCCATATTTCACATCTTCTCACAATTCTAGTATTTTCACAACTTCATTGAGCATTGCAGTAGTTGGTTACTTTGTCAACTTCATCCTTTCACGTGTTTCTCTACCATATAAATTGTGAACTTGAAGTCTTGTGATACCTTCCTTCATCACAATTGTGGTTGTGGCAACTTTTCCAAGTTCATTACCTTGCATTCTACCTTCATTGGCCTTGATTGCTTTTGGGTGGAGGTGGTATAGCATCACTTTACTTTCAGATTGTGATTTGATAGAGTAGCTTTTATCTTTTGTAGTGTTCAGTACATTTCTTTATATCTCATTTATCATACTTTCTACTCTATTGCTTTACGGGCTATCCGTGGAGGTGGAAGTTCACCAAAGCATGGGTTTGACTAAGGAAAACCCCTATACATCCCCAAAAATTTTCCCTTCTTGTGTGTAGGTGAATGTGTGTGTGGAGCTCACTAGCGAACTAGCACTTTAGTGAGTTGATATTCGTCACCCTCATTTTTATCAACTCAATTTATCTTTTTTGTACTTAATTTTTATACTTTATCATTCTATTTATTTTATTAAAGTTAGTTAGCTAGGCTATTAGCAGGCTTCTGGTTTTTTCCTACTGTACTTTTTGTTTTCTGGTCATACGAATGCCCGCTAGCCAGAGAGACTCCAATGTATCCCGTTGTTGTCCTAGACCCGTGCTGCCATCCTCAGATAGGGAGTTGTCTAAGGTATAGTTTGTATTCCAGAAACCAACTCGTCTAGCCCCAATTAGATTTTTGAGTCTATAGAGTGATAGAAGCACCTGAGAGTGCTCTTCATTCTTGATCCTCATCCCAAGACACCCATTAGAGTGAGGTAAGCTAGGGCAGCCCTCCGCTCTTATCTCTCCATGACCTGGAGCCTTGACGTGGTTGGTCCCCCTTTCTTACATTTTTTGTGAACCTGACGTGAACCATTTTGGTTCCATTTAGCAGTGTTGATTAAGGTTCCTTTCCTCATGTCCTAGTAGCATTGTAGGTGTGAGTATTGTGAGGCATTTCACCTTACAACCCAACCTATGACCCCTAGTAGGTGCAGTTGGAAGGTTTCGTAAGCATTACAAAATGAAGCCCTAGTTGGGTCACTGTCCAATTGCAATCCTTTGGGGGCTTTGTGAGAGTATTGTTTAGCGTATGCGATGGCTTCCTTTTCACATTTTCCTATCCCTTATGTGCAGTTTGCGAGTAGTGCTCCTAGTATAACCTTCACCTCGTAGGACCTGTTGATGGGTTTTAATAAAGATTCATCTCCTCTTTACATCCCTACGTGAATCAATGGAAACATTATGATAGGTGTTCTTGCTGACCCAACGTGCCAGGTGAATGTGATTATCAAGGAGATTATGTTAATCAATTTCCTACATAAAGATGGGTATGATGCACCTAAAAGCACCATCCGTACACATAACAAAATTTTTGTACCTCCCCTTAGTAGCATCACCTTGTTGGTCCTTGTTGGACATAAGTCAATGAACATGATTTTTAAAATAATCTCTTGGTCTGAACTCTTCAAAGTGAATCTAGGTATCCCCTAGCTAGTAGCTATGAATGTAGTTACCTTGGTCGTACATAAATGTCTAAAGTTTATTCATGAGGGCTCAGCGCACATAATCCATGACACCAACTATAAACTATCGGTTGCATGTGGCAACTATTCTCTAGACCACTTTGGTATGTCTCTACCTAGGACAAACCTCATGTACCGGACCTATGAGAAGTACAAGAAAAGGCACTTAATGCCTAAAGTGAGATACTCTCCATCTCCCTATGTTGTCTCGCATAGGGCTTGTTTGAAAGTTGACACTGATGCCACCATTGAGAATAAGAGGGAAGAAGATAAGTGCTCTCGAGGTTCCTCTTCCTCCTCTTTCGTTGTCCATCCTTATGCTTCCTCTCACCCTACTATGGCATTATTAGATCATGCTCCGTGTTTGCTAGAGAGTCCTATGGTACTCACTTGGCGAAAGCCCAAACATCCTACATTCAAACTTCCCATTATGTCCATGATGCCTATGCCCATTTGATATGGTAATGGGAAAGGTCCTTGGGGGGGATCCTCTATGTCTCAGCCTCCTACCACTCCTACTCCTAAAGCAATGAATGGGAAGAGGCTTGTCGTTGAGGCACTAGAGAAAACTCCCCTTATTATTTCTCAACCTCTTCCTCCTTCTCTCATTCAATATTCTATCACTCCACCAAATACGGTTGTGATGGACACTCCTATGGATGAGAAGGAGCCTTTTGTCCCATCCCATCTCCCAGCCTCTAGCTCCAAGAGTCGCAAAAACTACCTTGCCCGTGAGCGCAAGTGTCGACGAAAGGATTTGGTGGCTAAGCAGTCTGCTTTGTAAAGGAAGGAAGGGGAGTTTATTGCCCCTATTTCAGGGCCTCCTGATGTGTCCTCCTCTTCCATCCCCTTTGCTTTCGTTCAAGGGTGATCCCACAATACTGGTTTATAATTTTTGGCCAAACTGGACACTGAACTAATTTTTTCTAACTAAATCTTCACTTTTGGGCACCTATAGCAGCTAAATCATGAGGAATTTGAAGATGATGTAAACTTGTGATTTGTGACATTTTGTCTATAGATTCTAAATATATTTTTTTCAAATTTTTTGAAATCAAATTGCACTTATTTTTCCATCTCCTTTGAAAACTAGTTTTTTTTAGTAAACACCATTTTTAAGGAGTGATGCTCACCATATACAACATAATTTTTTTTCCATGAAGGATAAAATTCTATTTTTTTCGAACTTAGATTTGTAACTATGATATCTAGTGCTTTCCTTTGGTTTCATAGTGTTTTATTGAATACTTTTTCCTTAATCAAGTTTCTAAGTCAAACCAATTACAGTTCAGACATAGGTAGACTGTATACAACATAAAAAAAAGTGTATGTATCGAAAAAAAAAAAATTGTTGGATCAAGGATTTCAATATCTAGTGCAGTGATATATTTTAAATTTTTTTTTTGATAATCTTCTATTTTTCCACATGTGCAGAACATAGAGCTTGATTTTTGGTGAAAAACCTACATTCACAAGAAATAAAAAATAAATATAATAATTAAATTAAATTTATTATAAATTATTATTTTTGGGAAGCTTATAACAAGGACTACATACTTTAAAACAAAAATTAAATGAATTCATTTGATCCCCCAAAAGGCAAATCAAAAGTGGTTTTTTATCAGCATTTTGATAGGTGTAAAGGAGACTTCGTTATAGGTATGGTTTAAAACTAGCAGGGTTCTATCCAAGGGGGTTTGATCTAAGGTGGTTTGATTAAACCCTCTTAAATTGGAATCCTTCAAGTGGAACTTTTTAAGGCTGAAATCATTATATTTTCTACAAGTATGTGATTTCAACAAAAATCAGAATCTCCCAGAAATTGTAAACCAGCATTGTGGGATCACCCTCAATCGAATTCGATCCTATTTTTGGCTCATGTTGTGAGCGTGAGCACCCTGGACCCTAAAAGGTGTAGGTTTTTATAGCTCCTTTGATCAAGCTACCTCTTATAATGTCCCTTCTAGAAATTTTGCCATTCCTTAAACCTGTGGACATGTCAAACACCTCAGTGGTGTTCTTTGTGGTCTTCTCCTCCTCCTTCGTGCCTCTTGCCTCGTCTGTGTGGAGTTCACATCCTCCAATGAAATAAAAGATGGAATTTTTCCCTTTTAGAAATGGGGGGTGTAAGAGGATCCCACCATCTTCAGATGGTTTTCCTGCACTAGCTTGTGCCATCCTAGTGATAGAGCAAGTTCCAGCTTCTCTTGAGTTTATCACTACTCTTGAGCCATTCGGCAAGCCTAGTAGTGAATCTCGGGAATCGCCTTCTCCGTCCATTGAGTTAGCACATGGCACTCCCATGAAGTGCATTTTTAACTTCTTGGACAAGGTCCCAGCCTTGTCAGCAATCTTCACAAATCGCTGACCATAGTTCCATAAGAGTCAAGCGGAGAAGACCTTGTGGGGCCTTCTTCCTTGGCCCTTGTTGCGGGAGGGTCGGAAGCTCCCCCCTAAATATTCCACCACTGCAAGCTCATCTTCCTTCCCCATATAATGATCTAGATTGGGAAGAAAATGACTCTTAGTAAATGAGTGTTAGGGGGGCACCTCTTCTTTACCTTTAGATTAGGTGTGTGTTTGTTGTGATGTGTACCCCCATGCTTGTGTTATGTGTTCCTAGATGACCCTTGTCACTCATGTAGGTTCTTGGATACAGGAGTGATTACGTGTCGTAAACTTACTCTATTTGTGGTATCATTATTCCTCTATTATGTGTCTTGATTTTCAAAGAATTGGGGATGATGCAAAGTGTTGGGGGAATTTAGGCTTCCCTTCCATGTTGACCCAATTTTTTTTTTTGTCTTCTCATAAATTCTTCATATGCTCTGATATAGTACAAGGTTGATGACAGTTCTTATATATACTATGACTATACTTATGTTTGTGATTTCATTATTTCTTTTTCCAATTTTGTTATCTTTCTCTCTTCTTTTCTTGAGTTGTGATGTTGTGGTGCCTATGTGTTTTCCCTTGTGTGTGTGACAACATTACCATGGTGACATCTCGCTATGTCCCATGGGCCACAACATCATCTTTTTTTCAATCATTCTTTTCTCTCCTTAGGTTGTCGCATGCCTCTGTGTTCAGCATGCACCACCCTAAGAGGGGGGCTACCATGTCGAGTCTAATTTTCAGAAAACACATTCATTTCCAATGAATCTTTTCTCAAAAATATTTGCAAAATTTTTCAAAAATTGCATTCTCAACTTGAACCTCCTAGCGGATTGTGTCTCCTTCGTCGCAGGTTCATAAAGAAATAATTTGGAGAACTTTCTTGTGAGGAGGGACCAACTTTTCCTACGGGAAAAGCCTCGACCTTCCCCTCATGAGGAGGAACTTTCTTCCTTTCTAATTCCTTGATGAAGTGAACATCTTTCGAAAGGATTCCTTGATGTTGAGTTGATTTGTGAAAAATACTATCTCACTTTCAAACAACACATCCCTTGAGTGTACCCCTCTTATTTTGAAGGGTTCCTGAGGGATCCCTTTGAAATCCTTTTGATTTCTTGACTATCTATGTGACTGTCTACTTGTTTTCCTATATATCTTCTTTTTGTTTTCTAACATGTTTTATCTATGGATTAACATGTTGCTTTGCAGGTGCGCCTGTAAAGTCGCTTTCCAATCTGACTCTACGGAGTCCCCTTACATCGGGTTTCCTTCATGAGAGAGTACTTGGTGAAACGCCTCCTTTGTAGGTCTGAGGGCATGTGAAGTGCTTGCATCCTTCGGGATTTTTCCATTGTTGGTCTGTGGACCTTCAGTGTACTTTGTGCAACTTCGTAGTTCCATAGAGCTATAGAGTCCTTTTGTTCGAACCTCCTCCAAAGAGAGTACCTCTAGAGTCCTTTGCCTTCCCTATGATTTTGAGCTTGCCAGATCGTGATCTGCTTCCTTGATGGTTCAGGTATACATCTCTAACTCTTCAATCTACTTTAAATGCTCATCAATATATGCGCTCACTAAAGTGGGAGAAAAATGGTTAAGAGAGAATTTGAACCCCTTGTGTAAATTCCCCTTTTGCATACCCTCACCTTAGAAAATCAAATCTGAAGGAAAAATTCCACATCACCCATCTAAAATGCATCCACTTGGTGCATGTTTTATGTGTCGGTGGGGGATTTTTTGTCAGGGACACGAGTGTAGCATGTGGATTTCTATGCAGCATGCTACCGTTCTTGACAAATTCTTGCCCCTGAGTTCGTAGGGACATTACACTCTTTATTGGGGACAGTTTATAAAACCTCTATGCGACCAACCAACCCGAAAATGGTTCATTTTGACCTTCAAGGATATTCATTTCACACTCAATTCATCTCTTTCAAATCCTTGAGCATTTTCATTCCATCTTTCACATCTTCTCACAATTCTACCATTTTCACAACTACATTGAGCATTGCAATAGTTGGTTACTCTATCAACTTCATCCTTACACGTGTTGCTCTACCATAGAAGCTACAAAATTGGAGTCTTGCAAGACCTCCCTTTGTCATAGTTGTAGTTGTAACAACTTTTCCAAGTTTGTTACCTTGCATTCTCCCTTCATTGGCCTTGAGTGCCTTTGGGTGGAGGTGGTATAGCATCACTTTGCTTTCATATTGTGATTTGATAGAGTAGCTTTTTTTTTGTAGTGTTCAATGCATTTCTTTCTATCTCCTTTATCATAATTTCTACTTCGTTGCTTTTTTGGCTATCCATGAAGGTGGAAACACCAAAGCGGGTGTTTGATTGAGGCAAACCCATATACAACCCCAACAATTTTCTCTTCTTGCTTGTGTGTAGTTGAATGTGTGTGTGGAGCTCACTAGCAAACTGGTGCTTTAGTGAGTTGATATTCATCACCCTCATTTTATCTACTTACTTTATCATTTATGTACTTACTTTTTGTACTTTATCATTTTTTTATTTTATTATAGTTAGCTAGGCTGTCAGTAGGCTTTTGGTTTTTTTCTTACTATACTTTACATTTTCTGGCCGTACGAGCGCTAGTGTGCTCGAGAGATGCGAACGCATCGCACTATCATCCCAAACCCGTGTTTTCATCCTCTGATAGGGAGTTGTCAGAGGTGCAGTTTGGATTCTAGAAACCATCTCATCTAGCCCCAATTATATTTTTAGGTTTGTAGAGTGTTAGAAGCACCTGAGAGTGCTCTTCATTCTCGATCCTCATCCCAAGACACCCATTCTAGAGTGAGGTAAGTTAGGGAATCCCTCCACTCTCAACTCTCTGTGACCTGGAGCCTTGACCTGGTTGGTCCCCCTCTCTTACATGGGAAATGTATCAAAAAATAGAAAAGAAAAAAAATGCATGCAATGAGTAGCATCTATCACACATTTAAAATAGGAACTAACTAATTTTTTAAAATTATCTTCAAGAAGAGTAAAATTAAAGAAAGGAGAAGGATAAGAGTTTTCATCTAATAAAAAAATGGTAAATATCTAAGTTAAAAAAATGGATAATAACTAAGTAGAGGATTTTGATATGTAAGGTTTAGTAAATACATTTTTAGTATGAGAATAACTATGATTTTTCTATTAAAAATATAACCCATAAAAGTATGTCAAAATGGTAAAAAATAATATAATATTATAAGCATGTGAGAAAATAGACAAGATGAGATCATGAAAGTGTTAGAGTTGGCTATGGAGATACCCAAGATCTAGAGGCCAAATGGAAAGCACAAAGAGATCAATATTCAATGCTCAAGATTGCAATGGAATTGATTATCCAAGAATTCCATATATAATATATGAGAACCCCTTAGTTTTATAGCCAAGGTGAGACATAGGATTAGACAAGATCATGAAAAGTGTCTTAATCCTATGACATGAGACACTAACTTGACATAGAAGTCAAAAAGATAAGATCTAGATATAAAAATTAAGTCTTCTAGAAATAATCTTAGGACCTAAGAAAACTTAACATGTGAATATGTCCCCTAAGTCCTTGGTAAGTGAATTAACTAGGTACAAGAAATTTATTCACACCAACACCCCCCTTAAGTGCAACTTGGAGAGAAGATTATTATGCAAATATGTAATGATGAAGGATGGGTTTTGGCTACTAGGCCATGTTAGGTACTCATGTACACATATAAATTTTATTTCTTAGAAATAGAGAAAAGGATAAAACCCAATGGGACAAAACTCCTCCCCAAAAGAGAGATGAAATACAAAATTCTCTCAATGACTATTGAGAAGGATAAAACCCCATGTGAGGAAAAATACCCCTCATAAGAGAGAAGAAGAAGAGAGACCATGTAACCCCCCCTCAATGGTGAGTCTCTTGCAACAACAAAAGATTGACATTGAATGTTGAAGATGATCCAATCTTGTCAAACAACATTCCTCTCCTTCGGAAGAAACAAAGCCATGATGATATGCAGTATGCCTTCCCATCTTGAAAGGAGGATGTCGGAAGAAAAATGATATGTGATGTTGAGATAAACCATGGTCAAGCATATCCATGTCGATGTCAAAAGCTAACACACTCCAAATAGGTGTTCTAGGCCACACTACTGAAGATGACAATCCAAAATCTAGTAGAGATAAATTTAGAACATAATCCAAAGACAAAGATACCTCCTCTAAAGACAAAGAATCCTCCTCCAAATATTATCCAAAATTATCCACACTCACGTCAAACTATGAAGAATGATCATGTAGCAAATAAATAAGAGGTTCAGAGTATTCCCTCGCAACAGCTAGAGAAGGATCATCTCCATCAAAGAGAATATTTATGCAATCAATGGTGTCTCCCAAATTTGAAATGTGAGACTCACCAAAAAACCCACCAATGTTTGTCAAGTATGCATTTGAAGTAGATGTAGCTGGAAGATGATGAAAATCTTGTTGCACTGAATCACAAGAGGCCAACATTGTAGCAACACAAGCATCATCAACTACAATAGTAGATGGAGGAGATGAAATGCAAGGCTCAAGAATAGGATTTGATGTGAGAACCCTCAAGTTCAAGAAGCCAAATATCTCCTCTGAATCATGGTTCACACTAGAAGTGTGATCAATAGTCGAAGGAACAATGTGATCATCAAAAGAAAAATTTGCAAAGGTGTACAACCGAGATGAATGATCAGTCATCCTAGTAGAAATAATCCCTCTACTCTCCAAGTCTCTAATAATAACTGAATCGGGAGTGAATTTCATAATCCTCAAGCCATCTCCACCATGTGTAATCTAATAGATGGAAAGAAAATTGTTTGACAAATGAGGTACACACAAAACATCATTGAAATTTCCCTCCCCAATATCAATAGATCCCTTCCCAATTACAGTCATGTATGTATTGTTTCCCATCAAAATAGGAGACATAGTACAACTTGGTTCAAAAGAAAATAATATAGACGGGTATGTGTAGGATCATCATGGAAAAAACAATCCCTTAAGTGGAAATAAAA
Organism: Sequoiadendron giganteum; assembly: GCA_007115665.2. Taxonomy (NCBI): domain Eukaryota; kingdom Viridiplantae; phylum Streptophyta; class Pinopsida; order Cupressales; family Cupressaceae; genus Sequoiadendron; species Sequoiadendron giganteum. Next base: position 722,021,011 of record CM021100.1, read on the forward strand.
ATTCAAAAAATCAGAGTTAGGCAACTTGATGTAAAAATTTGAATAAGTTATCTATATTATTTCAAAAATATGTAAGCATAGAATTTGTAGAAAATTGAATTTAGTTTCTAAACTACTAGGTTTATTTAAAAACATAAAAAATCTATTTCGTGAAAATTTGAAATTTCAATGCAGTAGTACTTAAATTTCAAGGAAAAAATAAGAAGTAGGTGCTTGTCTGACCACCCTTACCACAATAAAATTATAAGATTTTTTTATAAGATTTTAGATATAAGTAGAGGACTCATGTCCCGATGTGATACATATTTTTTTGTAATTTTTTTCCAAGTAAATAATTAATTATGAATTTTTTATTACAAATTTTAAAAAATATAAGAACTCATTTGTCTAACCACCTTAATTTGGTCAAAACTTCATGAAATTAAATTCTTTATTTTTGAATCCTATAGTATGCAAAGCATAGAATGTGACGCATGTTTTGGATTCAAAAAATTTGATACTGTTTGAAAGTTATAGATGTTTTTCAATCAACCTATCAATCAAGAATTTAGTTGTAATTCGAATAGAAAATGAATAATAATTATTTATTAAATTCAAAGTAAAGAATAATTTATATTGGTGGAAAGGCGAGAATATCCTTTAAAACCCCTTTTTGTTTCATCAATTTTGGGTGAAAAAAATGTCGTCAGCCACATGGGCCATCATATCACTTACATATCGCCACTTTTTGGCCCATCATGATCCTGCACATACCCAGACTGTGAAGATGTTATATGATGAGATGCTCTTGAATCTAGAAGCCATCTCCTTGATCCAAGACCTGTAGAAGCACAAGAATCTTTCCAATTATTTCTTGATGTAGAAGCCAAACTGGCATGACCGTTGTCCTTATTAGACTTGTTATGCCTTGCATAACCACCCCATCTATTGCCTTGGTCAAAATGGGTCCCCCTTTGTTATTTAGTTGTTTTTGAAACAAAGTTTGGAGTATAGTTTTGCCAATACTTTGTTTTTCTTTGGTTTCTCTGTCGGAATCGGAACTGGAACAGAATCGGGTTCTAAAAGTTCTTTTGAGGCTTGTTTTTGGTTCTATCCCGACAGTCTTTTCTTTGCCTTTGTTTTTGGTCTTTAGTGGAAGCGGAGCCGGAGTGGGAATTAAAATGGTTGTTATCAAATTTTGCAAAATCACAATCAGTTCCGATCTCGCCTCCGCTATTTTTATTTTTGCTTTGTCTCGGTTTTTGTGTTTTGTTTTATTAGGTTGGTCTTTTACTTAAATTTTTGTATTTGCTTTTGTTTTGTTTTTTAGTTGGCGGAAGCGGAGCCGGAATGGGAATGAGGTTTGGAAATTTTATAAAGTTGAGATTTCGATTCCATTTTAGTTCCGCCCCTGCCACTCTTTGTCGTTGAATTTTTGACTGAAGCACACTGCAGACGAGTGTTTGTTCTCTTACAGTTCCGACTCCGCCTTTACTATGCTTTAATGCATTAATGACAGTTTGCCGGTGTAGGTAGAAATTTACATATTGACCTTTATTAAGGGTTAAACTGATCATTATTGTTATTGTTAAAAATCTAAGAGCACAAAAGAGCAGTAGCAGAGTTCATTCGAGCGAAAAGATTGAAAGAGCAGGGGGTCATTGCGAATGGATCAGTTCAGAAGGTTAGCTGGGTTGGTTTGTGTTTGAGGTAGGTTTCTTATCTTTGTTGTTCTTAGGTTCAATTGTTGTTGTGTGTTTGTATATATGTTTTCCCGTATTTTGAATCGCGTTGTCGTTTCGTTATAAGTTCGTGATTCTTGGCATGCTGGTTTGAATGGGTCTTTTATATTGTTTGTCGGGTTGTCTCTTTGTTGTCTTGTACGTTCATGTCGTTTCTTTCTATTTTTAGGGCACCATCACTTTCACGTCTTAATCGTGATTGCATCATGTTTGTTTTTGGTTTGCAGTAGATTAGATTAGATTAAGAGTTTTTAATAGCGTTAGTTAGATTATAAGTTACAGTGAGGTAGATTAGAGATTTTACAGTGAGTTAGGGTAGATTAAAGTTAATTAGGGTTTCGTCGTCTGGTAGAATGGAAGGGTTTAAACCTGTGCCCTAGTTTTTGTTAGGTTTGTTAGATTAGGGTTTCGTTGGTCTCTGTAATCACTTTTAAAATGATTTAAAAAATGATATCTTAGAATGCAATTGTTCCCCACGGTCATATGGGTGTAGAGTTTTAAGCTCCTTTGCCATTTTATAGCAACCTAGGTCTTAATCATGAAATTGTGTTGAAAATGAATAAAGTATTTGATGACATCATGATTAGCATAGGCGGAGGCAGGATTGGAATGGATTATGGACCTAAGAGTTTTGTTTTACAAGGTTATCGATTCCATTTTCATTCTGTTTCCAATTCTGAGTTCTAAAAGGTTTTCCTTGAAATATATGATAACATTGGTAGAGGTGAGATCGGAACCGATCTTGAACTTAAGAATTTTGTTGGCAAAAGTTATCGATTCCATTCTCATCCCGTGTCCGGCTCTGCGTATAATGGGAAAGTCTTTCTTCAAAGTAACGATGATCAAATCGGAGGCGGAGGCGGAATGGAAATAGAATGTGGAAAAAATGAAAATTTGAAGAAAATCACATCCTTTTTTTGTTTCGATCCTGGTTCCGAAAACCTCCCCGACTCCGACTCTGAGCCCGTCTATTATTAGGTGAAGTTTCTATATGGATTTTTGCTCCGAGTCGGCCAGTGTTGAAAAATAGATTGTTTTGAGCTTTTGTCTGGTTCCGACTCGGATGTATGTGTAACAGGTATATTTTAAAAGCATGTTTTGTGATGATATCTAAAGATCTAACTAGAGGTTTGCTTGCAGAAGAATTGAAAGATGTCAGGAACGTCAGGAGAGGCTACTTGAAGGAATCAACCGGTTGGAACATCAAAGACAACACCAAAAATAAAGAAGGTGAAACCAGAACAACTGCCTTATACATTGAGGTATGATCATAGGAATCCGGTGGTGAAAGTGAGCAAGGAGGAATCGAACTGGTCAGATATCACGGATACTAATCTGGGCCAGTATAGCTTTGAAGAATTACATGAAGAGACTTTTGCAGAACAAGCAAACTTGATAGGGATAACACAAAGGATTGTTGACTCGGGTCTTGCACATATCACTGTGTTTCCTTTATCAGTCCAGTTTTCGGAGTTGATATTGACAGTAGCCAGTACTTACAATCCTGCTACAAGATTATGCATGGATTCACAAAATAATGTGATTATAGATCTTACTCCGCAAATTTTCCAAAGCATATTTAATGTTCCTGATCCCAAGAACTTGGTGCAGCTAACTGAAGCAGAGGCATTGGAGAAATATAGCAAGCATAAAGACTCCAATAAGTCTCACTTAAACAAAAAGTGGCTAAGCACAGAGAAGAAATCTTTAAACAAGCTTGCAGACTAGTCAAAGAGGGTAGATTTCAAGAAGGAGATATATGATTTGATATTAATGTTGTCCAGAGTGTTTGGGAAGAGGGATGCCTTCCACTTCAAGGAATGGATGTTTCATTTTATTCAAGTAATCTTTCAGGGTGATTACCAGTTTGATTGGTCAATGATTGTTTCTGATGCCATACATGATCAGCTCATAAGGGTTAGACAGACTAAATCTTTCTTCATGACATCTTACATTGTATATGCAGCAGCAAGGTTGGGGATTTTCCTAGGATTGAATAAGGTGGGCATGATAGGAGCCTTGGATGTTCAAAAGAAAGTGTGGGAGCACTATGATCAGTTGACTCTTCAGGTGGCTGAGACTCATTTTAGGAGAGTCAATGATGCCTTTTTATATGTGATCATCAATCAATTGAATGGAGATGCAGGGTATTGATTAAGTCAAGAAGCCATGGCATTCATTTCTGAATGGGGAAGTTGGTACATCCAATACCCCAAATTTACATACTTCATATTCTTTGGTTTTGAAGGTCATCCCCATTTACTTCCAAGATGCTGCAGTAACATAATAGTACTTATGGAGTTTGTGTATCAAGCCATTGGAGTTAATGCTAGGTTTGAGATGAAGCACAAGACAGGATGCCATAAATTTCCCATGACACTAGGTGAATATAATTGTCAACACTTGAAGGGAGCGAAGGTGGTTTGTAATGAGTTGATACAATTGAAATTGGGATTGTATACAACTTGGAAGTATTTTGATCCAAAGAAGAAGATGTATGCCTTATTACCTTCAGTGTTTACTAGACACTTTAATCTATTAGAAGACTTTTGGTGTGATCGGCAGGATGAGTATGACTTGAGGAAAAGGAATTATGAGAGATTATCAGTCTCACTCATGCTAGAGCTTGGTATTAAAGAAAATATTCCTAACACTTTGGTGGATGGTGGAATTGTATTAGATCCCTCATATGAAGCCTTGAACATTGGCACCAAAAGCTTAGATCCAATAGACTAGAATGAGGAAGAAACAATTGATATTAAGAAAATTGGCAGAACAGTCTTGGATAGAAGTGTGCAATGGTTAATGTTGAGAACTCAAGCTCCTCAAGAATCAGCTCTTAAGAAGGGTAAAGGGTACAAGAGGATTAAAAGAAAGACACCTCCCAAAGAGCCATTGGAATTCTTTCCTCCTGATGTTGAAGAAATAGAACTTGAGGTGGTCGATGAAGAAGAAGAGGCACCAGAGGGAGATGTTCCAATAGAATTTGTTATTTCTACGCCCACATTGGGTGAGTCATCCATACAAGCCCCACTTACAAGGAAAGGAAGTAAGAAGTTCAAGAAGGAGCTCTTCATACCATGGTTGAAGCTGCTAAAGGAAAAGAAGTGGAGGAAGAATTTGTAGAAATTGAGATAGACTTGGATGAAACTCTTTCAGAGAAGGATCTGCAAGAAAACATGCCTTTAGAGGGGACTATTGAGTAGATTCTGACACAAGAGGAGAAATGGAAACTATTTGAAGATGCTACAAGAGATTTTGATGCAAGGGCTGCAGCGAAGAAACAAAAGGAAATGGATGCTAAGGTGCAAGCTGATGCTCTACTTCACCAGTAGCAATTAAAGGCAAAAGAAATTGAAACAAGGGAAACAACTGATGAAATAGAGAATCAAATGAGGCAACGAGAGAATGAGATCAAGGTCAAAGAAGAAAATGACAAGTTAGAATTGATACAGAAGATCCATGATCTTGAGGAGGAGAAAGCAAGAAATCAGAGGGAAAAGGAAGCCCTAGTTGCTAGACTGAAGCTTGTAGAGGAAGCTCGACAGAAAGAACAAGAAGCTGAAGCTCTAAAAAAGAAAAGAGATGTTGAAGAGCTAGTAAAGGAACACCAAGCTGAAGAAGAAAGGGAAGAGGTAGAGAATTTCAAGGCCTTAGAAACAGAGAGGATTGAGAAAGAGAAACAAAAGGTTTTGGAAAAAGAAAGATTAGAAAAGGAAGTTCAAGAAAGACAAAAGGAGGAAGAATCAGAAAAGATGAGAAAAGAAAAAGAGGCTGAAGAGCTAATTAGGAAGCAAAAGGAAGAAGAAGCAAAAGTTGAAAAACTTAAAGCTTTAGAAGCAGAACGGTTGGAAAGAGAGTCCTTAGAAAAAGAGAAATTAGAAAAGGAAAGGTTAGAGAAGGAAAAAATGGACAAGGATTAATTGGAGGAAGAAAGATTGAGAAAAGAAGAAGAAGACAAGAAAGTGCAAGAACAAAGAGATAGAGAAGAGGCTAAGAAGTTAGTGCAGATGCATGTGCTGTAGGAGCAACCAGAGAAAGCAAAGGTTGATTCTCAACCTGAGGTAAATATTCAACCACCCTCTACAATTGCTGCTTCCTCTTCCATGATGATGACTACTCCCAGTGCTCCTATATGGTTGAAGTTAGACCTGTAGAAGAGAGCTAGAACACCTCCTCAACCTCTTAATTGGGAGGACATGATGAAGGGAATTGAACAGGAAAGGCCTAAAAAGAAGGCTAAAGTCTTACATTCTACTAGACTCATAGATAAAGGGGAGATAGTTGCTGAATGTGCCATGCCTATGACTGAAAAGGAGGTAGGGGATATGCAGCTAACAGACTATCAATTGAGTACGGTTAATTTGGGAAGACCCACTAGGAATCAACAAATGAATCTGATTGATGTGGTGGCTTCAACAACTAAATCAAGAATGATGAAGGACAAACAAAAGAAAGATGAGCTTAAAGCTCAATTGGATCAGTTACATTCATTCTTGAAGAGTGTCTCCTCTCCAAGGTCACAAAAAGTAGCAGCCATTGAGACTCATGTTTTGTTAAGCGAAAAAGAGGTTAATGATTTGGAGCAGGTTAGAGGAAAGGTGGAGATGGTAGACAGGTGGACAGATAAATTGAACCAAGAGGTAGGAGAGATTTTAGTAAAAGGATTTGAAGTCTATAAGGATACTGAAGGATTGATTAAAGAGATGTATCAATATATTGAGGCATCAGAAAAATAGGAAGAAGAGTATAAGGAGTATGGTGAAAAGTTAGAAAAGATAAATACATTGCCTCTAACAACTCTTCTGGAATAGTCTATACTTGAAGATGATAACAAAGACTTTGTAGAGAAGACTTCTCGCATACTCAAGTTTAGGACTGGATTTTTGAGCAAGCATAAGGATGAGATTCAGGAAGTTGTAAATAATTTGACTGAGCAATTAGAAGAATTAGAAGCAGCTATTGCTATTATTGTGGATATAAATGCATTTACAAAAGAGGGCATGCCTTTTAACCAAATAAAGGAAAAGTGGGATGAAAGATTCCAAGGACTTATGCAAAAGGGAGATGATGGCGGAGAGCTGATGTTAGATCAACTTGTAGAGGTCAAAGAGGAAATAAAGGCTACAGTGAGAGAATTGATAAAAGTGAAAAGTATGAAGGAGTTTGCTACAGTTGAGCTGGATCGGATTAAATTTGAAGATGACTGGATTGATGGGCTAGAGATGGAGACTCTACAACAAGTGTTCACCAATTACGATGAGTTCTTAGTAGATCCAACTTCGCATGCATGATGTTCTCCTTCTTTGCATGTTGCATGCATACAACACTCATAGCTTTTTGAGCGCATGACTTCCTCTTCTATTCTATCTTCTATTTTTAGTTAAGACTGAAAGTCTAATGTAAGAACTCAAGATCAAATTGATCTAAGTTTCCAAGAGAGTCTGAATTCCTAAAAAGATGGAAAGCCTAAAATAGAAGTGAGGTTCGAAATTTTTGTATATCTATAAATACCAGATGGGTATCACACTGTAAAGGTCGGCTAATTGAGAACTAGATTGGCTTGCCTAATGTTGAGAGATAGAATTTTGTAGAGTTTTTGCAGAGATACATTGTACTTAAATCTTTTACAGTTAATAGAATTATAGGTTTACTTGAAAGATGGTGTTTGGAATTAAATTGTTTGTTTGATAAGGCTGATAAGTTATGATCTATCTGTATGCAGTGATTGTGCTGAACATAAGAGTTTCTTGAATGATGAAAGTCATTTGAAGGAATCGGATTTAAGGATCATCTTATTAGATTGTCATTGAGTTGAAGTTATTAAAAAGTCTGTTGATCTATAATTTTGATGATGAATGAATGTGTGTTGTTTTGAATTCCTTGAGATATTTGTGAAGAGTAATCGCGAAGTTAATTAAGCACCTAAAATGTATGCAGTGGTATAGATTATGCTACAGACTGTATCATCTTATGGTTTTTATGATATGTTAGGAAACATTCATCATTGAAGGTATATGTCCAGATACTAGATAAATTCGGTTCATATTTACTAGTTTACCCCTTTGTTCTATCTTTTTCTTTTATTTAAAACCCATTGATTTATAGGAACTATTTCGATAAAAAGAGTTATAGCTTGAATCCTTTGTTACCAACACAGGCCCCTTGAATACTATAGTTGCATGAACCAAATGAGTGACAGCAGACAGTTGAGAACCAACTACCAGGACCTTGGGAGTTAGGCTACTACATGTTGTCTTTCTTTTTCAGGAGAAATAGAGTAGAAATATTATGTTTTAATGTTGTTTGTGTCATTTTAACCATCAACAAGACTGTTTTAAAGAATATGAATTGGACTCAGACATTCTTGAAGGAAAATCAATCTAATTCTTCTTAAGAAGAAGTCTTAATTCATTAATATCCTTCTTATAACAAGAATTTTCATCATGTCCAAGCTTCTTGCAATATGAACAAGTTGGATTCTCCTTCTTAAATGATTTCTTTGTGGGAGAGAATTTATTCTTTGGTTGATCTAAATGTGGATTTTTCTTTGATTTATTTTGTTTCTAATCAGTATGTTCTGATTCTTTCACTTAACTAGCCAACAATACTTGACATTTAGATGACTTGATGAGACCCATTGAAATAATATTTTTTGCTCACATATTAACATCTCAAAAAATGATGCAAATGAAGGTTTAGTATATGCTGACCCCATAGTCAACTTATGAGTATAAAAGCTAGAAAAAAAATAAGCATAATCAAGACCAAGTTTGTTCAATGCATTATAGACTGATCGAATGTCCTTCTTATTGATTCCACATGTTGTGCATTGCTCTCTTAGATCATTAACCTTAGTGATCTAGTCTTAGATGTTGTCAAAGTTCTTAGGATCAAGGCTCATTAGTTCATTATGAATTTGATAGCCTACTACTTCATTTGTAGTACCATTAAATGTTTTTTATTTGTTCCAAGCTTCATGAGAATCCTTACATGATTCAATTTGAAACAACAAATATTGAGAAACTAGTTTATGAATACATCCAAGAGCATTAGTTTTTTCAATCATCCATTTTATTTTTATCTATATTTGTAGGTTCCAGTACCTTATTTTGAACATATATAATGAGTGATATTTAGTCATTAGAATACTCCATGCATGTTGATGCCATGTTGAATAGTTGTATGATGTTAGCAAAGGAACCTTAGAATGGTCCATGGAAAAGAAGAGAAAAAACAAATAGATTAAAATAATGCACCAAGAGAACCCCCCAAATCACTCAATCAAGACTCCCCCTGGAGAAATATATGATTTGGCATTTTATATTTACTTCATTTATAGATGCTACTTGCAAAAAACAATGAAGTAGACTGATAGATTAGTGCATACATGTGTCAAGTTTAGCTACAAGCTCAAAGTGATATTTTCACATAAAATGAGATCAATCTAATCACACCACTACAAAGTAAATGAAAAATTATGCACTTTCAAAATAAAATTCACCCAAAAAAGTTAGCATAGGAGTAAGAATGGAGCTGTGGAAGTTCTCTGAATGAGAATGACTCAGTAACACCTATGAGAATCTAAAATTTCTAGAATAACCAAGCACCAAAATCAAAAACCAATTGCGCCACTATGAAGAGCACAAATTTCTACCCCAAATAATTAAAAATTACAAGTGCAAAAAGAAGGTCTTGAGCCTAAGTTATGAGTGTTTGAAAATCACCCTTTGAAAGAAAAATACAAATGGTGAGGGGGCCAAAAAATTCAAATGGTTATTGAGGTCAATAAAACATAGGCTTAAAATTGATAGCTTCATGGCCTTCGTTGACCGGTAGATTTGGCTAGCTAAAATATGTTTTTTATTAATGAAATATTCCTAGCTCGGTATATGCTTTGGAATATTATTGGTGTTATTGATAAGAGAATCTTGACATATCAAAAAGGAATAATTTGTTGCCTGAAAATTAAAAGCAGTCATATATTTTTTTATGGAACTAGGTGGGGCCACAATTGTACATCAAGCCTACAACAAGGCCATGCGGCACCTGTTGGGTGCCCATGGTATTCTATGTGAAGGACCATGGGTACAAGGTACTCTGAGTACCCTGTGACTTATGGTATGTCCACAAAAAAAAAATGATGATTTTTTTATTTTAATTAAATTTTTATGAAAGAATTAAGCTGAAAACTATATAATTTTTTGAAATTTTGAAAAAAAATAATAGAAATCCATGCATGTATATATATAAACTGTAACTATTGCAATTATGGAAACTGTATGGGCAGTCAAGGAGGGGAATTTTTTTCCTCAAGCCCTAGGTGAAGTGCTCAAATTTCAATGATTTGATAGTTGTTCTTAGGGTTCTTGGGCCTTCTAGATGTGATGGCAAGGTCAAATTTGACCCAAAATGCTTTAAATTTGAGCTACCTTTTGGATCTAGCAACCACTCTTTAGCTTCAAACCCTCATAGATCTAGCCTCATATGTCTAAGTTGGACAAAAAAAAAGGAAAAAGTAACTTTCTCAAACACCCTAAACTTAATGGTGAGCTCATATTTGCACCAACAAGCTCTGATTGAACTTCAATACAAAGTAACAAAGAGGAACCCCCCAAAATCTAGTATTTCTATCAAGTTTTTCTAATTCTCCAAATCATCATACAATGCAAGAGAAGAGCATACTTAACTTTTCAAGATCTACCAAGATATCTCCAAAAAGACTAACCATTGGCATCCAACTTGCTCTGATACCCTATTAGAGTTGGCTATAGACATACCCAAGATCTAGAGGCCAAATAGAAAGCACAAAGAGATCAATATGGAATGCTCAATATTGCAATGGAATTGATTATCCAAGAATTCCATATACAATGTATGAGAACGCCTTAGTTATATAGCCATGGTGATACATAGGAATTAGACAAGATCATGAAAAATTGTCTTAATCCTATGACATAAAACAACTAACTTGACATAAAAGTCAAAAAGATAAGATCTATACATGACAACTAAGTCTTCTAGAAAGAATCTTAGGACCTAAGTAAACTTAACATATGAATATGTTCCCTAAGTCCCAAGTAAGTGAATTAACTAGGTACAACTAAGTGATCTAGACATGACAACTAAATCTTCTAGAAATAATCTTAGGACCTAAGTAAACTTAACATATGAGTATATCTCCTAAGTCCCTAGTAAATGATTTAACTAGGTACAGGACATTTATTCACACTAATAGAAAGTACATATAATAAGATAAACCAATCTACCCCCAATACTACAAATGAAAGAAAAGATTAAGATAACAATATAAATTAATGTCAGATACACATCTTATAAACATAAAATAAATGTCAAATATATGAGCATGATAAATAATATAAAATGTAATCATAGGATATAAACATGATAAGGAACTCATGTGCAACATATCTCAAGATAGGTATCTCGCTCTATAAATTTCATATCTCATGTTTGCATGTTGGCCACCTTCCATGAGGACCCTCGTGACCCCCCTCCCCTATCCCCAATTACTTTGAGAGTAAATTTGGCACATGTTGGATTCCCAATCTTGGGGGGACCTCTCTTCACTAACTCTTGGTAGAATGGTGTAAATTTTGTGAAGTTTGTTATTTCGAACCCAAAGGTCTAGAAAAAAATTCTCATTAGAGAAACTTGAGGTGTATTTGAGGAGGATTTCTTTTCATGTATTCTCTGAGATAGATTTTGGAATGAAAATAACTCTATTGGACTCCACTACTGAAAGAACAGTTTCCTCAATGGAGAATGTGTTGGTAGGATTTTTTTTCTTTTTTCCCTATATTGATATTACCTACTATTGGACTAGTACCAAATGGTTTTTTGAATGTTAGTTTTGATGTGAGTGTCATGGCTATTGGACTATTCCTTTTCAAGTTCACTTCTAAGGATGATCTCTTGCTAACCCTCTCTTTGGGCCCTTGGTTATATGGCAAGCATAATTTATCCTTTTGTACATGGAAGCTAAGATTTGACCCGGCGATACACCTCAAAAAAATAGCTCTTGTGTGGGTAATGTTTCTTGGTCTACCACTCAAGTTCTAGGATGATAATGGATTGGAAACTCCTTAGGGTATTTCATTATGACTGAGATCATAACAAAAAAAAAAAATATAGGTTAAATTATTCACTCGCTTCTATGTGAATATTGATATCAATAAGACCCTTCCAAAATTTATCATATTAAACTCTAAGTGTGGGAAATGGTCTCAACCAATCTACTATGAAAACGAAACTGTGTTCTATAAAAAATGATCCAAAAATTATCACTTAATTTTTTATTAGAAAACCTTGGTAAAGAATAATTAGAAGCTCAAAGGGCCTATGGTGATCCCAAGTGACCACCTGGAGGGCTATCCTTTCAAAGAGGATATACTAAATATCCTCTCAACCCCTCCTAAATTTGGGAATCCATAATAAAAATAATAATACTCCTATAACAAACTATTCTCCTCCTATGAACTTGGATAGTGTTGTGACATAATTTTCTCTTGTGAACATGGAAAGCACTATGATAGAAGATGCACCGCATATGAGTGTGTTATTAATGGATAATATGAAAGAGGTCATGCCTTATGAATTGAAGAATAAGGAAGAAGGGGAAAGATCAAGTGAGTCCCCTAGTAGTTAGACCCTTATGGAGACCCCTCTCCCACGAAGTGGAAATTTAAAGAATACAAGAATGGTTGGTATACCTACCTCTTCAGGGGTAGTAGAATACATTTAGAAAAATGTTAAACCATTAGACTTGGATGGTTCAAAAACCCCTAAGAATAAAGGTAAGAATAAGAAGGTAGATGTAGGAATTGAAACCAAGGCAGGTAGACCCTTTCAAAGGTAGACAAGGCAAAGAAAAAAAAAAGGAGATTGCTATTGGTAGGAAAATAATGTTGGAGACATCCTCCAAGAAGAATAAAAAATGAATATTCTATCTTGGAATATCAAAGGGCTCAATAGACCTCACAAACAATTAGCTCTAAAAATTTTCTTAGAGAATAAGATTGACATCCTTCTAATTCAAGAAGTCAAGATGAATAACACCAATTTTTAAGCTATTTCTAAGAATATAAATGGCCATTTGCTTAGCTTGTGCTAAATGATGTTGCTAGTGCTTCAGGTGGCCTAGCTACTATGTGGAAGCTGAATAGGATTAGTGGCTCCTTATTTTTCCATTCCAAGCATTGTCTAGGTGTTGGGTTCTCTATTGTTGGTCTTTATTGGAATATCCTAAATATTTATACCCCCAACATGATAAATTCCAAAAAAATTCTATGGTTTGAACTGAGCATGGTGACCTTAGGTAATAAGGAGGTGTGTTGGATGCTTGCTAGGTATTTCAACTCCCCTCTTTATCCCTCTGAGAAACTTGTTGGGAAATCTTGGTCATCTCAGATAAGCATCTGAGATTTGTAGTGCCTTTGTTAATTTTAATTTCAATTAGATTGCCTCAAAAAAATGTACAACTATGTCACAAAGTAGAATCAAACATAGCTCATTTCCCACATTAATCCTTCTAAGAGAATCTCATGTAAAATTTAGTTTCAACAATGAACATTAACAGATTCTAACCAAGAAACATGAAACATGAAAGATGAAACAAAACACATAGATTTACGTGGGGAAAACCCTTTTGGGTAAAAAACCCCACACTCCAAAATCCCAGATCGTCATTGTATTACTCATGCAACAAAATAGTTACAAATACAACTCAGGCACTAAGCCTTTATAGATATTACATCTTGTTTCAATCTAGAGACAAATTGGACAACATAACCCCTCATACATTCTTCACACTGTTACAATACCGTCATACAAGATACAATATAGATATTATCTCTCATGGACCTTTGTTCAACCTCTCAAGTGTTCACAAACCTCACTCTGTAAAAACACTCTCTCATAGCATACAAAGAAGATTCACATTGAGAGAAGTTTCACATCCAATCCACACACAGAGACTGGAGTTGCCTCCTTTAGAACAACATTCTCGTCCTTTGTACCTCCTTTCTCACTCCAATTGTCAAACATTCATAGAGTTCCTTTTTGTTCACATTCTCAAATGGTTTGTTGATCTTCCAATGGTCACAATAGTCTAACAGCCATCAGTTTACATTCTACCCCATCGACAAGCTTTCTTCACCGTCGTGCAACACACATCAGGTCATCCAACATTAAATTTGGTTACAAAGAATATAGCTTTCATCCAATGATTGTTGATTTACAATGACAATGTAAAATCAACAAATGACATCATGCCACATGTCGACACATCATTCGTCCATCGCACCAAAACCTATCAGTTGTGCCCTGTTCTCCTTCCACCACGCCACCGCAGGCCATCCAGCAGACCACCGAGGTAAGGCGGTATACCACACTACCATTTGATGGGTGTGAAGCCCTCATGGTATGGCAGTAAACACCACACCACTGTGCCAGAGCTTGAAGATGCCCGCACTATGGTAGTGCCACTATGTTACCGCCAGGAAGTCAAGAGATCCCCACGGTATGGCGGTATCGCTGTGCTACCACCATAAAATCACAAGGCTCTTGTGGTATGGCAGTAACCGCACTACCACTCCCTAGTGTAAAGATACCCGCGGTATGGCGGTGTGTACTGCACTATCGCTACACGACCAGAGAACTCCTGTAGTATAGAGGTAAACTGCACTATCGCACCTCTTCCACAAACACCTCATAGTATGGAGGTAAATTCAAGAAAACCAAGGGGACATCTACCAAGTCTCTAATAGAGGTTCAAGCCAGCAAGTTGAGACACATTTTCCAACAATCTTCCACTTGATGAAGACTTACTGGATTCCTCCAAACTCAGAATTAATGAAGATCATATGCCCAAGACGCATTGAATTGGCACACAATTTCAACAATATCCCACTTGACGAAGATCACACTGGAACCTCTAGAGCACTCAGGAACTACTAAGATCATGCTAGCACCACCAGTTCAGACCCTGTTTAATACCATTCAGGACACCCAACCAACAAGTTTCCATAGATAACAGTCTACCAAATAATCTGCAACAAAAATAAGTATCTAGCTGCAACTAACTATCCAACATTGTAATCAATGATAGTCATCCATGAAACCACATAGATCTCAAACATGCTCTCATGCTCCATCAAGACTTCTACAACATCATCTAAGATGTTCATTGTTCAGGCAACAATCCTTGTCATCCTCCAACATGCCACCTATGGAAGAAAGGTACAAGCGAAGGTGAATATGCACCAGTCCAACGAACACAAGAAAAACATCTCAGTGATATCAACAACAAGAAACTACCATTACTCCATAAAAAAAGATAAAAACATTAGCTAGAACACAAATCAAATTGATTACTTTTAACCAACTGATTAACCCACGTGACTGAAAATAACACCCATAGCATGTGCTAGTTCATCCAATCATCCATACCTCAAAGGTATCATACATTAGTAAACTTATGCCCAAGCATAATCAACCCATGTACTTACTACTGCAACACAAAGAAAGTGTAACCATGTAGTACCAAGGACCCAACTCCACATTGATATGCCAAACCTGCAAACAAGTTGCTGCAAGGAAATCATCTCTTCTAACCAATCTGCACAACTCTTCCATGTACTCCACATCCAGCAAAGAAAATAATGTTATGTGAAACCACATATTCAAAAAGATCAGTAAGATCAAAGAGAATCTACAAAATATAACATGTAGCTCATCCTTCTACAAAACACCTCCAAGTATCAGTTGTGTCAAGTAGTATCTTCTTTACGTCCTTAATAGATAAGCCTTAACAACATTCAAACGATTAAATCACATGAAAGTAAGCTTCTCAAAGAAGATCAAACTACACTATTTCCAATTTTAGGAAATCAGCCCACTACTATCCCCCATGATCATCATAAAAGAAATATTTATACCAAGGAGATAACCAATTTTTCCATCTCTCATAATGAATCCTCCAGAACCATCTGACCATAGCTCAAGATCCATTAACGAAAGAAATACATAACACACCTGAGAGAAACAATGGGCACTACCTTTCAGGTTATAAACTGTCGAGTAAGACCATGAGTGGGAAAGAGAAAGTTTCTCCAAGATATCCAAGTAAAAAAAAAACAACTTATCCATGAACTATCTCCTCATAGGTCTTTATTGAACTCACATTTAATCAAGGTGTAGGCTCCTCATACTTTCTACTAGAAAATTCAACAAGAGTAACCAGTCAATATACATCTCTTATCTCAAGAGAAATTCAACCTCACCTTATTCTCCATGTATCCATGAGAACCTTCACACAATCACCTCATGCCAAACTCCAAATGCAAAACAACAACTTCATGAAGTATCAAAAAAAGATTAGTGCACCCAAAACAAAAAGAATATACCAAGATCAATGTCAAAATCCAACTACAGAATCAGGAACTTATCATGACATCATGATATTTTCATTCCCTCTTAGGAAATACCATGCTTCAAGTGAAGAAGCCAATATATCAAGAGCAATGCACAATGTCAAAACTCCAATGTAAAAGTAAGAGTATATCATGACATAAAGGAAAAAGCTCTAAACCAACATCACTTATCAAGCACCATCAACACCTCAACCCACAAAACACACAAGTCCTCCAATGTTTCAAAATGCTAACCATCTTCAAATAGTAGCCCTACAAATGTGAAAGAACCCTTCTACAGCAATAGGATCAAAGAGTTCCTCCTAGTAACATCTGCAAACTAAAGAAGACAAATTTTTAACAATCACTATTGAAGCTCCCACTGAACAGTGATACCGATATTTCCAAGCATCATGACCAAAAATCTCCATAACTGAAAAATAACTTTCAGGTCCATAAACATATAGTTGTATTTCTAATTATCCCAAGTGAAACCAAGATCTCATAAGGAGATTCACCATGCTACAGGACTCCATAATTCACTTATCATCCATCCTCTTACCTCAAAACAACCACATCAATGCACAAGTGACCACAGACAAGGCCAACTTCTAGGTTGTCCCAATGCAAACATATGGGTAAAGACAACCCACAACATTGCACAACCCATAGATCCAATTAATGAAACATGAAGACTCACAATCACATCAATGTCTTGCACAATATGAGGTCTCACAAGAGAACAAACATGTAGACACCCTGACTCAAGCACCAAATCAAGTACAGATCTGATTTTCCAATTATGTCCACACCAAGCACCAGAGTACAGGAATCCATCAAGCATTACCATAGAATGATGAGTGACTAATCACATACTAAAACTTTCTATGCAGAGAAATAATCACACCTTCTCTCACCATGCATAAAGCATGCAAGTAGAGCTACAACTGTATCATCCAGTAGCACCCTAAGGAAGCAGGAGTCTAGAAAATAACTCTTTAGCAGATCCACAAAACAACAAGTTTTCTTGACCATGTAAAACTTACAAAACCATAAAAAACATGCAAGTACAATACATCCTTAAAAAAGGAACAACAATTCAGGAACCCCAGGCCCAATTCAAGCCAACTCCAAAACCACCAATATGCACATGCATCTAAGAAAGAGATAGGCTATTTCAAAAGCTTTCAAATCATCTAATGACTAACTTCATAGCCTATATGCATTCGAGGTTAACAAAAAACAATGTCTTCCAACACCAGGAAATACCTCCCAGAATAAGCACTCTCTTCCATGGATGAGAAACAACCCACGCCTCTCCATATTATGAGGGAGCCTCTCACATAGACACCCAATATGAAAGCTTTACTGCTACACAACCACGAAGCAAAGAAATCCACCTCATACATCAAGGTTATACCACTGTCAACTAAGAGACACAGATCACAAAAATTAAACATGACCAACTCCATTATCTCCATATTCACCATCCTTCAAGCTCCATTCTATCTCTAAATTCCACAAGACTTCCACTCCAAAGGATCAATACAACAACCAATTCCTCCAAATTTTCTCAAGCCTAACAGACTAAGAAATCTTTGCAAGAGAAATACCCAGAACTAGCAACCCAAAGAAGCCTCTGATACCACTTGTTGGGAAATATTGGTCATCTCAGATAAGAATCTAAGATCTATAGTGCCTTTTCTAATTTTAATTTCAATTAGATTTCCTCAAAAACACGTACAACTATATCACAAAGCATAATCAAACACAATTCATTTCCCACATTAATCCTTCTAAGAGAAGCTCATGTAAAATTCAGTTTCAATAATAAATATTAACATATTCTAACCAAGAAACATGAAACATGAAAGATGAAACATAACACACAGATTTACGTGGGGAAAAACCTTTTGGGTAAAAAACCCCACACTCTAAAAGCCTAGATCATTATTGTATTATTCATGCAACAAAATAGTTACAAATACAACTCAGGCACTAAGCCTTTACAGATATTACATCTTGTTTCAATCTGGAGACAAACTGGACAACATAACCCCTCATACGGTCTTCACACTGTTACAATACTATCATACAACATATAGTATTATCTTATCTCTCATGGACCTTTGTTGAACCTCTTGAGTGTTTACAAACCTCACTTTGTTAAAACACTCTCTCACAACATACAAATAAGATTCACATTGAGAGAAGTTTCACATTCGATCCACACACACAGAGCGGAGTTGCCTCCTTCAGGACAACATTCTCATCCTTTGTACCTCCTTTCTCACTCCAATTGTCAAACATTTAGAGAGTTCCATTTTGTTCACATGCTCAAATAGTATGTTGATCTTCCAATGGTCACAACAGTCCAAAAACCAACAATTTACATTTTGCTTCACCGACAAGCTTTCTTCACTGCCCTGCAACAAACATCGGGTCGTCTAGCATTAAATTCAGCTATAGAGAATATAGCTTTCAGCCAATTATTATTGATTTACAATAACATTGTAAAATCAACAAATGTCATTGTACCATGTGTCAGCACATCATTCGTCCATCACACCAAAACCTATCAACTATGCCATGTTCTCCTTCCACTGTGCCATTGCAAGCCATCCAACAGACCACTGAGGTAAGGCAGTATACCACACTACCGCGTGATGGGTGTGAAGCCCTCACGGTATGGTAGTAAACACTGCACCACCGCGCTAGAGCTTGAAGACACCCACGGTATGGTGATGCCACTATGTTATCTCCAAGCAGTCAAGAGATCCCCACAGTATGGTGGTATCACCGTGCTACCGCCAGATAGTGACAAGGCTCTCATGGTATGGTGGTAACTACACTACTACTCCCTAGTGTAAAGATACCTGCGGTATGGTGGTGTCCACCGCAATACCACTACATGACTAGAGAACTCTTGCGGTATAGAGGTAAACCATGCTACCGCACCTCTTCCACAAACATCTTGCAGTATGGAGGTAAAGTCATGAACACCAAGGGGATATCTACCAAGTCTCTAGCAGAGGTTTAAGCCAGCAAGTTGAGATACATTTTCCAACAAAACTTGGGGGTCTAATTGACTACATTGACATTATGGTTGATTTGGAATATCTATTGAACTCCATAGGCCTCATGGATATATACCTCCATGCACTTGACTATTCACATGGACGAATAGGAGATTTGGTGAAACCTTATAATTTAGATTGGATAGATTTATGATCTCCCCCAACTAGGATTTTTTGAATAATCTCAACCTCCTCACTCTACCAAGGATTGTGTCTGGTCATAACCCCCTCATTTTGGGTTGCGATGATACTACCATATTTTGGCCTTTTCCCTTCAGGTACAAGGTCATGTGGGCTACTCACCCTGGATTCAAAGATTGTACATCTAGCTGATGGAACATTCCCATTTAGGGTTTTGCTATGTTTAGAGTGAATCAAAAACTCAAACATATAGAATAAGAGGTTTTTCTGGTATGTGTTCCACATTAAGAGTAACATAGCTAATAAACTAAAGGATATTCAAGCCAAAATGGCTAACGGTGATGTGAATGAGGTCACCTACCAGATGGTGAAGGAGCTCCATGTTGACTAGACTAAAGTACTAAAGAAAGAAGAAATTATTTGGAAATAGAAAATCTAGAATCCAATGGTTGAAAAAGGGTGACCGCAACTCTACTTTCTTCCACCTCTTTGCCTTAAAAAATAGGAAAAGGAATCTTGTCACCAAACTTATATATGACAAGGGGCTAGAAGGTACTACAAATGAATAGATAGGGAGAATAGACTTAGATTATTTTCAACACTCATTGATGGAATCTAATATTACCCCTCTAGTAGGTTTGAAAGAATAGTTTTTGGACAACACCCCAGTAGATAAAAATGATAATGCACTTCTCTTAAGGCCCATTATCCATGAAGAAGTTAGGATTGCAATATTCATTATGAGGGAATTTAAATCCCCTAGCCCAAATGGATTCCCCTGGCTTTCTTCCAAGATTTTGGGACATTGTGGGGGATAATGTATTCCTAGCTGTTAAAGATTTCTTTAAAATCGAGAAGCTATTGAAACAACTAAATAACACCTTCATCAAGTACTCATTCCTGAATTTTTTGATCCTATAACTATGGCTAATTCTAGTTCCATAAGCTTGTGTAACACCATTTATAATATATTCTCCAAATTGTTGGTCAATAGGATGAAAACCCTTTTAGAGCAAATGATTAGTCACTTTCAAAAAGGATTTGTACTAGGTCATCAAATTTTGGATGTTCTTGTCTCCACAATGAAATATTACATTCGATGGATAGGAGTAACACTATTAGTATGGCCTTTAAGCTTGAAATTTCCAAACCCTATGATAAGGTTTCAAGGAAATTCCTACTTAAAGTTATAACAAAGTTTGGCTTCAACAAGTTGATTATAAACCTCATCAAATAATATATATCCATGGTCAAATATTATGTTCTTGTTAATGGAGTGCCCCATAGTTTCTTCAATGTTGAAAAGGGGATTAGAAAAATTGACCCCTATCCCCTTATATCTTCATAATGGTTTCAGATGTTATGAGCATGAATATTTGAAAACTTCTTCATGAAGGTTCTATTAAGGGAATCAAGCCTGGTACCTCTCTTAACCCCTCTGCAATTTAGCAATTTGTGGATGATACAATTTTATTCAAGAAATATTCAATTGTTGAAGATCAAAAATGGAAGATATATCTTGATAACTATGCCACCATCTTTGGACAATGCATTAAATATAAGAAAAGAAATATTGAATTACTTAATACCACTCAGATACTATAGGAAAAAGTGGTTGTTATACTAGGTTGCGATAATGCTCCCCTTCTTGCTATATATATGGGAGTTCCTTTAGTTGTTAAAGAGGTTACCCCTATTTCTGGAATTTTGTGTTAGAAAGGATTTAGAAAAAAAAATTGGATGGAAAGGTACACTCTTAAGCCATGTGGGAAAACTACAACTTATTTCAACTGCTCTTCAAGGTATACCTATATATTTTATTTCTTTATTCAAAATTCCTAGATACATTGCTGAAAATTTTGAGAGAATACAAAGGAACTTCCTCTGGTCTAGTATGGAGGAAAAGAAAAAGATGGATCTAATCAACTGGGACACAGTCTACCTTCCTAAAGCCTATTGAGGTCTTAGAATTGGTAAAATATAATGTAATAATAAATCTCTATTAGCTAAGGTTGGCTAGAACCTACTGCAAAATCAAAAGGATCAGTGTGCTATCATGAAAGAAAAATATTTAAATAACATTCAATTTATCAAGAGAATTTTCATTACTAAACACCCTCGTGGGTTTTTAATCTAGAACAATATGGACTCAAAACAAAGTAGTCGCTATACAAAGGTATAAGATGGAAACTAGGGAATGGATCTGAGATCAAATTTTGGGAAGACTCATAGATCATGAATCAACTCCTAAATTAAATTGTGTTCAAGGACCTTTAGGGACTTGCAATAAATTTATTTGGAAGGAAAGTAGTTGACTACCTCAATGGACAACCTAGATCATAGAAATGGAAATATATTGAGAGTTGATGTTAAAATAATCAAGAGCTAAGACAAAAAGCTAAAATGCTCCATAAAGCTCTCTCCTTAACAAGAATCCCTATGTTTTAGAATGAGGATTGGTTCTTTTGGGCTAAAGAGATTAAAGAAAAATTCATTGCCAAGTTTGCTTAGAGTTTGTTGTCATCCTGTGAACACTATGGAGGGTTATGGAAACTAATATATGGAATTACCACCTAATTTCCAAGATCAAATTAATTTGGTGGACGACTACTCACAATTGAATCATAACCTAGGATAACTTAAGGAAGAGAGGCTTCTAGATCCCTAACAGATGTACTTTATGTAGAAAGGAAGAGGAATTAGTGCCCCATTTATTATTACACTGATCCTTATCTAAAGAAGTATGGGGCTATTCCCTACAAAATATTGGATTTTGGTGGTTGATGAATGATAGTATCAAAATCCTGGAAGAAAATTGGATTTGTCCTTACACTCATCCCCTTGTTATGGAGGTTTAGAGACAGGTTCCCCCAACATTTGTTGGGGCATCTGGAAGGAAAGGAATAGTAGGATATTATGTAATAAAAAAGAGAGTGCCAAGGAGGTCTTTGGTTATTTCTCTAGGTTGTTAGTTGGGAATCTCACTATGCAATTAGAAAATCCCTAACATGCCTACTACTAAACTTGACTCCAATATTGCTAATATATGGGGTTTATAGTTGGACCGTGAATCCTTTGAAAGCACTAAAGTTCTAACTAGAAATAATACCAAAATAGAAACCACCACCTTTGGGGTGGTCAAAACTCAACTTTGATGGGGCTTCCAAAGGAAACTTGGGGTTGGATAGTGGTGGCAGTATTATAAAAAATTCTAACGAAAAATTTATTGCTAGATTTCCTTGGGGTCTAAGGAAACAATCTTCTAATGTGGTTGAAGCAATGTCAATTTGTTAGGGGGAATCAAGATTGCTTTGTCTTTAGGGATAAAGAGACTACAAGTTGAAGGTGATTTAAAAATTGTTACTAATGTAGTAAAAGGTAAAGAGATGGTTGAATGGACTATCTCTAACATTATAAATGATATCCAAAGCCTCCTAATGGTATTTGACAAATTCAATACATATCATATTTATAGAGAAGGAAATCAGCTAGTTGATGCTATGAAAGACATGAGAATTACTCTAGAATCCACTAGATGTTGGAGGGACAACTTATGTCTCCCAAAAAATATTAGAAGTTTAGTCCTTAAAGAATATTATAATAACATTCAAAATGTGGAGAACTCAAAATAAAATCATAATGATTATGTTTACACTCTTATATATTCTTGTTACAAACCCCCTTCCCAAAGTCCCCCATTTTGGAGAATCATGAGGGGTTAGATTTTAAGGGCTTGGAATAAGGATGAGAGTATGACCAAGCGGGCCTTGAGGATAACTAATATTAAGCATAGTTTCCTTCAGTTCCTAATTATCAATCTATATGTTATATATTGATAATGAGATTAAATTGTCATAATAAAAAAGTGGAATCCAAAGTCACAAGGCAACTAATCATGGTTAGAAACTAAAAAAATGAGCATTTTCCTATGATTGAAATCCTACCACCTAAGATGGCCTACATTAATCCGAAAACATGCTACACCAATTTCGAGCAAAGGATTAGGACCATTGGCACAAGGGTGTCTATAATCCAGCCTAAAAATGATGCCAAAAGGATAAATCTGACAAAAAAATTGATAGATCAAATATACCTAAGGATTACTCTTATCTTAGGAATGATTTTCCACTTAATGCTTCTTCTTTCACTTGTTTTGGCTACTTTGAAGTTATTTGATAGAAAACCCCACATCACTTCTAGAAGACCCTTATGCTTCTATTGCATAAATCACTATATAGTGTCGATGAATTTACCTTCAACAAACCATGGGTGGAGAACATGTGAGAAAAATTCTAGTCTCTTGTAAAGAATTCTAAAAGGGTGCTCTAATCTGGCATATCTATGTGAAAGGCAGGTTAGTGTTGCTTATGGATTTTTTGAGTGAGCATGACACAAATCTTTCAATCCAGTTTTCTATTGCATGGAATAAAATACAAGTCAATATGGGAGGGATATCCTTTGAAGCTAACAAAGAGGTGATAGCACAAGCCATGAGCTTTTTGTGCAATGGGTAGAAGTTGAAGAAGCATATGAAGGTGCAAGACATGGAGAATATGCACCTATTTTACAAATATGGTGAAACCCCTACTAAGCTACATGTGGGCTACAACCGTGACAAACTCCCCAATCCATGGGATAAGGTATGCCTTATACTAACAAAATCCCTCCTAGATCTAGTTGAGCTCAAAGTGAAGGAGAGAATATTCACTTTCAAAATTTGGCCTACAATCACTCACATTTTATTAATGAGCTAATTAACGCATCTTCAAGATGGATTTTCCCTAGCCTTGAAGTAGATAATTTATTTCTCTAGGTGTGAGAGCAACTAACTAAGGGTTACTTACAAAGCATATGCATCACGTTGTCAATGTTAGCTAATGGTTATTTACAAAGCATATGCACACAACTAATATAGCTATCCTTAAATAGAATGGTATACATAACAATATAGATGTCCTCAAGTGTGTCATCAAGATTGTCAAGGTGAGATTCTAGAAACATGTAATATATGTATAATAGATAGACATCCTAATAATTAAGAAAATAAATATTAAGTTGTTCAAGATAATCTAATGAGACATTCATAAAAACCACAATCTCCATTGAAGTAGTGAGTGCATAAGGAGAAGAATCCTTATAATTCTATGTAGAAGAATCAAGAATGTTCATCCATGATTGTGATATGGTCCAAGTACGCATTATCTAGGATTAGTGGATCATTAGGATCTCTATATTCTTCTCAAATGTTGATCTTGATAGTCATGGGACAAGCCATTTCAAAGCAATCAATGCCAATCTCATCACATGTCATGGTAATTAGCTTAAGTAGTTTTCTCCTATTGTACATCCAATATTCATTTTTCTTAGAATCAATAAGTTTAGGAATGGAACCATGGAGATAGGGTAGTATTTATTTCCATTCAAGATGTTTCAAGAACCCTTCTTGCCAAACCTTATTTAGCTATATATGCAAAATGCAAAAAGAAAAGGATGGAACATGAATCCAGCAGGATAGTGATTAATGATTAGATGCTCAAATTATTCAAATTCAAGACCAAACATGATGCCCTCCATAAAAGGAAATGATGACACTATACAAATAGTGTGATTACAATGAACACCCCCCAAAATAGCTTAATCAAGACCCCAACATATGTAGTGCATAGTAATACAACGGTGTGATTAGAAAGTTGTTTTTATTGAAAGTAATTGGGAGAGTTGGCAAAAATTTAGAGTAAATCCAATCACAACTAGATAAAACCAATTTCACTAAGAGGTGGAGCTTATAAAAATTTATGATACCTATAAGAAGTCGCAAAACATATACTTGAAACAAAAGTTATACTTATTTTCATAGAATGATCCTTTAAGAACATGTAAATACATTTTGAGACTAAAATAAAACTAAAATGATGTTGAACTAATGTAATAGTATGATAATATAATAAGATTTAACTATAAAAAAATTACTTATAATTTCTTTATAAAAGACAAAATAATAATAATAATATTGTGTAAAAAGAAAAAATATATATCTATCCAAAAATTTATCTAGGATTGAATATAAAAATACTAAAACCTCTCCCTTACCAAAATAAAAAGCAAAAATACCCATTCTCCTTGTTAAATAAAATTCATACACTTTCAATCTTAAAATTCAAATACACTTTAGATTAGTAAAGGGCTGACATAAGAATTTACGCAGGCCACCTCACCGTAAAATGCTTATGTAGCACACAAATTTGTTTATATACAAATGACGTAAGAATAGAATGTATTGTACGGCAAGGAACGTACAAAAAATCGAGACTAGTCTAATAATTATTAAGTCTCGTTAAACACATGTACGCTTTATCTCTAATGAAAGATAAGGTTGCATGACATGGTATTTAGATGAGTAAAACAAGTTTCAAAAGCAAATGTAGTAACTGTGTAAAATAC
Source organism: Sequoiadendron giganteum (assembly GCA_007115665.2). Lineage (NCBI taxonomy): Eukaryota > Viridiplantae > Streptophyta > Pinopsida > Cupressales > Cupressaceae > Sequoiadendron > Sequoiadendron giganteum. The sequence continues at coordinate 722,046,823 of CM021100.1, forward strand.
TATCATATTATATTTCACAAGTGAAATATTGTAATGATATAAGCTCATTTTTCAATCCATTTAAGTGTGAAAAGATGAGTATTTATAAGATACATTTAAGAAAAGTCATAACATATGATAATTAGGTGAGTTGTCAAGTGATTAATTATGAAGGAAACCACGTAAAACATGATTTCTTGATAATAAAATAATGTTCTTTTAATGTGATACATGTGTGTAGAGGTAACACTTAAGAAAACTTATTCTATGCATAATATACATTAAAAGATTATAAAATATATATGTAAAAGTAAATAATGCAATCTTAAAACCATTTAATAAAAATAGATATGTATTGTATCTTTATTATATACTTCTTTGCCACATTATATTTATATTTTCTCAACCAATGGATCACAACATGTGGTGGTTTCCTTTGATTTAATAAAATCATGTGAGCAAACATTCAAGTGCATTCGACATAAAGGTAATGTTAGCACATGTCGTAGATCAATGAAACAATATAAATGTTTAATGAGATTGACAATAAGGATGTGAATGGAAAAAGGGAAGTTTCTTATAGCTTTATTTTAAATCATTAAACATTACCACATAGCTTGAGTAATATTATGTTCAATGGTTTATGTCACTAATGACTTAGCTAAACTCCTTGTTCTTTGATTTTGAAACAATTTGAAGGCATCCATTATTACTATTCATATTGTAAAGGTGTTTGGGTGAGGGAAAAGATACAAGGTGGTTTGTACAATTGAAGATTACACAATTATTTCCCATAAGCTTAACAATATAGTTTATGATTCTTGTGTTTCTTAGGAAAGACCAAATTCTTAAATTACTAGTGAAATTTTGAAAAAAATGTGATTTTACAAGGGTGCTCTAGCACAAAATAATGCATGTACTATCATAATATATAGACTAGAACAATACAACATAGTTAATTTAAATTAAATTTATGTTGAACTACAAGTTCAACTGAAACAAGAATATCTAATCTAAATTTAAAGGGGGCATAATTTATTAAAAATGGAATGCAAATTTTAACTATAAATTATAAAATTTCTATCATAATTTAAAGTTTAAGATTATAAAATAGCATTTAAGTTGGTAATTTAGGCTATATAAAATGAAGGTGAGATGTAGAACTTGCTACCAAAGTAACACTTCACATTCAACCTATAGAAATATCATCCAACTTATTAATATTTTTGATTAAGGTAAAAACAGGTTTTGAAGGGACTTGAAACCCTTTACAGTCACGAGCAAGGCTACAAAAAGAACAACTTGCAGCCAACCAAAAGCCAGCCCCCAAACAAGACCCGTCAAGATTTACATTTAGAACTACTCTTGTGGGAACAGAGAGTCATATCAAAAGAAGGCCGAGATAATTTAGTCTTTTTTTCCTTTAACAGTAATCCAACCTTCTTCCACTTGTGCTGCCATATCATGCCAAGTCAGCTCGCAATTTTCCTGAGGTTTGCCTGCAACCATTGTCTCAGAAATTTCATCATTATTCCTTCGTGCAAGCAAAAACATATTAGATAGGCGATCAAAAGTGATAGCCAGAGCGCTATCACCAAAAGTGGCCGCCAGAGCCCCAAACACATGCTCATTCGAGGTAACAATCTGAGAATCATGTACCGCATCAACAGCCTCATCATTTGAGACATCCTGAGGGGATACCTCAACACCCTATGATTCAGACGCAACCACCTCTGAAAAGCTCTTCTGTTGTTCAGATTTCTTCTCAACCGTATAATGCTACTGAGAAGCACCATTCCACTAAGTAGCCTTCGTGGCTTTTTTCTCAAAACCACATTGAGTAGCAGCATGACCTTTTTTAAAACATCTTCTATAGCGGAAGGGAATCTCCTCATAGTCCAGAGATTGGACCCAAGATCCATTAACAAATTTGAGTACAATCTCAGCAGGCAGCCCTTTTGAAACATCCATTTCAACCAGTATGCAGGCAAAGGTGGAATGAACAATGTCAGAGGATCTCCATCCACTAGCAAGAAATCACCAAGGGCATCCCCCACTTCCTCTAGAAGTGCGTCAGTCCATAAGTAGAGGGGAAGATTAGGCAACCAAACCCAAATTGGGTACTTATTGAAAGTTTCAGAAGCATGGTTGAAGTCAACATGCCAAGGCTTAATCATCAACAAATATTTGTTTTCCCAGCTAAAAAAATTATCACATAAAATTGTATTCCTATCTTGAGCTTTGTCAAACTTGGCAACCAAAAACCCCTTAGCAAGGGGAAAATATGAACTTTACCAGAAATAAGAGGCTCCCACTCAGTGAAAATCCAAGAATGCAACTGAGGGAGGTTGGGCCAAAAACCCCTAAACCGACAAATCACCCCACGCTTGGAGAGCTCCATTACATTCTCATCTATTTCTTCAACAATATCAGCCTTCAGATTCACTGAGATGGAGTTGGCCACAGGGATAAACCCGCTAATCGATGGCCTCCCATGCAAGAATCTCATAGTCGTCACCTGAGCTTTAGCCCCAAGGACGCTGCCCTTAACTCATCTCCCGCCAGGCCCCGTCGCACAGGAGGAACTAGACTTTTTCGCTTTAGTTTTCTTAGAGGAACAATCCCCATCCTGGACGTCGCCAATCCCATCAACACCCGTGCCCTTGATCGTGTGAGAAAATTATGCGGCTTGGGAAGGGATTCTAACCACGGCCGCCAACGCTCCTTCATCGTCACTTGCAGAAAATTTGAAACGGCTCTTCCTGCCCACCGTTCTCACCATTATCAGCACCCGTGATAGAATAGAATCATAATGCCAACTTATTAATATTGTTGTTACAACTAAAGTTATATAAGATGATTTTACGTTTTGTATTAAAGCACGCCTTATTCCATAGCTCATTAATGTCATAAATTTTACAAGTTTAGATCTTTATGTATTTGTATTTTTTACTAGCTAAAGTTGTCTACTTCCTAGGTGTATTTTTTATGAATTAGTGTCATCTTCCTTGTGTGATTATTGTTGAATTGTATTTTTCTTTGCAAGGCATAGAAATAATGTTAGGTCCATAGGATACTTTTTTCACATTATTTTATCCTTGATAACACACATCTAGCTAAATATGTTGGCTACCAATGGTATACAATATAAAGGAAAATTATTCCATTGTTGACTTACCCCTTTAGTTACTCAGAGTGTTTTTCTTTCACACTAGCAATACACTAAAAAATTGAGCTACAATAAATTCAAGTTTGCAATAGCTAATGTGAGGAAAGATCATTGCATGGAAAGAAATATCATTGTTAAGTAAGGATTCAAGACCAAAGTTGTGGAGGAAAGTATGATTGTTTGCTAGGAACTTTGCACCATAGTAATTAAGGGTATAACCTAAAATACAATAGCATTTGTGTATGAAGCTAACCATAAAAGGAACATGGACATTTATTTCTTCTTTTACCTAAATTTTAAATTTCCTTAGACTCTGTAGGTTGATGATTTTGATTTGATTTAGTTTTGGTTGTTGTGCAACATATTGTTTGATCATGTCATTCAAATACCTAGAATATCTAAGCATGTATGCAATTGGATATCATGGGTTAAATTTTTTATTCTTAACCACTATAAAAAAGATGTGTGTATTGTGGACAGAGAGTTCCTTCTAGTTTCAACAAAGGAGAGGTGAAGAAAATTATTATTCAAATAAATGTTTGGACTTTGTTTACAATGGGTTTGATAGCACAATTGAGTTGATTCACTTGTTAATTTATTAGTTTTCTTACTATGCATGTGTTCTCCTTCTACGTTGTAATTTTTTGGCTAAACTTTAGTTCTAATAATGCATGATTGTATGGTGGAAAATAGATGGGTGCAAGGTAATGAGGGTCTAAAATGATCAAAAAGTGAAAAAAATTACTTGAATATTAAAGTTAGTTGTACTTGGAGTAATGATTTGAAACACTTTTAGATAAAATATGAACATGTTATAAATATTAAATATAAGATTTTTTCTAATTTTCAAATATACAACCTATTTTAATATGCAAATGATACAGGTAGGTTAAATAAAGGATGTACAAAAGTGACATTTTAAAACTTTGATGGAGGCAAAAGCATGCACATGTATGGTGGGCCTAAAAGCTAGTAAATGAACATATTTTTTAAATTATTCTTGTGGACAAATGCAATTGATGTTGAGGTTTAGAATGAATATTTTTTATAATTTTTAAACAAATATTTGTTTAGTTAATTTTTTAGTAGGGTTAAGGTGTGAATTTTAAACCCTTGATATATGGACCTCTTAATTTGATTTAAGGGTTGAGTGGATTATGAATAGAACACTCACAATTATATAAAAAAAAATGGTCAATATTGAAAAAAAAGTCCATTGTTGTGTATATGCTACATGATCTTGAAGTGCGAGATAATTTCAACTTAGGTAATAGCCTCATCTTTCATATTGATTAACCTACACCCCCTCATTTGAAAGTAATGTTGACTTATCATATTTAGTATTTGCAAAAAAATCTATTGGTGTGCATGTGATTTTCTCTTTCTTTTAATTGGTAGGAGTGTATTTATTAAGTACATTGCATACCTATTTTGAATGAAAAGTAAGATCTTGGCATTCAAATCAATGTAGACTTATAGTATTTAATATTTGCTATCTATATTTTTATGGTGTCAAGCTTTTATGCTATCTATAAGCAATATTAATGTGATTACCTAAGAAATCAATCCATTGTTGTGTGTTAACCAAATAAATTGTGTCCAACTACATATGCACTTTTCTCTTTTCTTTTCATTAAATTTATATATTAAATACACCATAATCGTATTTTGAATGGAAAAAAATATTTTTATATTCTCAAATTAAAACTCAACCATACTACTAATACATAGATTAATCAAATAAACTAAATTCTAGATATATCATACTAAATACTAAATACAACTTACCCAAATAAACAAATTCATAAATATATTACAATGACAAAAGTTGACTGTTACACACCCATTATTAATTTGACTGGTAGAGGAGAGGGGACTGGTAGAGGAGAGGGGCCAGTAGTCGTGCGGGCTAACTTCATCAGCATGTAGCGATTGACTGGAATATCGTAGGACCTTTATTTTAAAAAAAAAATGTAGACTAGCCTCTTATCTATCTATAACTAAAGTTTGGAGGTGTGACTCATCATGCAACTTGCCACATCAACGTATCTACTGAGAAGTGTCCAAAATTTGACTTTTGAAAGATTCGACCAAAACTTAATCATGCTACCCCTAATAGTCGAACACAAAATATCATTTGTTGCTTGTAAAATATCATATTTTTATTTAAAATAAAACTTATATGCAACTTAAATAGACCAAATACCTATTGGTAACCATAAATCTTTGTTTTCTCTACCTTATATATTTAACACAAATGGACCAATAGTTGAACACATAAAAACTATTTATTGTTATAAAAACAACACATAATTATTTAAATTACAACTTATATCAAACAAAAATAGACAAATAGTTGAACATTAAAACTTTTTGAAAATTCTTCACATTTATTGAAAAAATACATAGTTTTTATTGTGCTCACCTTTTATATTTGTGATAGGACAAACTATTAATATTAAGTATTCCAATGCTTGTACATTGCTACCCCAATAGTTGTACACATAAGAACAATATTTGTTCATATGATAACAGTACTTGTTTAAATGAGTGTCTTATTTTATCAAATAAACATTTAATTTTATAAATGACACAATTATAGTGGATAATTTAGATATTTTATTTGAGACAAAAAAATATTTATTTCACTTGTTCATGAATGTATTTATGTTTTTTTTACTTGAACAACTATTGGTCCCATAATGTCACGTATTTGGTAATATTTTGTTTAATATGTGAAATGAATATATACAAGATATAATATTAATTCATTCTAGTATTGATATGAATAATCACAATTGACTGCAGGACTATTGGACCCCGCACGACAATTGTACATACAGATTAGATATAGAATTAATACTAATTACCAAACAATTTGATATAAACCAAAAGCTTTATTTATCATGCATCCTAAAACTTTATATATTAACTAGGATTATTAATATAAGGAGCACAAGCTATTACAATAAAATAAACCCCATAACACAATGCAGTTTGTCTGTACTTTACAGAGTTATATACAACAAGAAGCACGTTGCAGATGCTTTCTCAAGATGATGGTCATGGCAGGGAAAAACTGACACTCAAGTTAACTCGAACATTTCGAATTAAACACATCTGGAATGCGCAACTAGCTTGCGGGACTCGAACTGGGTATCGCATGGTACTTTGTCCCTTGAAGCAAACATACTTTACAGACATGCTAGATTAAACAAAGCAATTCTGAATGACACAAGTACGCTGCGGGGCTGGGCTTGTTGCTTCAGGTGAATCGGTGCCGATCAATCCTTTGGCTGCCCTGCTCGAGCGCGATTTACCATTTTACTGGCTGGGGGAGCTGCTCAGTGCTCATCTATTTAATAATCGCCTTATGAAAGTTGGTTTGTTGCTTAGACTGTCAAGAGTAATTATGAATCCCATTACCATTGGTTGGTCATATCCAGGCTGTACCACTAGACTGAATACATCTGCCTGTAGCATGCAGTTGCATGCACTCGGGCTTGTTGTTGCAGCTTGCTTTCTTTTCACCTGAAACATCATCAGAGGTACATGCATTAGTAGACTTTCATTCAACAGACTTGTGGACAATGTGCAGGTAGCATGGATATAAAGACCTAAGTAGGTTAAGCAATCTCTGAACAACATTGAGATTGCTTGATGTGTGGGATTATTTTATGATGTCATTTATATCTAAAGTTGGTCTCATTCTTCATTTGTTTGTAACATGTATGGAACTACTTTTTAATATTAAATAATTTAATGGTCAAAGATAAAAAGATTTTAGTAAAACTTGGATAATTATTTGTTCTTTTTAAACGTAGATGAAATGTCAATGGGTTTTTGGTCTGTTAGGAAAGTTGAATGGTTCTGAATTAGTCTGTGACACTGTTGAGGATGAGAGTGATCATGCCTTGGGTAAATTTGGTCGAATGGGTACCTTGACTCTTAACATAAGAAGTTTCAGTCCAAGACTCGTGCTTCCATATCAGATATCACTTCTTCGGCCTAAGACTCAAGCTCCCATATCAGATAACAAAATGATCTTGTGGGTCTAGATATTTGATTAGAGATGTGGAGGAAATCCGATTGCATTTATGTCAAAGTATCTGTGATTAGCTATAGCACCCATAAAATTTGTAAGCACCTAGGATCTGGTTGGAAGTAAGATGGGCATACTCAGTTGGATTGAGTTGTGGGTAGTAAAAATGTCGAAAACTTCTGCTGTTGCAGGGTTGATTAACATCTCGGATAATTTGTTGAAAAAGCTCTATGAATCAAGGATGGTAGAAATAAAAAAACATTCTGATTCAATTCTATACAACATTAAATTTACCTCTGCAACGACGCTGCCTGCACTGTTGTAAACTGCACAAGATTTCTTGCAGAAAGATCCTTCGACATAAAAATCTGGACTTTTAGATGAATTCAGGGAGATCTTGGCCAAAGTTTTCTTTTTTCCACTCAACCACCATCTACGCGTGGACATCTTTATCCTAAAAATCATACTCTTCTCACAAAAGCCCTGCCACTGCTTCCGAAGGCTAAATCTCTGTTAATACACAAGAAAGTTAGAAACACAATTGATAATGAATTAATAGATTGTCTGACATACTACTACTACTAGCCTATGTATTAATAAGGTCTGCAATGGGGAAGAACAGTAACATGCCTTGCTTTTCAGTACGAGCAGATCCTTTCCTGTGCCATCCATCAGAATCATCTCACTGGTGGGATTTGAAGCGTAATTATCAACTCTGAAAACAAGGTTGCCGCTGGAGTCATAAACAGTAAATCCTTTACTATTGAACAGAAGTGATTTGTTCCACACAGTCAAAATTACAGGCTGAGCTCCTTCATCAGGGGGGTTCATTTGATTTTCTCTACTTTCAGGTACTCCAGGATGAATCTTAGTCATTTTAACACAGCACTAGGAATTTTCAAAGGATTTTCTCTTAGAAGTTGAAATTGAAGCAGATATGCTCTTCTGTTCAATCAAGATTGAAACAAAGAAGTTCCAACAGATGTAGTCTTCGATTGAATCTGAGAAAAACAATCCAGGCAAGACAGTTATAAAGAGATAAAAAGTGACCTCGCTCGCTATCAATGACGTAGGGACTTGGTTCAGTTTGTATGGATGCCACATGTGCACAACGTCTTGATGTGTGTGAAAGATACCAATTTTGGTTTACTTGTTTCTCGATTGCCACAACTTTCTGCACTTGACTCGTGACTTGTTACCACCACCACCTACTTCTCCCTCATTTTTTATGCTCTACGGTCTTGGAGGGCAGAGAAGAGGACCCATTTTGGACAAATTAGCGTGGTCAGACATGATTTTGATGTATATATTTTGAATTTTTAAAGTGCTTTTAGGTTAGAGGACAATTAATTTATATGGTTATATCATCTCAATTTCAAAAAGTATTAATCATTTACTGTTCAATTTGTTGAATATGGTTGGTCAGATTGATGTCATTCATCAAACATTAATACAATTATTCAGGGTGATGGTATGTTTTCGATTGCACTATCCACAAAAGACTAACACAATCAATTAGGATGATGGTATGTTGTTGATTACACCATGCACCAAGACCTAACACAACTGATTAAGGTGATGGTATATTTTTTATTACGCCATCCACCAAGACCCATAATTGATTAAGGTGATGGTATGGTTTTTATTATGTCATCCACCAAGACCTAACACAATTGATTAAGGTGATGGTATGTTCTTGTTTAAGCCATTCATCAAGGTCTAACACAATTGATCAAACAAATGGTCTGTTCTTGATTATGCCATCTATCCAAAGTTCGAACCTCCATAAGTATGATATAAGAGATGAGGCAAGGATCATACGTTATGTGACTTTAGCAGAATGGATATCCTACAACATTTGACTCTCAACCAAAGAGATATCAGCATAACCTTATACTCCCACATTTATAAACTTGTATTCTACATCAAACTCGTGCTTCCACATCAGATAACAAATATGAACTTGTAGATGATATATAAATCTCCATTAAAAAGAAATTTTGCCAAATATTTTACTTGCCCAGTACGGAATTGGCCCGTGAGAATACTGTATCCCCTTGCCCACGGCATTATTAAAATCTCCTGAATGTTTGCCTGTAAAGTTAAACATGACAAGTTGTGGGTGTTTGAGCCGTGTTGAATCTTGCATCAATGCACGTATTCTCCACTGCAAACAAGTCCTCATGTTTTTTATTTATTTATAATGTTATCTGTCTCTATCTGTTCTTCCAATAACATGCAGAGGGACAAGAGACAAAAGTCTGCATCCAACTATTGTTGGAGTCCATCTCATTTTGGCTAAGATTGAAAGCATATTATAACTTATGGAGAGGAAGTGGCTACACCACTTAAACATTTTTCTGGTCTTAAGTTTCTCCTGTGATTACAACCACATCCTTCAGTTTAAATTAATAGTACTCACTAAAAGTGGGTTGCTTGGTCGATAATGGAGAAATATATAGATTAATTTCAGAATTGCCCAGTGGCCCAAATTCCCTGTGCCCATGTCCTCCGAGCTCACTGGAATGAATCTGCACCTTTCATGTTTTGGATTTGTGTCACTTCGACAGAGGCCATTGATATCATGTATCCCACTCAGACAGAGATAAAAAGTAAACGCAGAGAAAGACTATTTAACTCCAGAGAAATGTGAAATGGCAGCATAGCTGCGTAATGTCAAAAAGTAGACAACGAAATCCATTTTAAAAATGAACTCCCATAACAGAGAAACTATAGAAGCCATGAAAATGAAATTAAAAAATCCAGGAAATGGTAAGTGGAATGTAAAATGTCAAGGTTCCAAATATAAAACTCTTCACCTGCTGACAAGGAGAAGCATTGTAATTTCATTGCACTCTACTCTTCTGATTATGACTCGTGTCATGATAACGTACACTTTTTTGCTTGAAGAGAAGACTGTATTTGTATCCTAGGAAGGAATCCAATGAGAGTATCCATTAAACTAAGGCCTTTATGCAAAAAGTGGGTAAAGTCCTACCACCAAAAGACAAAGTGTGGGAACGCATTAGAAACAAAAGGAATTTAAAGCTAACCACAGTGGTTTAGAGGAAGGCACATAAAATACGGAAGCATGTTTCACACTACAGAGAACATCGAAATCAAAATTTCATTCATAATATAATTGTAGGCTGCATATTCTAACACTTTTTTCTTTTTTATCTTTACTCTTTTATATAAAGATTTTAACTTATATGTAAAATATATCTAAAAGAATTATTTTAAAGTTATTTTATGCATGAATAGACTATATTGATATTGTTTTCAAAATAATATATTTCACATATCTTTTGTTGATATTTGCAAGTCTATCCAATGATCTTTTTGTCTACATTAGTATTACATACTAAAACAAAAAGACAAATGCGTTAAATTATACAGTCTACAATAATATTGTAAATAAAAAAATTTAACTATAACTTTTTGATTTCTATGTTGTGAAAAATGCTTCTATATTATACATAGAGAAAGATATCCAAAATATGTATTTAAAGAGAATAACCATCATCACTATATAGATGAACCCAATCTAAATTTAAACATGGAAATTATCTAGCTAGATTCTCAAGTCATCTATAAGAAAAATTTGATGACCTATGTAAAGATGTATTGTACATAAGAAATACTTTAAAAAAAAAAAAATCTAAGTGTGATAAATTAAGACAAGTTGTATTAGAAAATAGTGGATATGTGGAGAACATTAGAAAATATTATTCAAAAATAAATGTAAAAATTAATCAATCTCTAAATAATCTCCATATTATTGGAGATATTGTTTCAAAAATTGATCATGGGGTAAACACAATAGACAATAAACTTGCTACATGAGAAATTGGTCTTGATTGACTTGAAAAGGAAGAAAAGAAAAATATATATAAAGAATTTGTCAATCAATGATCATATATGCTCATTCAATTAAAAGAAAGACCCCAAAGATTTAAGAAAATATTTAAAAAAGAGAATCTTTGAGCTCTATATTGATGATGAAGGAAATTTCCCAGTACAACCATGGTATCTATATATAGATGGTATCTTTATTCTCACTGAATAGATTAGAGCATGGACAATTATTGTCATGATATTAGGAAATATGTCTAGAATGACAAGTGAACAAGGATCCATCCTTGTAGTCTAGTACTTAAAGGGTATAATAGCAAACTAGTGGCATGCAAAAAGATTCAACCAAAATGGATGAAGAAGTTTACCAAACTCAATATCCACTAGACAACCTATTAGCCTTCTTGGTAGATGAATTCTATCTTGAACAAGAAAAGAAAAAGGAAAATGATTTAAAATTTGACAAAATTTAAAGAATATTTTATAAAATTAGGACTTTATCTTATTCCTCTAAAACAGCCTATCAAACATACGTAAAATTTAAATCTTTAGAAGTTTTTCCTTATGGTATTTATGAAAAATTCATAGAATAAATACATGTTAGAACCTTAGACATACATGAATGTTCATTTTCTAATATTGTACAATTTTCCAAAATATTTTTTTTTAACATAAAATTTTACCAAGCACTAGGCCAAAAGGCTTACACCCCACTTTCTTAAGAAACAACCTGGTTATGGTTGTAACCATTTCATAAAATAAGATAATAAAAAGCACAAGTATACGCAAAAGTAACATAAGATTATATTATATAGATGCTACTTAATAAGTAACATTTTTGTGCACCTAAACATACATAAATGTTCAAACATAGAACTTCTTAGCCTCAATCCAAAATATTATTTGTTATATTTGCAATAAAGCTAGTCATATTATCCTTGATTATACTTGCATGAATAAAAATCCAAAGTAGAATGTACCAATAACACTATAGTGTGGTGAGATATTATTGATGAAAACAAAGATTTACACATGTAGGATGATATTTTTGAGCTAATAATTAATAAATAAAAAACAAAGAAGAAGGCCTTGGTTATTTATAAAGTATAGTAGATGATCTATAAGAAGAAATACCAAGCATTATGATGAACAAATCAAGGAAAGATAGAAGAGGAAGAGGATCACCATAGTCAATAAATACATTTAGTGGTAGGGGAAGACATAAAATCTCTATTTTTTATGATCTATCATTTTATTTCTATGATCAAGATCCAACTACTTGTTTTACATTAAGGGAAGTAGAATTACTGAGAAAAAAAGGTCAAAAAATAAGACAATTTGACAAGAAAAATTGTACAAGCATGTTGTAAGACCTAGATTGAAATAAGAATAAGATGAAGAAAGGTTCTATGAATAATTTGTCATTAGGTGTAGTAGTAATCCTAATTTTGATGGGTATTTTGTTGAATGGTCACATAAAAGAAAAAAAATTATGCAAATTAAAGAAGAAACGAACATAAAAGAACTCTTGTTTGAGTCTAAATTATTTTAATCTTCTAACCCTATAAATTGCACTATGCTAATGGTCAATCTACCACCACTTGAGCCACAAAAAAACTAGAATACATTTCTACTTCAATAGATGGAAGGTTTGCTTAGTCTATTTCAGTATAGGTAAATGGTAGATTTTATTATGCACAAATTGACACAAGTGTAACTTTATCATTTTACAAATTTATCATATTTAAAAATTGGGAGCAATTAAAAGAGCATGATAGATATAAAAAACATGGATGTCCAAGGGAAAATCTTTACCCAAGCAATAAATATAAGCATTTAAAGAAAACTATGATAATAGAAGGTTCAAATAAGTTCAAATTTCATTTCTTTGAACTAAACAAAATGTCAATTGATATTATTTTGGGAGCTAATTTTCTTGATACATACTCTCCATATGGTAGTACAAAAAAAAAAAATGTACTATTTCTTATTTATGAAGAAAAGATAAGAACTTCTAGACTAGTATATTCTTCTAAAATATATATTTTATGATGATTGTACACTCAAAAAATTATGAATATTTTCATTATTAAAATATAAAATTGAAATATAAGTTTGTTCAAAAGACCAAAAACATTTTGGATCAAAAAATAAAAAGGCTATTAAATCATTAGAAGATGGAAAAGTTATTATTCCATTTAAATCTCTATGTTGTTATTTTTTAATGGTCAATAAAAACCCTAAAAAAATAGGGGAAAATGAGGATGGTTGTAAATTTAAGCCTTTAAAATTTATAATAGTGTCATTCCCTTATCCAATCCTTGATAAAATTTATTTATTACAAAAGGTAGAAAATTTTATTTATTTTTCTCAATTTGATTGTAAATCTAGATTTTATCAAATATAGGTAAAGAAAGAAAATCAACATAAGATTTACTTTAGTTGTCCATTCAATCTCTATGAATGGATTGTAATGCCATTTGATCTAATGAAAATACCAACATTTATTCAAGAACACAAGGATAAGATATTTAAGGGGACATTTGAATGTTTATTTATTTCTATTTATGATAGTTTAGTTTTTAGTCAGACTTTAGATGACCATTACAAACATCTTGATTTTTTTTTAGTTTAGCAAAAGACTTTAAAATTGTATTATTTGTAAATAAGACTTGGCGACATGAGAATAGTTGTATTTTTAATATATGATAGCTAGTAGTAGAATCCTTTAAGTATAATCACACACTACACATAAGGTCTTAGGGTTTGCATGTACATTTGAAAATATATTTTTTCTTTTCTTGAAATATTAAATTATGTAATTAGTTTTTATCTTAAGTTCGGTTATGATCAAGAAATTCTACAACTTCTAAGGAAGAAAAATTCACATGGATTGTTGAACATAATGAATTCGTAGATAATATTAAATGAAAGATAACTAATATTCCTATTTTGCATGTTTCAAATACTAAATATTATATTTTATATATAAATCATTCTTATTATTCTTGGGGTGGAGTCTTATGTTTCTTAAAAGAAAAAAATTATGGATAATCTATTGTAGTATTTGTAGAAGAAATCCAAAGATGGAGCTCCTTTGGTAAGAAAACATATGGAGTAAAGAATTTTTTAAACATTGTTTGTATTGTACTAGGTTTCTAACCTCTAAATAAAAGGATCATGGAAAAAAAGATGGTGGAGGAAAATATGCTCATGTTTTTATTAAGAGGGGTAAACACTTTTGACCCAGAGCTATGAACTGGTGAGATCACAAACGAAAGACCTCATCCCTAATATAAATTCTCAACAATTACACCCCAATGGGCTTTGAACCTTGATGGAAATAATAACAACACAACTTAACCATCGCACCATGCCACTATTGGAAAGGAAAATATGCTCATTGGCAAGATTATTTTAATAAATTGAATTAGACAACTAAACATGTATTGTAAGAAAATATAATATAATTATAAATTGACTAAGTCAAGAGATTTCAACAATAACTATGCAAAATTATACTCCCCCTATAGAGAGAGAGGGAGAGAGGAAGGGAGAGGGAAAGAGTTTTAAATAATTTTGATTTAGACATCCAAAATATGTATTTAAAAGAAGATTTATATATAAAGCTTGAGTTATATGTCCAAAGTATGTATTTAAAATAATTATCATACATATAATATAGAATATTGATATAATTTCATATTAATAGATCTTATATATTGTTGGTATGTAGAGCCTAGTCATGATCTAGATTAATATTTTGCTAACTTTGGCAGCCACATGTTCCCCCAAATTAATTAATAGGGAAGTGCAAAGGGCGGAGCCCATCCTGCAAGGTTCAACGAGATCACCCCCTTCAATAGGTGCTCAAGGGAGGAGCCCACAATGAGGATCTAGGTGGAAATGCCCCAAAAGAATATTTTCTCTATATCTTAATAAAGGAATTTTGTTAATAAATCTGATTGTAATTTAACTATTTTTGTAACTGTCAGAACCAAGAATTTTCTTTATTGTGAATTTAAAAGGCCAACCATCTTGGGCATGTGAATGTGATAAATCATGCAAGAACATAGATTTCTTCTCATGGTTTTAAGGTGTTTGAGTTTGTATACATAGTTTTGGATATTGTTGTGGGTTAATGTAACACTATAGTCTTACTTTTGTTGGATATTAAATAATATTAGATGGTTATTTTGTGGATGTATCCCACATTGGGCGAACCATGTTAAAATTTATGTGTCTCTATGTAATTCATTTTTCTATATTTCTTTTATCTATATTTATAACTAGATATATTATTGCTTCATCTTATCGGTAAATCCCAACAATATATATGGCTTTTAAAATATTTTAAGTGATATGTCCAAAATATGTATTTAAAAGAATCATATTTAGGTTATTTTATATATAAATATATCATATTGATAGTATTTTTTGGACAACACATCTCACATATTTCTCATTAAAATTTGCAAGTGCATAGTGATCTCTTTATCTACATTAACATCCAAATTTATTATCACTTTCACTTTCAATATTAACAATCTATGTAGGTAATCAAAATTGTTAACTAATATTTGATGACAACTACTGCCCTCAAATTCCACATGGAAAAATAAAATGACAATTGAATTTATCTCCAAGATAAATATTGTCATTCATACTCTAGTACCCCTTCTAGAATTCCTCAAAACCTCTTCTATCCCTTTAGCCTCATTCATCTTTATTCAATCCTTCTCTACTTACATTTGGATTCAAACACACAAACCTATGCTAGCCTTTTAGACAAGTCACCCTTTTTTATGGGATTAGTTTTACTTAATTCAACTAATAAAATATTTGTCCCAACCCTCACATGGTATAAATTTTGTGTTAGGGTTAGAAGGTAGATTTTAATCAGTTAAATGTAGATTTGATCAATAAAATGGAGAAATAAAACACAAAAAAATTTGGATAGCAAAAGAAGAACACAAAGACTTAACGTGGTTCACCCAAATTGGGCTACATCCACCAATGAGAGGGTCTAAAATATTTAAATCTCTTAGCAAATAACCTTTACAATGACATGAAAATACATGCAAAGA
Organism: Sequoiadendron giganteum; assembly: GCA_007115665.2. Classification (NCBI taxonomy): domain Eukaryota; kingdom Viridiplantae; phylum Streptophyta; class Pinopsida; order Cupressales; family Cupressaceae; genus Sequoiadendron; species Sequoiadendron giganteum. The sequence goes on from CM021100.1 coordinate 722,062,955, forward strand.
CATGCAACAACATTTTTTTCCACATTTTCACTTGTTGGTTTTACACAACCATGGCTACAAGTAGCCATAGCTTCTCCTACATTTTTCTAGCCACTAATCTGTGATTTTTTGCTAACATTTTTCATGACCTACTGCCCTCAAAACTCATCACCAAGTGTTCTAATATTCTCCCACACATGTCTCATTAATTACCAATGAAGTGTGGACATTGGTTATGCCTCATGACCACAATAAAACATATTTTTTGGGCGGCTACATTTAATATTTCTAGTTGTCTATAGAATTTATATTAAAAAATATTATAACTAATCACTTCGAGCATTTAACATTTGTTTGTAACTGTCTTTTTAGATACAAGTGTAGCCTAAAAATTTAATAAATGCAATAAATTATTTAATGAAAATTAATATGAAGATTGTATTCGATCCTGATTGGTCTCCATAACACAACAATCTCCCAGTTGGAGACTGATCATAACATCACTGCCCCTACAACTCCCACTAGAAATCAACACCTTGGATGAGTATGTGCAGGATCATCATGGAAAAAATAGGCCCTTAAGTGGAAATAAAATTCAGAAAATCAGAGTTAGGCAACTTGACATAAAAATTTGAATAAGTTATCTATATTATTTCAAAAATATGTAAGAATAGAATCTGTAGCAAATTGAATGTAGTTTCTAAACTACTAGGTTTTTTTTTTTTTAAAATCTATTTGGTGAAAATTTGAAATTTCAATGCAATAGTACTTAAATTTCAGGGAAAAAATAAGAAGTAGGTGTCTGTCTGACCACCCTAACCAAAATAAAATGATAATATTTTACATATAAGTAGGGGACTCATGTCCTGATGTGATGCATATTTTTTTGTAATTTTTTTCCAAGTAAATAATTAATTATGAATTTTTTATTACAAATTTTTAAAAATATAAAAACTTGTATGTCTAACCACCTTAACTTGGTCAAAACTTCATGAAATTCAATTTTATTTTTTTAATCCTATAGTATGTGAAGCATAGAATGTGACACATGTTTCAGATTCAAAAAATATGACACCGTTTGAAAGCTATAGATATTTTTCAATCAGCCTATCAATCAGGACTTTAGTTGTAATTCAAATAGAAAATGAATAATAATTATTTATTAAATTCAAAGTAAAGCATAATTCATATTGGTGGAAAGCTTAGAATATCCTTTAAAAACCCTTTTCATTTCATCAATTTTGGGTTAAAAAAAAGTCGTCAGCCACATGGGCCATCATATCACTTAGATATCACCATTTTTTGGCCCATTATGATCCTACACATACCCAGACCCTACTGTGTTGTTTTCCTTGAATTCAACCTTGAAGGCCAACCAAAAATGAAGAGGATCTCATCTTCTCCCTTGTCACCACCTTTCTACACATATCTTCTAGATTGTCATCTATATGTATCTTTTCTAGCTTGACCTGTCCATCCTCTAATACTGATCAAATGAAATAATATCTCAGTTGTATGTGTTTGGTTTTAGAGTGTAAGGCACAATTCTTTGCAAGATGTATAACACTCTAACTGTATGTAAACAAGTAACTTTCAGCCTATTGTTTTCCTAGCTCTTCCATGAAAAATTATAGCCATATCATCTCTTTTTCCACCTCTATTGCAGCTACATACTTTGCCTTCGTGGTGGATAAATCAACCACATTTTGCAACCAAGAAATCCAACTCACTATTATCCCACCAACTGTAAATACATAACCTGTGGTACTTTGCTTGGTATCTATATCCCCTACCAAATATGAGTCAACATAGCCTTTTAAATCAGTAATAGAGCCCCCAAGACATAAACATTTATTGGATGTGCCTCTCAAATACCTGAGAATCCATTTTACTGTATTCCAATGCTCAACTCTTGGATGACTCATATACCTACTAACAACTCCTACGACATGTGCAATATGTGATTTCGTGCATACCATGGTGTACATTTGAAAGGAAAAATAAATTGAGCAAAGGAAATAACTAATCAATGAGCATTGTTTGAAGGAAAAATATTACCAAAGAAAGAGTAACCAAATCCAACACCACCACCATCAAGAGGAGACACAAAAATTTGATAAGGGGAAAAAACAAGAAAAAAACCCAATATTATGAATGGAGGCAAAATGCCTAAGAATAATACAAAGAGAGAGAGAGAGAGAGAGAGAGAGAGCTTAAGCCTTAAGCTTGCATGCTTGAATCTTGAAGAATGAGAGGAGAGGCACCTCAATAAGTAGAGGTGAGAAGGAGGAGTTAGAATGTAATTCCCAATTCAGTGGATGCCACCATTCATATATGTGTGTGCAAAGTGTCACCTCTTAAGGAGGTGGTTACAGATATTCTTTAATAAAGGAATTAAAAGAATAGTCATCTTCACACATGTGTGAGATGACAAAAAGATAAAAGACTCGTGGGGATTCCTTTGGAATATTCCTACAAGTTAATAAAAAAATTACATTTAAAGAATAACCTTTACAAGTAAAGATTAATCTTCTAACATCCCCCCTTAAGCTTTATTTGGGGAGGTTACATCAAACCCTTCAATGGGTTGTAATCCAAGATTTTTATAATGAAAGAGAAATTTATCTTTACAAAGAGCTTTGGTGAGAATATCTGCAACTTGATCTCCACCTTTACAATACAAAAGAGAAATTTGTTTGTCTTCAATTTTTTCTCTAATGAAGTGATGTTGAAGAGAAATGTGCTTGGTCCTAGCATGAAAAATTGGATTCTTTTCCAAAGCAATAACACTTTTATTATCACAATATAAAGAAGTAGGATCCTTTTGAGGTAGACCTAAGTCTTCAAGTAATCTTCTTAACCATAGTGCTTCTTTAGATGCATTTGTACAACCTTTATATTCAGCTTATGTAGAACAAAGAGAAGTAGATTTTTGTTTCTTACTATTCCATGAGATTGAACTTGATCCAACAAAGAAACAATAACCAAAAGTGGATCTCCCATCATTTGGATCACCTCCTAAATCTGAATCAGTATAACCCTTTAAAGAAAAATCACAATTTGCATCATAGAAAAGACAAAGATTAAGAGTACCTTTAACATATCTTTAAATTATTTTTGCAACTTTAAAATGAGTTTGTTGTGGTTTAGACATAAATCTAGAAACCAAACCAACACTATAAGAAATATCAGGTCTAGTAAGAGTTAGATAATTTAAACTTCCTACTAATTGCCTATATAAAGTAGGACCAACAAAAGGAGTTTCCATATCAACCGTTAATTTTGTTCCTAATTCACAAGGAGTAGAAATACACTTTGCATCATTCATTTTAAATCTATCTAAGAGATATTGAGCATATTTATGTTGAGAAAGAAAAATACCTTGATGTGTTTGCCAAATTTTCATACCCAAAAAATAATGTTGAAAACCTAAATCATTAATTTGAAATTGTTGATTGAGTTGAGACTTAACACCACTAATCAAATTGTTAGAACTAGAAGTGAGAATTAAATCATCAACATATAAAATAATAATTACAATATCATTTTCACTATGCAAGTAATATATAAATTTGGATCATTTTTACTTCTAATGAAACCTTGAGATAGAAAGAAAGCATTAATCTTTGAATACCATTCTCTAGGAGATTGTTTTAAACCATAAATTGATTTTTTTAATTTGCAAACAAGATTTTCAGTACCTTCCTTAATGAAACCCAAAGGTTGAGACATATAAATTTCTTCATGTAAATCACCATTTAAAAATCCACTTTTAACATCCATTTGATGAATAGGCCAATTCATATGAGAAGCTAAAGCAATAATTAATTTAATAGTTGACATCTTAGCTACTAGAGCAAATGTTTCATTATAATCTAATCCTTCAACTTGAGAGAAGCCCCTAGCATCTAATCTAGCTTTAAACTTTCTAACTTCATTATTTGAATTGACTTTAGTTTTATATAACCATTTGCATGAAACAAGATTCTTACTTTGAGGTAAAGGAACTAAATCCCAAGTAGTATTAGCAATTAAAGTATCATATTCTTCTTGCATAGCCTTTTGCCACTGAGGTTGATCTTTAGCTTGTTCATAAATTTGAGGATCATTTGAATTCATAATATTAGACATCAAAGCATAATTACAATAATTTTCCTTTCTAGTCTTAGATTTATTCATTCTAGCTAAAATATCCTCACTTTCTTGCATTGAATTTTTAAACCATTTAGGCTTTCTTTTAGATGTAGGAGTTTCATCACTAGAAGAAGAATCATGGGGAGAAATTTCAACATTTTAATCATCACTATCACTATGAGTAAGAGATACATTAGAAGGGTTAAGAGAAGATTCAACTTGAGGATTATCCTCTACAACAATAACTTTATTTGGAGAAGATTCAACATTATGCACTTTAGAACAATCATGAACACCATTTTCAGCAATGCATACATCTCTAGAAACCTTAACATTGTTAGTAAGAGGATTATAAACTCTATAAGCTTTAGAATGTTCATCATAACCAACAAAAATATGATAAGAAGATTTAGCATCTAATTTTTGCCTCTTTTGTTTAGGTTTGTGAACATAAACAATGGACCCAAAAATTATTAAATGCTTAAGATTGGGCTTCCTACCAGACCAAGCTTCTTTGAGAGTTATATTTTTTAAAGCTTTAGTAGGAGTCCTATTAATAATGTAAGTAGCACAAAACATAGCTTCTGCCCAAAATTTATAAGACATATTTTTAGGATGTAACATACATCTAGCCATTTCAACAATAGTTCTATGCTTCCTTTCCGCTACACCATTTTGTTGAGGTGTATAGGGAATAGTTAGCTCATGCTTAATACCAAATGATTTTAAATAACTATTAAAAGAAATGTTCACATATTCTTTACCATTATCAGTTCTAAGAATTTTAAGTTTAAAACCAAATTGCCTTTCAACAAATTTATGAAATCCATAAAATATATCAAGAACTTGATCCTTACTATGAAGAAAATAGATCCAAGTTCTTGAAAAATCATCAACAAAAGTAAGTGCATACCTTGATCCTTGGATGGAGTTATTCTCCATGGGTCCCAAAAGGTCACTATGAACTAGGTGCAACTTATGAGTTTCCCTCCATGATTGACCATGTGGAAAGGGATCCCTATGCATCTCACCACTCATGCATCATGTGGATATAATTTTAGATAGAAAAAAACTAGGAAATCCATCTACCATATTAATCTTTTCCATTAAAGCAAAATTGTTAGCATTTATATGGCCAAGTCTTTCATGCCAAACATTGAAATCAATGGTAGATAATAAGAGCATCTAGATTGAGAAAACTCATAAAATTTGAATAAATTATCATTGTCTATCTTAGCATTAGCAATGACTTTGTTTTGTTTTGGATAAATAACATAGCACATATCTTTATAGAATTCTATTTTATAATCTTGACAAAGCTTAGCAACTGAAAGTAAATTAGTCTTTAATTCAAGAACATATAAAACATCATGCAATTTACCATTAGGAAAATTCACATCGCCAATTGATTCTAACAAGTATAATCATTTGCAAGTTGAAGAGGAACATTAGACAAATTAGGTTGCATAGACTCAAAAAATTCTTTATGTGAAGTAACATGTTGAGATGCACCTAAATCAATAACCCATTCAAGAGGTTGAGAAACATTAAAACTACATGTAAAAGCACATCTAGATTGATTAGCATTGTTATGAACCTTATTATTATTAGGTTTATTTTGATGTTGATTATTTTGCTTCATAGGATTTTTCTCATTTTGCTTCTTAAAACAATTATTTTTCCAATGACCATCCTTATTACAATAAGTGCAATGTGGTTTCTTAGAAGAGTTAAACTTTCTAGGATCATTGCCATTATTATAATGAGGTTTGGAATTATATTGTTGTTGTTTAGAATTAGACTTAAAATTTTGCTTATGATTAGACAAAAAAAATGTTCATTAGACTTAAGATTGCCAAACTGAATCAACTTAGCTTCTTCTTGTCTTAATAAATCATGAAAAATATCATAATTTAATTGAGTAGCTAAAGAAGGAATAGCTAATTGAGCATGAATATTAGTAATGAATTGTTGAAATTTCCTAGGAAGACACTTTTTAAGAATAAGATGAATTAATCTAAGATTATCTAATTTTACTCCTAAACCATGCAATTGACTATTTAAAGCATCAAATTTCAATAAAAATTCATCCATAGATTTAAAATCAGAATACCTCAAATCTTCCAATTGATCTTGAATTTGAATTTTTCTTGATTCATTTGAACTATCATAAATTGTTTTGAGTTTGTCCCATGTTTCATAGGCAGTTGTGCATGTCCCAATGTGAACATAAAGTTTGGGTGGCATGGAGATACCTATGAGGCCAAGGGCTTCCTCATTTTGAAGATCCCATTTTTCGATTTCATCTTTGGATGCAAACAAACCCAGTTTATATTTAGGATCTGTAGCTACATCTAAAAGATGTTTAAATCAAAAAATGAAAGAAATGTGAGTCTTCCAAGAATGATATTTAGAAGAATTCAATTTAATTTCTGGAATTAAAGTAGACATTGTAAAATATTGAAATGCACAAAAAAACTTTACTAAAGAAAATATTGCAAAAAAAAACTAGCCCTCTTTAATACAAAAATAAATTACTTAGAACAAAATAAATACCTTTAGATAATTTTGTTTTAAACAACCTCCTTTTGTAAAAGAAAAAATAGACCCTTTTGAAAAAACTAACCTCCTTTAAAACTTGAAAACAAATTATATAACAAATTAATTGTCAAATTTTAAAATAATATTATTTTGATTTTTTTAAAAAATAAATACATTAATATAATTAATAAATATTTTAATAAATCTTAAATTTAATTAAAAAATTAATTGAAAACTTTAAAGCCTTTATTAAAAATCTTAATATAAAAAACTTTAGAAAACCTTTATTAAAGCTAATATAGCAAGGAATTTTTTTGATATTTTTATTATGTTTTTTGTTTATTTTAAAAAAGAATTTATTTGTCTAATACTACTATGAAACCCTTAGTAAAAACATGGTTTATTTATTATTGATTTTTTTAAAAACTTAAAAAAACTTAGGGTTTGTTGTTTATTTGTAAAACATTTTTTTCACTCCATAAAATGTATTTTTTAAAAACAAATATTAAATATTTAATATCTAGTTTTTAAAGAAAATAAATGAAAATTTTGATTTATTTTGAAAAAAAATAGTAATCTAGGGTTAGAACTTTTTTTTTATAAAAAACTGATTTTAAAAAATATATATATATATATACAAATTTGTATGAACAAATGTAGAAATAAAGTAATTTTTTTTATTTGTACAATACTAATGATTTTTTTTTAAAGAAATATGCATGCAAAAATAATGGATTTTTTTAGATTTAAACTAAAAGAAAAAACTTAGAAAACTTTTAGATAAAATATACCTTCCACAAATGGTTAAAAATTATGAATTTAAATTTGGAAAACAAGATAAATCCTTATTAGGTTTTCTAAAAAATTACACTAAATGCATGTAGATTTAAGAAAAAAAAATGAAATCTGAAATAAGAGAAAACTAAATTCTTGCACAATAAGACTAAGTTAGAAAGCCAAATATCAAAAAAGAAGCAAGCTAGACTTTGACTCTTCTCCTCTTCTTTTAGAGTGTCTCCAATGGTGTGTTTTTTAAACTTGGTAAACCTTCAACAATGTAGCTCACTAAATACTAGTAATACCAAGCTTTGATACCATGAGAGGAAAAATAAATTGAGCAAAGGAAATAACTAACCAATGAGCATTGTTTGAAGGAAAAATATTACCAAAGATAGAGTAGCCAAATCCAACACCACCACCATCAAGAGGAGACACAAAAATTTGATAAGGGGAAAAAACAAGAAAAAACCCCAATATTATGAATGGAGGCAAAATGCCTAAGAATAATTTACAAAGAGAGAGAAAGCACTTAAGCCTTAAGCTTGCATGCTTGAATCTTGAAGAATGAGAGGAGAGGCACCTCAATAAGTAGAGGTGAGAAGGAGGAGTTAGAATGTAACTCCCAATTCAATGGATGCCGCGATTCATCTATGTGTGTGCAAAGTGTCACCTCTTAAGGAGGTGGTTACAAATATTCCTTAATAAAGGAATTAAAAATTAAGTCATCCTCACACATGTGCGAGATGACAAAAAGACAAAAGACTTGTAGAAATTTCTTTGGAATATTCCTACAAGTTAATAAAAAAATTACATTTAAAGAATAACCTTTACCAAGTAAAGATTAATCTTCTAACAACATTAAACTTCCTACAGCTGAAGCATATGGTACCTTGGACATTTTTTCTTCCTCCTCTTGTGTCTTAGGACACATATCTTTAGTCAATTTGACATGAGTAGGAAAAGATGTGTTGACAACTTTTGCATTCTCCATATGAAATCTCTGCAACACCTTTTCAACATAATCAGCCTGAGATAAAAATATTTTTTTATTTTTTCTATCTCTTGTAATCTTCATACCAAGGATTTGTTTTGCTGCTCCCAAATCCTTCATAGCACATGAATTTTCTAACTATTGTTTTAACTCCTTTATGTGATCTATGTTAGACCTCATTACTAGCATATCATCAACATATTAACATAAAATAATGTAGCTATCATCATCTAACTTCTTAAAGTAAACACAATGGTCTAAATTACACCAGCTGTAGCCTTTCTCAACCATAAAACTATCAAATTTAATATACCATTTTTGAGGTGCTTGCTTCAAGCCATATAAATTTTTCTTCAACCTGCACACTAGTTTCTCCTTATCTTTGACCTCAAATCCTTGTGGTTGTTCCATATATATCTCCTCTTCCAAATCACCATGGAGAAAGGTTGTTTTAACATCAAGCTATATTCTAAATGCAAATCTTCAGCAGTTACAATACTTAAAACATTACGAATAGAAGTCATTTTAACAATCGGAGAAAATATTTCATCAAAATCAATACCTTTTTTTGTGCAAATCCCTGTACAACTAACTTGGCTTTAAATATTTTCTTACCTCCATCTTCCTCTTTTATCCTATAAACCCATTTGTTTGGTAAAGTCTTTTTACCTGCAGGAAACTTGCATAAGTCTCAAGTCTGATTTTTTAGCAAGGAGTCCATTTCTTCTTCTATTCCATGCTCCCATTGAACCTTGGCATACACTTGCATAGCTTCATAATAGAATTTTGGTTCACCAACATCAGTTAATAAAATAAAATACAAAGAGGGAGAAAATATTTTCAGAGGTCTATTTATCCTTCAAGATCGTCTAACATTCACTAGAGTTTGTGGTATTTTGTTGTTGTTGTGGAGCATTGGGAACCACTAGAACATCATTATTTGGAGTTTCATCTAGCACTACATAATCATTTTCTTTCTTCTCATGTTGTTGTAGTTTGTCTTTGTACAACACTTTCTCATTGAATATGGCATCCCTGCTTCTCATAATTTTTTTATTTTCAAAATCCCAAAGCCTATAACCAAATTCATTAATGCCATATACAACAAATATACATTTATTTGATTTAGCATCAAGCTTGGTTCTATTTTTTGAATCTACATGTGCAAATATTTCACAACCAAAGGTTTTGAGAAAAGAATAACTCACCTTCTTACCTGTTCATGCTTCCTCTGGAATACCACAACCCAAATGATTGGAGGGGCCTCTATTAATTAAATAAACAACGATGTTTACAGCCTCTACCCACATGTTTAAAGGCAACCCAAAATGCAATCTCATAGTTCGTGCATGCTCCATTATTGCTCTATTAATGCGTTCAACCACTCCATTTTTTGCTTACGAATACCATTAGAGGAACAATAATATTTAAGCTCTTTCTATAATACTCAACACCATTATCAAATATGAGACATTTTAAATTTTTACCCATCTCATTCTCAACCTAGTTTGTCCATTTTTTAAAAGTTTCAAATACATCAGATTTTTGCCTAAGGAAATAAATCCATACCTTTCTTATTGCATCATCAATAAAAGTGACATTATACCGAGAGCCACCAAGAGAAGATACTTGAGTTGGTCCCCATAATTTCGTATGCAATTTCTCATCTTTCTTTTGCTTCCCATCCTTGAGAAAACTAACTCTCTTTTGTTTTCCATACGCACAACTTTCACATGGATCCATATTAACACATTTTAGACAGGAGTAAAACATTCTTTGAATGAAGTACTTTCATATATTTTTCACTCACATGCCCAAGTCTCTTATGCCATAGTGTTGATTCAGAACCCGCAACAACTGTCTGATTTTCTGCCTGCCGAACTGCAACAACTATTCCTAAACATTGATTTTTATCTACAATAAATAAAGTAGAAGGAAAATTATGACTTGTACAAAGATATAAGGTGCCTATTTTCACACCTTTTGTAACCTTCCAATTGTTATCACTAAATGTAACAGCACAACCTTCATCATCTAGCTGCCCTATTGAAATTAATTTTTTGCTTCACCTTGGAGTGTGCCTTACCTCATGTAGTAGCCAATGATTCCCATTCTACAACTTAATCTTGATTCTTCCCTTTCCAACAATCTAACAAGGTTCATTATCTCCCAAATAAACTAGCCCAAAATCCTCTTGGACATAATCAAGAAAATAACTTCTATAGGGTGTAGCATGCAATCAAACCCTTGAATCTAACACCCAAGAATCATCAGCATTATTAAGGGAAAGAATTAAAGTGTCCTCATCAAATTTATTACTTACCACATTTGCCTCTTTATTGCCTTCCTTTTTGTATCTTTTATTTTCTTGAGACCAACAATCTTTCTTTAATGACTCAACTTACCGCAGTACCAATGATTAGAAATTTTATCTAGATTGGGACCTCTTGTCCTTTGATTTTCCTCATGACTTACCATGACCTCCAGAATTTTTTCCTCTCTCCTTTGTTCTACCCCTGATTTCTACATTCAAAACACTACCTAATGTAGATGTACCACCTGAGCTTTTCCTACAAATTTCTTTGCTCAAAATAACACCAACAACATCATCAAATTTTAGCGTATTTGAACCAAAAATAGAATTACTAAATACCATTACCAAGCTATTCCAACTTTCAAGAAAAGAACACAGAATCAAAAGAGCCCTAACTTTTTCAAAGTTTACATTAACAGAAGTCAATTGACTAGTAACTATGTTAAACTCATTTAAATGATCAACAACCGACCCACCTTCTACCATTTTCATATTAAATAAAAACTTCATAAGAAATACCTTATATTCGAAGCAGAAGGATTTTCATATGACTTCACCAAGGTCTTCATCAAATCTTTAGTTGTCTTTTCTTTTGAAATATTAAATGCCACCGATTGTGGCAGGCATAAATGAATACTACTAAGTGCCTTTCTTTCCAGAATATCCCAATCCTCATCAAGCATAGCTGGGGGTTTCTTGGCTTTCCCTTCTAATGGTGACCATAAATCCTTCTAATAAAGATATTTCTCCATCTGAATCTTCCATAACTAAAAGTTCTGCCCATTGAATTTTTCTACCTTCAACTTACCCTTGTCTTCCATAACTCCCACTCAACCGTAAGACCTTCCTGCAAAGGATAACTCAACACAACTTGCTTTAATACCACTTGTTAGGGTTATAAGGTAGATTTTAATCAGTTAAATGTAGATTTGATCAATAAAATAGAGAAATAAAACACACATAAATTTTGGACAACAAAAGAACACAAAGATTTAATGTGGTTCACCCAAATCCGGGCTAAATCCACCAACAAGAGGGTCCAAAATATATTAATATCCCAGAAAATAACCTTTACAATGACAGGAAAAGATATGCAATAACATGAAGCAACATTTTTTCCACGTTTTTCACTTGTTGGTTTTATGCAGCCATGGCTATAGGTACCCACAACTTCTCTTGCATTTTTCCAGCCACTACTCTACGATTTTATGCTAACATTTTTCATGATTTGATTCCCTCAAAACTCATCACTGAGTATTCTAATATGCTCCCACACATGTCCCATTAATTACCAATAAATTGTAGACATTGGTTGTACCTCATGTTGAATATTCAAGATACTAAGAGAGGGGGTGAATCAGTATCTTCTTTAACTTATTGAAAAAAACCTTTAATTATTTTACTACATAGAACAGAGACGAACAAGAACAAAACATGAAATTTCACAACACAAGAACACTAGGTTTTTATGTGGAAAACCCAATGAGGGAAAAAACATAGTGAGGATTAGCTCACAATATATAGTTATATCAATATCGGTTACAAAAGAAGCTCACTTCCAGATACAAAAACTCACTACTTACAAGGACTCGTTGTCCAGACATGGAGGCTCACTGTCTACAAAAATTATGGAAAAAAATGGCTAACTGCCAGAGTTTGAATTGGAGTTACACCACAAGTGCAGATTCAGTTCGTTTGATGCTCAGAGTATTCGTATAAAATTAGACTAAACTTTACCCTTCTATTCACACACTTTTCTTATCAACACATGCATGTTTATACTCGCACTTGCACATCTCTATTCACTTCATATTCATCTTCAAACCATCTTGTATATATACCTGATATATTTACACACATCAATTAGGTTAGTCTAATTGGATGCAATTCATATTTTCAAAAAGATAACTTATCGGCTTCCAAAAGTAATTCAGCCATGTCATGCAATATTATGTCGGTTGGGGCCAAAGCTAGGTCACACATATAACTGCAATTCATGTTGAGCTATAAAATGATTATTAGGTCATCCATGATTAACATAATAACTAAATGCAATCTTCAAAACCGATGCCAACACTTCATCCAATCATATGAACATATGGGAATACATACATGCACGCTTTTAGTGATCATAAGTCTTTTCCCAAAACCTTAAACCACATTGATTATCGAAGAGCATATGTAGACCAAAATATCAGATCAACTACCGAATGTTCTGCACACTAGTTCAAGGTATCAGATCAACATGGTGACATCAATGAAAATATAAGACTAATCTTCTACATACTTCCAACAATCTCCCCCTTTGGCATTGATGGCAACATGTGCAAAAATTCGGATTCCAAAAATCTCCTCCAATCTCTCCAACTCTCTCCCCAACTTTCTCCAAATCTCTCCCCCTTTGAAATCAATGGAAAAGGGTGCGAAAAAAAAAATGTAAACATGGTGACATCCAATATTGCAAAAAATTCAATTCATTCAAAAACTTCCAGAGTCTTTTTAGCCATCAAAATTTCAAAACTTCAAAATTTTCAACCATTCAATCTTTCAAATTTCCTTCAAATAAGAATGACACTTTTCACCTAAAATGCCTTCTTGTACCTTTCTTTGATAATAGGGTATAATTTCTTCCATTCAAGTACTGCAAAATCCATTCTTGTACATATGTTTTCCAATAGAGCCAATAGTGTGAAAGAAGATGACCAATATGTAGACGAGCATTGTCTTTCACAATCTTCTGCATTAGAGTGTATTCTAGAAAGATGATCTAACCAGACCTCAACAATATCCTTAAGTAGCCAAAAGGTTTTCACTACATAATCTCTTTGTCTCTGTACAATGATCAACTCAGCTTGTATTTCACTAACTCTCAACCTTTTCTTTCCTTCTTTGTCTTCAAAAATATCAAATTTCTTTCCAATTCTATTTACCTCATATTTAATTGCTTCAATCCCACTTCTAAAATCATCAACTATAGAAGGCCACTGGAGACAATATTTATAGATATTTGACATTTATTTTATGCATTTCTTCATCTCCATGATAAGTTCAGATAACCTCTGCTTGGCTTTAGAACATCTCTTTTCAACCAAGGCTTCCAACTTGCATCCTTCTGAACCTTCAAGAAACATTCTTTCTTCAACTACTTTCAACTAGATTTTCTAGCAAGGAATTAGAAACAATTGATACATCAATACCTTTTCGAAGTAGATACTCAACTAGAGCATCATCAATTTTGATTATGTCAATAGGAAAGGTTGTATTCCACAATTCACCAATTTTCTTCATTTTCCCTTTCACTAACATAGACCGGATGTCATCTAGATCAGAAGATTCTAGTCTAGGTAGAGATTCTTCTTCTTCTTACTTCTCTTCTGAAATAACAATGATGTTTGTTATCACGGAAATTAGCAGCACTGATTCCACAAATAACCCCCCTACGAAACTTGTCTGTTTCCTAGGTTCATGATGTTCAAGCATGCAAAATGAGGCGATTTTTGATCCACCTCGAAATTCATTCCAAAGTCTCAGATAGCCAATTTGAGCATCCCCCTGTGTTCACCTACCAAAGACCTTTGAAATGAGTGCTCACATGAACTTTCACTGATCATACTTCACGAAACTGGAAAAAGTGCAAAAGCTACAAAAAAGAGTGCTCCTGCACTTGTTAATTTTTTTCTAAGTATGAAAAGTGCAAGGGTGCCAAAAATCAGCGCCCTTGTACTTAAGTGATTTTGTGACTTGGTGCAAAGGTGCTGATTTTGTTCGCCATTGCACTTAACTTTGTAACTTGGCCAATTTTTGGCTAGGGCGTCCTTTTTGAGCTTGTTTGCACTTTTCATGCCCAAATTAGCTGGTTGACTTAAGTTGATTTTAAACACTTCCAGATCACTTAAAAGTGATTCTTATTCATTTCTCTTCACTTCTATCTTGTCTTCCCCTCCTTGCTTGCTGGTCGACCAAGCTCTCAGTTGGAACACACATTTTTGATAAGATGTTCATTTTCTTGAAATAAAATACAAAGTCACTGGCTTTGTTTCAACGCCTTGTTCTCACCATTAGAGAATTCTTCATCTTCTCATGCTAGAGGCGTATGATCCTTACCTTCTCTTTTTTTGCCAAACATGTCTAGGCTCTTGTTTTCCTTGCCCACACATGTCAAATTTTTGAAGTTCCAAGCCAAAGTGTCAAGGCGCTAATTTTCAGAGCCCTGACATCTTTTGTCAAAAATTAACTAACACTAAGGTGGAATGGCACACTTTTTCAGTGCCATTGCACCAAAGTAAAAATTCCCCCAAGTGCAAGGGTGCTGATTTTAAGCGCCCTTACATTTTTCCTGAAAAACCAAAAATATTTCACTAAGGCAAAAGCGCACTTTTTTGGAGCTATTGCACTTTTTCCTACACTTGACCAAAAACACTTCAAATCTTTCCAATTTCGCTCTGAACAAATTTTTGTCAGTTTTTCACCTCATTTTTCATGTCTCAACATTTGTATCATGCTTTATCCACATTGTTTCTTGCTTCACGCTTCCCAATGCTACTTTTTCTACTAGCGTCTGTTGATTCACCATCCTTGCAGTTTCTCTCTATATTTAATCAAGTGATCTTGAAGGTGACATTTTCCAATCTAGTGAACTATCCTAGATCTACAAAGAAGCCACCATGCAATAGGTGCAAGAAAATCCATTCATCTGCCAGAACGTCGATCACAAGAATTCACACCATTGTGGATTACACGGTTGGTCTAGATAAAAAAGTTCATGCAGGAGACCAGGAAGAAATATGAAGACTCCGCACCCAAGCAAGGAACCATGAAGATTCCTGATCTCCCATTGTTGAACATTTTGATGCTTCCCTTTATGCATCTTGTAAATAGTTTTTGACATCTTAAATGTCTTTTTGTAAAGTGTAATTACACGAAAAATATGAGACGTAACTTCTCAAATAAAAATTACACTTAGTTAGGTTAGGGTTTCTTATTTTTGCTCACCTGATTTCCTAAATTTACTCATCTCTCTTTTCTATATATTAAAGATCTCTATTATAATATTGACCTTTGTATATTTTGCAACGAAGTGCTGCCCCTTTGAAACAAGCATTGTAACTTTGTGCTCAATATTGCGAAACTGAATTTAATCAATAAAGAAGGAAATTGCATGCCAGACTTTGTGTTGGAATCGATTCTCTTTGGATTTGAGTAAGATTGGTGGTGATTAGTGAATGGTATTTGAAGGTCTTCAAGTAATTTATGTAAACTTTGTGTTGCATCTATTATTTGGATTTAATTTTATGTTTGGATGTTTTGGTTGAAAGATCTACAAGACTTTGTACTTGTAATCATTCATGTAGTTCGAGAAATTGCTACATCTAAGAAGACTTTGTGCTTCTAATGCGACAAACGAGACTTTTGTAGATCCAGCATTGAAAAGGCTATGAAACGACTTTGTGCCTTCGTGAGCTTTCCCTTTTCTTTTACTTTGTTATTATAAATCACATCTAGTATCTCTATACTTTTCTTTGACAATATAGAGATATTGGCATTACTGCTTTTTGTTAAGTTTCAAGTTATCAGATCTAGAGCTTTCCATCGTGAAGCATTGTAATCATCTTCTCTGAAAAAAGAGAGAAGTATGAATGTAACACACCCCCCCCATTTCATGAGTATATTGTACATTTTGTAAGTATTTCGTTAAGTTTACTATAGCTTCTATTAGCAGTGAGAAGGGTGCCTCCCCTTTCTGAGAGGAGAGATTTTATCTCGCATAGCTATGGCTGAAGTCTAGATAGCGTAATTTGTTGAAAAGTTGATTACATCATTTTCACCCAATAGTTTTTTGGTGACTTCCCTAGGGACACAATACGCATTTGAAAGCCTCACGTTTTCATTCAAAGTATACCAGTGTCCTTCATTGTAATTTATTTTCTTGTAAGTTTTTCAAGCTTTCACCAAGGACATGTAAATGGCTGCTCAAGGTCCTAGTGGAGCTTTTATTTTATTCTCCTTTGTGGTGGGTTATATTTTCATTGCCTTTGACTGGTCTGGGTATTGGAGTATTTCTTTTTGAATGTTGACTTTTTATCGGTGGTGATCGGTCCCTTTAAGTCATGTTTTATCCCTCTTCGGTCATAACTTTATCGGCCCCTTTTACCTATCCTTTCAGTTTTGCGTCCCTATGATTTTCGGCCGATTAATTTTACAACTTAACCTTTGAATTACTTTTGACCCCATGGATTATTTCCCTGTCCGCCTAGTCGGTCCCATTCTTTAAAGTAACTATTTTGCATGTGAAGATTATATTGACTGATGGATGCAATGACTTTGATCTTGACAGTTCATCGCACACCTCGCAAGGTTTGTGCTTACGTCATGGGAAATACTGTGAGGCTTGCGAGATGCTGCCACCTGTTGTGTAATGGGGTGGGGTCAGGTTTTGTGTGCTAATTGATGGATGGATGTTGATGCCGATAGTTGTGTACTTTCTGATGCATCTCGGCTGTACCTCACTGACCTCGCACAATTAAAACTTCAGTTTCAATAATGCTGTGAGGTACACGATGTGTTGACATGTGGACACTGGTGTTATCGATCAACGAATGTGGTGGGACCCGTTTCGTGCTGATGTGGTACCTAATGGGCAGTTTTCTCACTTGTTTGCTGACTAGAAGGAGGATGTGTCATTTTCAAACCATTTTTGACCAAATCTGTGCCATCTTCCTGGCCAACTGTGTTTTTGATCAACGACTTGTTTTCAAATGAACTGGTGTTGTACTATAGCCATTCTATCTCGTGCGAGCGAATAGTAATGGTTGAGTTCGACTCGGCCTGCGTAATTAAATGCCAAATAATCAGTAAATTGCTATGTCAGTATTGCATTTCAGTTTGTAAGAATTCTTCGGTGCTTGAGGAAGCGGCTATTATCTCAGTTCTCCATTATCGTGGCATTTGACACTGTGCAAAATAAACCATAAGTGACACATACATCTTTTCTTATGTTTTCAGAATATGTTAGCATTACCTATTGAATAATTGGTAATTATTTTCTTTTCGATTCCTTGTGAATTGTTAAGCAAATTGGCTGTTAGAGCTTATATAGGTCATTACCAGTGATTTTGTGAATATAAAAGGACTTTCTATAATGGTAGTAGAAAGCAAGGTATAATTGTTTGTCATTTAAAGAAAAAACCCTAGTTCGAATTACCCTCTGTCTGATATAAATGGCACGCAAGGCATGAACTGTTGGTCCCGAGGCTACACCTAGGGGTTATTCACAAGATATTATTGATTTTTTGAAACCTTCTACGAGAAAGAAGTAGGATGGAAGGGTATTGTTCTATGGACCCGTGATTTAGGAAGGTTTAATAGATAAACAGTGTATAATTCACGATGCCGAATTGTCGTACACTAGTTGGCAGTTGTTTTCCAATTGGTTTGGAAATAGAAATTTGTTAGTTCCTCTGTGTAATCCATGGAGATTGGACCTGGGTAAGCTGGTGGTACCCAATGTCTATGAAGATGTAGACTTATTGAAGGATATTGCTGCAAGGTACGACCTTGTGACTCGAATTGTCAAAACACATCTTGGTGAGCCAATGATTAAAGTAACTAGGGAGGAAATCGCAGAGGTTTTTGGTTTGCATGAATGGAGCCAGGATATGATTCCCATCAAATTGGAGGTCTTCAGGGAGGAATACAGAAACACCAGGGGTTTGATTAGGACATCTTTTTTGATACCCCATTTGGCTATGTCGGGAAGAGGAAAAAATTAGAAAAAGGTTGTTATTGGCAGGAATGAGCTTGAACCTTTCCCAGTAGACTATTTTTCCCCCCATTTTAAGAAGACCGCATGTGCATTATGTCAAGTTTTGGGGATTGATTTGAAGAAGACTTTGCCTATAGAGGTAATGTATATGGCTGTGAACATCCAACACCCTAGTTATAACGTGGTATATGAATTTTCCACTCACCTTGCAAAGAACATGCATTCTGGCTTAGCAACTTTGAAGCTAGGAAAGAGTTGGGTAAAATTCAAATGGTATTCACTGCTAATTCATATGTTTTTATATAGGGGGCAAAAGGTATTTAAGAAAGATATGGAATTGAGGAAGATGGAAGGAGATATTAAAATGTCTGTCCAATATTGGACAAGAGTCCTGGACATGCATGATCATAAGTTTGATTATGTCACCTTTCATAGTGATTTCGGATCCAAGTTAAGAAAGGCCTTAGTTGTTGATCCCCCCAGGATTCCGAAGGAAGTTCATGACTTCCTAAGACCTATGGAGAGGAGGCCTGAGTTGAATTTGACACATAATTGGGGTGATATTATCCCCAATCATGGCAGTACAGTCTTCAGAGTTTTTGGCACAAATGCCATCCCATTTGTTCTACCTAGGGAGGTCCCCCTTAGACTTGGTTTTGTAGAAATCATGAGATAGTTGAGAGCATCTCAGGATTTCCATTTGCCTGCTGAACACAAGAAGGGATCTTTTTTCCCTGAATATACATCTTTTACCGATTTTGTCATGATAAAGGGAGGGTGGAAAAATTTGCATTTATTGCTCAAGCTATATAGGCTAAGAACTGTATGCCCTAGGAATTATGATCCTGAGGGTTTTATCACCCAAATGAAGGCTAAGCACCAGACTGGGACCTTTGTCCACAACTTCTATTTTCCTGAAGATATCATCAAGAACATTTTTGATAAGGACTTACAGGACGAGAGAAAGGCAATGTACATTGCCTATTCAAAAATGGTAAGGAGTAAAAAGGGGAAGATAACTAGTTTTGATCCTATATCTAATGTCAAAGATGAGCTGAACAAGGCAATCTATGCTCTTGACAATTTTGAGAGTGTAGTAAGGGTCTTAAAGGAGGAGAGGATTATAGAAGGAAGGGGAAAGTCACAAGTTACTGAGGAGCATCCTGAGATGAGAATTGAAGAAAGGCCTACTTACCAGCCTCAGGGGAAGATAAAAATATTTTCTAGGAGGAAGAGAAGTAGGACAGAGGAGGTTACAATGAGTGGTACATCCTCTACCCCAAGGAAATTAGTGCTCGATATTGTCGATCTGGATTCGCCTCCAAGGATTTTAGAAAAAATTCACCCA
Source organism: Sequoiadendron giganteum (assembly GCA_007115665.2). Taxonomy (NCBI): domain Eukaryota; kingdom Viridiplantae; phylum Streptophyta; class Pinopsida; order Cupressales; family Cupressaceae; genus Sequoiadendron; species Sequoiadendron giganteum. The sequence continues at coordinate 722,082,804 of CM021100.1, forward strand.
TCATCCCCAAAGAGGCATAGAATTGATAATGTGAGGGATGTTGGCCAAAAGGGTAATGATGAGGAGGATATCATTATAACTCTAGATGAAATAAATTTGGAGATTCCACTAGAGCCAGCTGACATTGCAATGAGCTCAAGAGCCATCACCCTAAGATTGGGGAAGGATGAGATTAAAGGAATTACACATAGTGATGATTTGAGAATGGAGGCTTGTAAAGAGTTCATGATGGATGACTCTTTTATTCAAACTCATGCTTTTGAAGATTTTGTATGGAGAGCTCATCTCTCATCATATACTGAGAAGGTAGCACATGAGAGAATTCTACATCCAGAGCTTCCAGAGCAGGTAATTTAGTCAAGGGTCAGAGTGAAAATGAAGGAGAAGTTTAAGGAAATCACACCAGAACAAGGCAGGGCATCGGTTCAAAAGTGTGGGATATTGTTACTCCCTGAATGGGATATTGCTGATGCTATGGTATTTGACACAGTTAGAATAGCCAATAAGCCACTTCTTGCAACAGAGGAGGAGGCTGCATTAGCACTTAAAGGATCAACTTTTAGTGAGGAGTGGGATTCTCTAGCAATATGGTCATTATCTACAGGGTCTCGAAAACCTATTGTTGCTCAAACATCTGACTTTAGTGGTCATTTGATTATGAAAAGAGTTGTTGATACCCCTGCATTGGAGGCTGTTGACATGGTTGTGAATGTTGCCAAATTCACTAGGGAAACTATGGAGGACTTGACTAAAGACCAAGATACTCTGAGAAGCCATTATAATGACATTATTATTGAGTATAACAAAAATCAACAAAGGGTGGCAGAACTGGAAACTGAAATGGCTTTACTGAGACAACAAATGGAAGCCTTGAGCTCTCAAAGGTAGGCTAGCTCTAGCCACATTATTTATGACCCTCCAATAGATCAACCCCAACCTTCTGCATAGGTTCAATCTTGGGCTATGGTCCCATATAATATGGGACAAGTGCCCATTGCAGTTGAAAAGGCCAGTAGCTCGAGCGGAGATCCTTCTAGGGAAAAGTTGATCCAGCAAGTTGAAGAATATAAGGAGATGGTGAACCAAATCTGGGATGCAGTAGGAAGAAATAATTCAGAAATTTCTGATACTGTGTTAAGGCATTTACATAAACGGGTCCAGAGTAAGTTGAATGGTGTTCATGCAAATTATGCCTTGATGTTGCAAGCACTCAAATTGTTTCCAAAGGATAGAGAACTGGCTATCCCTTTGCTAAATAGATGAGGTCCTAGAATGGAGAAGTTAAAACTTATGGTAGTTGGGGCAAAAAAGCATGGGAACAAATATCCTATAGTCATAACAACTTATCAATTTGTTAAGAGTATTGTCGAGCAAAAGTTCTAGGGGTCTGCTGCTCCTATGGAGTCCAAAATCAAAGCATTGAAGGACATTTATGATGGAAAGGATTTGACTCCACTACCTCATATTCTGCATAGTCAGGATAGTGTCAAGCCTTTGTAGGCATGGAAGGAGCAAATGAATAATATAATGATTGCCCAAACTCAGGAGATATGCAAAAATGCTGATATTCACATGTTGGAAAACACTTTAGAAAATTTATCATTTGTCATTAGTTTCCTGGAAAACTTTGATAAAATAGCCACGTCATTAATGATAAAGTATGTACCTTATTGAAAAATGGTGGACCAGGTGGTGGCTTTCAATTGGCCGTCTGAGGAGGATTTCGAGTCATGGAAAAAGGTGTTCATTGACGAACTTGAATTATGAATAATTGGGACGAGAATTGCAATTTGGTCATGTAAAATACAGGTATGGCCTTGGGTATTATATTTTAAAGTGCATTCTCTTTCCGAATTCAGGTACAAATTGTTCAAGTAGAATCAGTGCAAGAAACGGTTAAAAGATACTTTGGTGTCAGGGGAGCGACACTTGGAACAATGCCTTTCTTTCCTCCACAACAAACTAATGATCACTTTTGTTTTTGGCTTTTCTTCTCTTACCAACAAATGATGTAAAGTTAACTGATTAGGGATTAGCGGTCCAGTAAGAAGTGGACATCTATATTCTCTGGCCTGATGCTTGTTTGCTCCCTTGTTTTTATAAAAGGGAATTCTGGGCCAAGAAAAAAGTCTATTGAAATTATTCAAGATACATAAGATAAGAGTGAAGTAAGATAGAGAGAACAATATGTTCAGGTTTTGAAGTTTTGAGTCCGATTTGAGAACTTATTAAATCATAGGGTTCTTGAGCATACTGATGTTAACCTTGTGATTGTTTTGAGTCTATTTTCTCTCTTGTTATGTTGGTTCGCATGAATTTTTAATGAAATAATGATCTAAGATTATTTTCATTAATTTTCGTTTATCATTTACTGTGGATTATGTTTGACTATGGCTCTGGTTCAAAGAACTGGTTAAATGCTTCAGTTATCCAATAAGTTTATGTGAATTTTCACATAGGATTTATCAAGGAGTAATAAACTCAAGTATCGATGTATGGATTGTAATGCTATTCACACAGATCATAGATGCTTTAGATGAAAGTTACCTTATAGTTCAGTTCTTGGTTTGACTCCGTGCTTTAGGATATGGCACTAGAACTCTAACTACTTCTCATCCTTGTATTTTGTGTTGTCGCTTCAGGAGATTTTAATCAAATAACTCATACCAACACATTAGGTGTATTTTCAATTCTTTGTTAAGTAGATCTGAACTCTTCTAAGAAATAGCCATTTTCTCGAAGGTTTGTATCTTTTAACACTAATAGGAATTTATTTGTTTTTTGTCCACACACGAGCGAATCATTTTTATCATGAATGACAGTATTTTAGGAAAACCCTCCTGGATTTTAAAGAGTCCGAAGTGTAGGAGAGATAGCATCTTGACTGCTATCCTCTCGTTAATTTGGCACGGTGCTTTCAAGAATTTAATAATTGAGCATGGCAAGCTCATAGAAGCTCTTGTGGGTTCTGCTTGGGTTGTTATAAAAAACGCTAATAGGTCCTTGGGGAAATTCTTTTGGTCCATTGAGTCTGGCTCTACCCCTACATGCTCTCCCTGAAGGCTCACAGAATAACTTTCCTATTTTTTTTGGTAATGGACAACGACATCCTGATGAGCACGTTACTGCTTTCTACATCGCTTGTGGAGTTCATGGTGTTGAACACGAAGATGTATCTGTAAGGTTGTTTGTGGAGACTCTCCAAGGTGTCACTGCAAATTGGTTTTATCATCTGGCACCATGTACCATCACAAACTGGGCAACTCTCATAGCCAAGTTTGAAGAAAGGTTCAAACCTCTTGAGGACACTCATGCTTTGTTGGCTCAGCTCACTCAGTTGAAGAAGGAATCTCTCATGCCTATGGGCGAGTTCATTGCTCACTTCAACAAGTTGACATGAAGAATTCCAATTATTGCTCAATCTACAACTGAGAATTTGAAATGTTTCTTTATAAATGCTCAAGTACCTAAGGTTGGTTTCCTATTGAGAAGAGTAGCCCTAGCTACTCTTGCAGTTGTGCAGACCTTGGCTACAAAAATTGAAGATGATCTCATTCTTGTTGGGTGAATAGGAATTGAATCAAATGAATCTGAAGAAATTCCTTCTTTGGAGTTATTTTCTTCCATCACAAGGACAGATCCTATGGTACAAAGGTTGGAAAATGAGTTACTCTTCCTCAAAAAGTAGCTAGCTCAAGGTATGTTTTCTATGCCTCACAAGGATGTACAAGGGAGTTCACCTTCAATGTTGCTCACATTTTTTCTATTGGGAATCAACACAAGTTATCTTCACCTCTAAAGAGGCCTGCTCTTGAGGCACCATTAGTAAAAGCAATAGCAAAGCATCCTAACTCTAATCCAAGTTATCTCACTATTCTCTTCTTGGAAAATGAAGCAGACGTAGCTGGTGACTCCCAATTCTGGTTTATGCAGTCTCAGATAGCCATTGATGAAAAGCAGAAAGATGAAAGTCATTTTTTCTGAAATTCAAGTGAATGAAGACAATCTTGTCTTGAGATCTGAAAAGATGGACATGCACGAAGGTCTCAGTTAAGTTGAAAAGAATATATCTGTGTTTTGAGGTCATGAAATTGAACACATGTTGCATAAAAGAACTTCCCAAAGGAATGATGAGGACCTTCTTATTAATAATTCAGATTTTTCCCAGTCTGAAGATGGCAAACAACATACTAAAGTATGCAGTGTAGTCATATCTTCATCTGAATCGTATGAAGTATATATTTTCGATTAGCATGAGGTTGCCATGGTTGATGAATTAGTTGTTCAAGTAGCAACTAGTAAGGAGCATTCAATCTTTGACCGATCAAGGGGATGTACCATAAGACATATTTCTTGGTTGGAGGCCAACGAGAAGAAAGAGGTTCCACTTGTACCTGAGTGTGAGGATAAACTTGAAAATTTAGCTAAAGATGTATTTTTAGATGTGTAGGAGTAGTCTGAATTCAACGATTCATTCTGGAGTAGCACTATATCTGATATATTTTTAGAGGTAGTTGAACATGTTCATCTCTTTCAAGAAATAGTGCCTCAACTTCATGTACATGTAGCTTCTAATGATCATATGAGGCATTGCAAGTTGTTGAGGAAAGGAAGCTATTTTGTTGAACCTTTGAATGGTTTCATTTGAGAAGATTTCATTGATAGCTAGTTTTAATTAGGTAGGTTTTTACCTTTTCAATAAGTGCATTTGCATAAGTTTGCGTCTTGTTTTCATAGATTTTCTTTGTGTTAGTCATGCTCGACTCTGTTGCCCAATGGATGAAGGCACTTGATTTTTGGATTTCTTCTCCCCTCATTCGTTTGAAATAACGATTGAAGAAATTTACCCAATAGGATCCATTTATTATCACGGAAATTAGTAATGCTTATTCCACGAATAACCCCCCTACGAAACTTGTATGTTTCCTAGGTTCATGATGTTCAAGCATGAAAAATGAGGTGATTTTTGATCCACCTCAAAATGCATTCCAAAGTCTCAGATAGGCAATTTGAGCATCCCCCTGTGTTCGCCTCACAAAGACCTTCGAAATGAGTGCTCGCACGAACTTTCACTGATCATACTTCACGAAACTGGAAAAAGTGCAAAAGCTCCAAAAAAGAGTGCTCTCGCACTTGCTAAATTTTTTCTAAGTATGAAAAGTGCAGGGGCACGAAAAATCAGCACCCTTGTACTTAAGTGATTTTGTGACTTGGTGCAAAGGCGCTGATTTTGTGCGCCATTACACTTAACTTTGTAACTTAGACATTTTTTGGCTAGGGTGCCCTTTTTGAGCTTGTTTGCACTTTTCATGCCCAAATTAGTTGGTCAACTTAAGTTGATTTTAAACACTTCCAGATCACTTAAAAGTGATTCTTATTCATTTCTCTTCACTTCTATCTTGTTCTTCCCCTCCTTGCTTGCTGGTCAACCAACCTCTCAGCTGGAAAACATGTTTTTGATAAGACGCTCATTTTCTTGAAATAAAATACAAAGTCACTGGCTTTGTTTCAACGTCTTGTTCTCAACATTAGAGAATTCTTCATCTTCTCATGCTAGAGGCGTATGATCCTTACCTTCTCTTTTTTCACCAAACATGTCTAGGCTCTCATTTTCCTTGCCCACACTTGTCAAAATTTTGAAGTTCCAAGCCAAAGTGTCAAGACACTAATTTTCAGAGCCCTGACATCTTTTGTCAAAAATTAACTAACACTAAGGTGCAATGGCACACTTTTTCAGTTCCATTGCACCAAATTAAAAATTCCCCCAAGTGCAAGGGCATTGATTTTCAGTGCCCTTACACTTTTCCCTGAAAAACCAAAAATATTTCACTAAGGCAAAAGCACACTTTTTTGGAGTTATTGCACTTTTTCCTGCACTTGACCAAAAACACTTCAAATCTTTCTAGTTTCACTCCGAACCAATTTTCATTAGTTTTTCACCTCATTTTCCATGTCTCGACATTTGTATCACTCTTTCTCCACATTGTTTTCTTGCTTCATGCTTCCCAATGCTACTTTTTCTGCTAGCGTCTATTGATTCACCATCCTTGCAGTTTCTCTCTAGATTTAATCAAGTGATCTTGAAGGTGACATTTTCCAATCTAGTGAGCTATCCCAGATCTACAAAGAAGCCACCATGCAACAGGTGCAAGAAAATCCATTCATCTGCCAAAAGGCCGATCACAAGAATTCACACCATTGTGGATTACACCATTGGTCTGAATAAAAAATTTCATGCAGGAGACCAGGAATAAATATGAAGACTTCACACCCAAGCAAGGAACCATGAAGATTCTTGATCTCCCACTGTTGAACATTTTGATGCTTCCTTGTATGCATCTTGTAAATAGTTTTTGACATCTTAAATGTCTTTTTGTAAAGTGTAATTACACAAAAAATATGAGACGTAACTTCTCAAATAAAAATTACACTTAGTTAGGTTAGGGTTTCCTATTTTTGCTCACCTGATTTCCTAAATTTACTCATCTCTCTTTTCTATATATATGAGAGATCTCTATTGTAATATTGACCTTTGGATATTTTACAACGAAGTGCTGCCCCTTTGAAACAAGCATTGAAACTTTGTGCTCAATATTGCGAAACTAAATTTAATCAATAAAGAAGGAAGTTGCATGCTAGAATTTGTGTTGGAATCGATTCTCTTTGGATTTGAGTAAGATTGGTGGTGATTAGTGAATGGTATTTGAAGGTCTTCAATTAATTTACATAAACTTTGTGTTGCATCTATTATTTGGATTTACTTTTATGTGTGGATGTTTTGGTTGAAAGATCTACAAGACTTTGTGCTTCTAATGCGACAAACGAGAATTTCATAGATCCAACATTGAAAAGGCTATGGAACAACTTTGTGCCTTCGTGAGATTTCCCTTTTCTTTTACTTTGTTATTATAAATCACATCTAGTATCTCTATGATTTGCTTTGACAAGATAGAGATATTGGCATTACTGCTTTTTGTTAAGTTTCAAGTTGTCAGATCTAGAGCTTTCCATCGTGAAGCATTGTAAAGATATTCTCTGAAAAAATAGAGAAGTATGAATGTAACACACCCCCCCATTTCATGAGTATAGTGTACATTTTGTAATTATTTTTATAAGTTTACTATAGCTTCTATTAGCAGTGAGAAGGGCGCCTCCCCTTTCTGAGAGGAGAGATTTTATCTCGCATAGTTGTGGCTGAAGTCTAGATAGCATAATCTGTTGAAAATTTGATTACATTATTTTCACCCAACAATGTTTTCAGTGATAGATTTTATTTTCTTCAATTCCAGAGGGGAATCATTAGTGACAACTTCCAATTCTTTAATTTCAAAGGAAGAACCTTCCTCAAATCAATTAGACATAACTTCATTGGAGCTCATATCTTTCTGAAATGATAAGAAAAGGTTTTTACATGTAGTTAATTTATCTTCGAAGCCTTCCAAGTATCTATATATTTGTCTTGCAATGGGAATATCGGATTCCCACTTAACACCTTCCTTTCCCGGTAACGAGTCCAAAAAATAGAGGACCAAACATGTGAGTAAGGAGCCAAAATGGAAAGGATTTCCTTCTACCACTGACATTCATATGTTTTTCGATGATATTTTCAATTAATCTACACATATCAAACTACTTGTTCTCTTTTACAAATTTATGTGCCAAATACACAACAATGGTTGAAGTAGAGCCATCTCGATTTCTGAAACAAACTTTATAGGAAATTCCATACACAACATACCTAACCAATGAATCGACAATAGTATCAATCAACAGTGCTCGAGGATCTTTGTCAACTCCCATCATCTCCTGTACTTCCTTGTACTTTATGGTCTTCCTTTTGGGAAGGTATCCAACACTGCATAACCTAGTGACAACCTCGATCACTTCCTTCATAACAAGATAAGGTTTATTCAACACAATGCTCCCATTCTTGATTTTTCTCAAAAGGAATAAGATAAATTCTTTGTCAGCAATCCAAGTGAATTTCCCCCACAAATCCAAACCTAGGTTTTTTATATTATGTAGGTCAATTGATTCCAACCCTAATTCCATCTTCCTTATTTTGTGATGATCGAATTCATCCAACTTGAATCCTTTTAATCTCAGTGGGATATTTCCACTCGATCCTCTATTATAAATTTACATTATAGCACTTAACTTCTTCAAATTCAACAAAAAATTCTTCTTTTACCTTCCTCTATAGCTGCGAGAGGGAAACTTTTGTTGCTTGCTTTCGAATGTCCACAAAGATCTCTCGGAGTGCTCCAAATATCTTCAGAATCACTCCAAGAATGTTCCAAGTCCTCTAAAAATCCTTTGAATTCTTTAGACGATCAAAATGACTTGCAAGATTATGCTTTATACACCATCATTTTGCCTTAAATCACATTAATTGCAAAAATCTAACAAAACTTTCCTTCCACTCTACTGAGAAACCCTAATTCACTCCGCAAAAGAAAATGCTCACACTTTTTCTTTTGGTTTCTTTTGCATCACCTATGTTCAAATATTCCTTACAACATATCCATGTGTCAGCATCTGACACACTGTATTTCCAAGGGTTTAGTTTATTTTTTGATAAAGCTCCCCCTAAGACCATGCTGGGTCTAATTGTCGGAGGAATCATCTGCACCAAATGAGGGTACAAATGCATTAGTAGTCTATAATTCTTCCTTTTTCTTCCATATCTTGCTCATTTCATACTTAACCTCTTCTTTGTTAATATTTTTCACTAGTTCACCATCTTCCACTAGAGAAGACTACTTTCACTTTTTACTTCTGCACACTTTTGAAATATGTCTTGATTTTTTGCAATTATAGCAAACAACACTTCTTTGTCTTGTTTGATTTCCATCAATCCATGTTTTGTATTGATTTTCTTTATGTACAAACATGTTATAGGTATAGCAATAGCCATAAAAATATCTATTCATCCTTCTTCCATTGAATCTATTCATCATCACCTGAGTAATCATCCTTATCGAAGATCTGCATTCAACAGCTTTATGTCTGATCTTCTTGCATGTATAACATTGTCCAAAAAAGGGACCAGGAAAATGATTCATCCTACTCCTACACTCATTTTCCTTATGACCAAATTTATTACATGAAAAGAAAACACCATTAAATGATGAGTACCTGTGTGCATTCGGTTGTCTGATAGGTGATCTCCTTCCAAGATTTATTTTCTAGTTCCCCTTATCTTGAGTCTTTTGATTGTTTACTAAATTTGAGTTTTGCATCTTTTCACCAACTTCATTACCTAAACCACCTTTTTCTTTAGATGGTTTATGTCTTGCTATTAATTCATCAAGCTTGGTGGAGCTTTTCTTGAAATCATCTTCACAGTGTTTTTTTTCTCTAATTTTTCTTTCAGATTCATCACTTCCTATTCAAGCCTAGAGAAAACATCGAATTTTCTTTGTATCACTATTTTCAAACACTCCTCAACTCTCTTATTTTCATCCACTTTCATCCTTAGTTTGGTATTCTCTTCATTTCCTTGTTTTAGTTGCTCGCTCACATCTCTATGTCTTTATTTGAATTTCTTTAACTGCTCTTTCAGTTTCTAGATGCATTCATTTGCTTCATCAAGATTTTCTTTCAGATCTCAGTTTTTCAATTTTAGCCTTGTCAAGATCTTCAAAGGCAGTCTGGAGCTCTTATTTATCCATTTTTTCAATCTGCGGGATCTCGCTCAAGCTATTAGACTTCTCCAGAGGAACCAAGGCTCTAATACCAATTGTGGAATATTCAAGATACTCTGAGGGGGGTGAATCAATATCTTTAACTTATTGAGAAAACACCTTTAATTACTTTACTGCATGGAATAGAGAAGAACAAGAACAAAACATGAAATTCCACAACACAAGAACACCAATTTTTTATGTGGAAAACCCAATAAGGGAAAAACCATGGTGAGTATTAGCTCACAATATATATTTATATCAATATTAGTTACAAAAGAGGCTCACTTATAGATACAAAAGCTCACTACTTACAAGGACTCATTGTCCAAACATGGAGGCTCATTGCCTACAAAAATTATGGAAACAAAAATGCTAACCGCCAGAGTTTGAACTGATGGAGTTACACCACAAGTGTAGATTCAGTTCCTTTGATGCTCAGAGTATTCACATAACAATAGACTAAATTTTACCCTTCTATTAGCACACTTCACTTATCAACACATACATGCTTGTACTCACACTCGCACATCTCTATTCACTTCATATTCATCTTCAAACCATCTTGTATATATACCTGATATATCCATATGCATCAATTAGGTCAATCTGATTGGATGCAATTCATATTTTCAAAAAGATATATTTTCAGCTTCCAAAAGTAATTCAACTATGTCATGTGATATTATATCGGCTAGGACCAAAGCTAGGTCACACATATAACCAAAATTTATGTTGAGCTATAAACTAATTATTAGGTCATCCATGATTAACATAATAACTAAATACAATCTTCAAAACTGATGCCAACACTTCATCCAATCATATGAACATATGGGAATACATACATACACTATTCTAGTGATCACAAGCATTCTCCCAAAACCTTAAACCACACTGATTACTAGAGAGAATATGCAGACCAAAATACCAGATCAACTACCAGATGTTCTACACACTAGTTCAAGGTACTAGACCAACATGGTGACATCAATGACAATATAAGACTAATCTTCTACATACTTCCAACACCCCATGCACCCAATAAAACATTTTCTTTGGCTGGCTACATTTAATATTTCTATCTATCCATAGACTTTATATTAAAAAATATTGTCACTAATCACTTCCAACATTTAACATTTGTTTGTATCCATCCTTTTAGATACAAGTGCAAAATAAATATTTAATAAGTGAAGAAAATTATTTAATGAAAACTAATATGAAGATTTTATCCAAGTCTGATTGGTCTCCATAACACAACATATAACTTAGTTTGGACCAACCAAGTATGTGTAGTTTCATAAAATTGCACCCTCGGAAATTCCCCTTTCACTTGTACCTTTAATTTCATCCTTAAACCCCTTTGGTTTTGGTATTTAAGTGATTTTTTGTTGAGGACGCTAATGCGACACGTAGAGGTTTGTGTGCCACATAAACATCCCAAAAAGATTCATGAATCTATGGTAATTGGAATGTTACACTTTCACCTTCCTGTGAAGTGTAACACCTCTATGGTCGTAAACACACTCAAAAATGCCTTCTTTCATGCCATTGTTTCATTGTCTCATCCATTCTTTTATTCTACTATCTCATTCTTACCTTCTTACACTCTCAATATCTCATTCTCATTCTAATTCTCTCCTAAACCATTATTCTTTCAAATTCTTGGCTTCTACATCAACATCTCAGCTCTCTCAACTCATCTAGAGTGTTGTACTCTCCTTTGGCATCACAATATTTCTAAAGGGAGGGTAATCACACTCTCTTTCCTGCATTATCATATTTGTTTTAGTATCATATTGATGCTCTAATGTGTTTATCTTCTTTATCTTGTTAATCTATTTGTTTATTGTCTATTTTCTTCTCTTATTTTCTACTTGTTTGTCTGTGGAGGTGGAAACACCAAAATGGGGGTTTGACTATGCCAAACCTCGAAACAGCCCCAACATTTTCATTGTCTTTGTGTGTGCAAGTTGTTGATTTGGAGTATTACAATAGGTTGCATAGTGTTGGAAGTCTTGTGAGTCCTTTCTTCTATTTTCCATCTTGTTATTTTATTTCATTTAGTTTAAATCTAAACATGGTATTTTCCTTCTTGTTATTTCTATTATTTTAAGTATTTTGTTAGTTTAGCAAAACTCTTAGATTTTAGTTTTCAAATAGATTAGTGACTCTCTATGTTTCTATGTGCACATTCTATTCTCAAACCATACGAGAGTACAATGCATCATGGGGATGTTTTTGCACCATGCTTTCATCCTTGGCCAAGAGCCAATTAGCCTACTCTCGAGACCTTTGAAGTTTTCTCTTCCAGTCTTGGAAATCCTTATTTCCTAAAACATCATAAAACACAAAATATAATAAAAAATATTCTTTAGCTTCCTTTGTCACCTGAGCTTTTCCTTTGAGGTAGTTGAGGACCATTTGCTCCATGTAGACTCTTCTTGTCCTAGAGACTCAAGAGTAGCTAATCTCCTCCTTTGTATTTTGGTGAACCTGACATGAACCTATTCTTCCCTTTTTCTTTCTGTTGAAAATTTTTCTTCTCTCTTGTCAAGACACATATTGGATAGAGTGTTTTGACACCCTTTTATGAGTTTCATGACCCAATCCACTACCTCCGAGCACATATTCAAACAAAGTTATCAACATTTTGATATGGGGTCTAGAAGATAGTTCAGTCCTCCCCGTTAAGGTCCCAAGTTTGAGGAATTCTCTACACAAATGTCATCCAATTTTCCCCTCCTTTTGTTTCCACCCATCCATCAGTTGAAGTTTGTGCAAATACCCCACCAACCTCTCCTTCTAACTAGGGATTTTTTAGTGGCAAATCTTTTCCAATTGGCAAATAATGCATATCAACCAAGTGAAAATTGGCAAATAAATTGCAACCAATAGGGTGGCCAAATCACTCAGATTTTACAAATTATCAGTCCAATACATTTCCATTTTCCATTGATTTATTTTATGATGCATATTTAAGTAATATTTTTGTGATAAAAAAAGTTACGTGTTTCAAATGGACTGATTAATATTTTTTCCTGGAATCTCAAAAGCATGTATTAAATCACCTACATATTCGCCAATACTATTAAAACAACATTATGTATTAGGACAGATATTGCTAACAACATTAAATGTTCACTATGAGTGAGGACTCATTTCGCCAATTAAAATTTGCAAATAGTTGCTTATGAGGGTCCATTTCGCCAATAACATTAAAAAATAATTACATTTGAGGACACATTTCACCAATTACCATGACACCTCCATGCTAATCGTAGGGCCATAATCACCTTGAAAATTATGTGTGTTCCATTGAGGTTTGATTCAACCAGCACTTAAATGTATTATTGTATTTAATCACACAATATTCGCCTATACCATTTAAAGATCTCGCAAAATTTACTAAATATGGATTGATTTAAAAAAAATTAAAACTCTAATTTATTCTTACACATTTTGTTCAATTATGAACTTGTGAGCTCTCGATTCGGAAGTTGGACTTGGAACCTTGATCGTAGGAAAGTTACAAACTTACAACACAAACATTCTTGCATTAATGAATAGTAAGTCAGTGAAAACCTAAAGGTAAGTGATCATTTCTTCATAGTGTTATAATATTTTTTAATCTCTTTTCCATTCTTGCTTCAATCTTAAAGATGATATTGAGTAGCGAACATGATCTATATTCTATGTCCTCCTTAAACAGGAAGACATTTTTTTTAGATTTCATTTTAAGTGGGAGATCAAGATGTTGAGCAGCAAGTGCAATAAGGGTAAGACTCCTTAGGGTGGTAAAGGGAGTAGGAGGCCATTAAAATGCACAAAAACGTAGAGTTACCATAAATTCTTACTTTAGAATTGGCAATTTTTCTAATCCATCAGATCAAGATGGAGCTACATCATCAACTCTTACACCAAATATTAATGAAGAAGGCATTCACAATACCTCATTGGAAGGTGGGATTGAGTTAATTGAGTTAGACGAGGATGGAAATACTGTAGAATATGTTCCAAGGGATATCCTAGTTAGCCAAAATGAAATAATTGGCTTGGATGAAAATGTTGGCACCGTAGATTATGTTGGTAGCAAGAAAAAAAAGCCAAATAAAAAATGGGGTGTGAGTGGGAAATGACAAGGAATTTTCAATTTGATTGGGTGTCAAAGTACCCATTCATTGAACTAGCGGAGAATGCAAACAAAGATGAACCTCTAGTAGAATGCGAGTGTAAGATTTGTAGTTGGAAATGTAAAATACACAAGAAGTTGCAGCTAAAGCTTGACACTATAGAAAAGCATATTGGTAAAGTTTATGAAAAACAAATCATAGACATAAAGGAAAAATTAGTAGTAAGATGGAAATCAAAGCAAGAATGTCTTCATGTTAAGTATGCCTTGGAATATGATGAGCATATGAAAGGAATGGTGAAGCTTTCTACATGTGGAGGTACAATTGAAGCTCAATTTAGAAAATTAATGGTAGGAGAACAATTGGAAAAAATTGTTTAGATGAGTGTTGTTTTTCATATTTTTTTAAGAGGGCATCCTATGATAGACTACCCAAAATATTTTAATTTATTATGTTTTTTGGGTGTTCCTAACTTTCCTAGCGCACATTGGTCAATAAATCTTAGACAGGAATGGGCAAGCGGTCTTGTTGCAGTGGAAAAGAAAGACTTAAAGGAGAAAATAAAAGAGTCAAACTTCATTATATTATCTTTAGATGAAGTTACTGTGGTAGATAATACTTCTTGGGTGTGTATGCATGTGTATACTATAAAACAACATGTCCACCAACCTCATCTTCTCTATGTTCATAAAATGAAGGATAGTTCAACATCACAAAATCTATTTGAACTAGTTAAGAAATATTTGAATGAAATTGGAGGTATGGATGACTTGATAATTGCCAAAAGTTTGGTGTGTGTAGGAGTTGATGGAGCTATAGTAATGCAAGGTCATGGGAATAGTCTTTGTGTAAAGTTATAAACTACTTGTGCACCATACATGCTTGGAATTCACTGCATGGCCCACAGAATGAATTTATCATTTAGAATTATAAGCAAGTATCCTATAGTATAAAAATTTGAAAATATAGTCCATGAGCTCTACGCATACTTTTGTTGAAGTCCCAAACATTTTACGGAATTTCAAAATTTTGTTGAGGGAATAACTGGAGGAAACAAGCTTCTTAAGGATGTTGATATCAGATGGATCTTTTTGCATGGATCAACAAAAAGAGTTCTTTCATAGCATCGATCCTTGATTGGAATAATGTACCGACATCACAACACAATAGAAAAAGCTCTTGACCCCTTAAATAGTTTAAGTGATATAGAGACACTCTTAACTTTAGCTAGTTCTCCCCAAGTACTCCCCATGTTGGATGAAATGAACAATCTTGTGAAGAAAGTCCAATATAGAACTATGTATATCTATGAATATACCAAACTACATAGAATGACATGCATGACCCTCAATAATCTATATCTAGATCTAACTTCTCAAAATCCAGATTTTGTAAGCTAGCATTTAATTACAGATTTGAATAATCTTAAAAATTATTTATAGTTTAATGCAAGCGGACAGTTATGTGTCTTTGTTCATGGATTTGAGATACCAATGCACCATTGTATGGTCGTCAGGAACTCTATCAGAGAAGTACCTATTACAAAGGAAGCTTTTAACGATATTGTTAAATATATTAGTGTTAATTTAAAGAAAAATGCAAAACCTCTTTCCATAGAGATTTATCAATGATTCCCTCGAGATGAAATACTTTAAGCCATGTCTATTGTGTATCCTCAATTTTGGACTCGAGGCAACTGATATGGCCCAATATTTTTTCATCAAAAAGTAAAATTTACCTTGACTAAATACTTTTCAAAAAAAAAAAGAATACAATAGACAGAAAATAGGAGTTATCAATGCAATTAAGCTTAGAGAACAAGGTAGTCATTTTGTAATAAATATGATTGACTAGTTTGAGTCCATGGAGAATCCCATGGAAGTGGGATTAATAACAAGGGCTTGGACAACCATACGTTAGAGTGAAATATTACGTGATTTTTAATCAAAAAATTTCAAACTTGTTGATTTATGTCGAACAATGATATTGGGATCGGTGGAGGATGTGAAAGTTTTTAGTGCATCGGGGTTTTTAAAATCAAAGATAAGAAACAAACTAGACAAGAATTTGGAAAATTGATTGAGGGTGTTTGCAAATAGATACAATGTCCAAATTTTTCCTTTTGAAAGGTCACTCACAATCTGGAAGTCCATATGTGAAAGAAGAGGGTTGTTCAACACTTGAAATATTGGTAATGGTGGTAGTGGCACAAATTACAATGACATAATGAATGTTGATCTTGAGATGCAGTTAACTAGATGTACGTAAGGTGAAGAAAATGGAAGTGAATTAGCAATTTTTAGGTATTTATATTGTCTTCATGAATCAATTCCAAACTATAGTTGACGATATTTTATATTGTATTCCATGAAATTGTGAATCAGATTGAATACATAATATATTATTAATAATTTCATGTTTTAATTGTGTCATACTGATAAGTTTTACATGTACTTAGTGATTCATCATTCAACTCAATGCTTAATGTTTCCTTGCTAGTGTGGATTTGTGCATAAAACACAAATTTCCAATAAATTAAATTTTTGATTTGATATGTGATTCTGCATCAATCTTTAAATTTTATGAATTATTTTGATTAGTTCCTTACCCACAAAAAAATTTAAAAAATGAAATATACTCCTACAACAAACCAACTCATGGCTTCTCATAACCTCACTACCTTACAATGAGAAACTAAGAAAACAAATACACTTATCACACTTTATACATTCCTATTGCATTCACATAATCTTTGGTAAATAACTAAGAGGAATATTAATCCATTCCTTGAATAGAAGCTAATAGTTCAACATCCATAACACATGATGTGATATGACAACTTATAAATAACCATTGATTATTTTGAATCAAATGAGTGAATATAATACTAGAGAGCAAGATAGGTTGATATTCAAAACTAAAGAAATACACTTAAGTATTTGAGTCATATTTTGTTATTACAAAGAAAATTATAACATTTCCTATTTGTGCTATCAAATAGCTTAAACTATGCAGAATGAGCTTACAAATATGAAAGATCAAAAAATAAAAACCCTTTTAATGAGGCTTGGGATTCACTTTTATAACCTAAGGGAAGCAACAAGCAAAGAACCTCATCCTAGGCCTTTGTGACAACCAAAATCTCAGATAGGAGACATACAAATAAAATCATGGATCCACTCATAGGATAGGTAAACAATTATACTTTTCATTCCATGTCTTAAACATATCCTTAGAATTCCAATCATGAGCTAATAGATGTTTTTCATTCTTCAAATTTAGATGATACTTGGCATCAAGTAAAGCATTGACCTCTCTACAAAAAATTCCATCAATTATTCTGCATTGACCATCCTAACTGAATAGGAATTGAGCCGATTTAAATCAAATTTGTCATCTTTGCAAATCATCCTTCCATTTCTCTAGGGTCTTCAACTACCCATTATCTTCTAACAAGCGGGGTACAACCCTTTTTCCAACATTTATGAAAGAGTTCATTTTTTCTCATGCAACTTCAAATACACTTTCCAAATACCCTTTATGATTATGTGCCATATTAACAATCTCAAAAGTAAGATGTATACCAAGTGGGGCATCAGATGTGGTTGTAAATCCCTTATACATACCTTCCAAAGATGTAAATCTAGGATTCCATTGTTCAAATATACATTTGAGCGACTCTTGATCCCCACTTATTCTAGTAATTGCATCCCTCAAATTCAAATATGACACATAGGTATTTCCTAGCCTTCTTAAGATTTTAGATAATCTATGCTCCAAGATGCATGTTGCAATGCACAAATTCTCCTTTTGTTGATTCTATTGAGCATTCTTCATCTGCTCTTCCATAATTTCAATCTTCTCTTTAAGCTCTGCATTTTCAATCATCACATGAGCAGGGGAAACTATAGAAGAGGAGCCTACTTCCTACATACTTTCAAGAAGGGAATTTTTTTGAGCCAATAATACCTATTGTTGTTTATAAGCTTCAATAAGATCATTATATTCCTTCAACATTGTATTATTTCTTTCTTGCAACTTTCGAACAATGGCTTCATTAAACTCAGCAACATCTACCACTAATGCAGTAGCTTTAGAGGCAGAGGTGTTAGACACCCTCTTTACAATCAAGCTCCTTTTGATATCCTTCAATGGTTCAACAATCATAGGATTTTTTATAGTTGGGGCAAGGGCCCAGATTACAAGGGCTTCCCAATGTGGGTTGAACCCTAATCTTGAGAATGCCATCTCTACTTCCTCTTAAGTGGAGAAAAATTCTCCTTCATGTTTATTAATAGTATCAAAGATAATTTTAGAAGAAATGTCTCATTCAGGGAGTAGTAGAAATCCACTATCTTGCACCATTCTTCTCTCTTCTTCACCTGCGTAATGTTTTTGGACTCAAAATTTATATTTTCCCTTACCTTTGTAGCTACTTAATCATACTTTTCTCTGGGCACATCTACTTGTGCCATTTGAAGTCTTTTGAGGTACTCCTCCCTCTTTGACCTCATAATAAACTCTTTAAACTCCTGGGATTTTACAAACTCACCATCAGAAATGAATTGTGAACATGCCAATCCCCTCACATCATTAAGGTTATCTCTCCCCATAGCCACATCAAACCTAAACCTTTGTTGAAGAAGGCCATTAATATTTGGCCTTGGGAGATGGCATATATTGTTGAATTTCATCCATGGTGATATGAAAATCTTCACTTTCATCTGGATTGATTGGATTTTCAACCAACAATGGTAGTTGCTCAACTTTCATCCTCTTCTATGGTTTCTCTCTTAGGGAGAATCAAAAACCACATTGATTATTTGAGGGGAAGGAGATGGAGTGACTTGTGGTGGGTTGGATTGCACATTTTCTCTAATAACAAGCCCCTAGGGCCTTCTAATAGAAAGGTCAAGTCTAGGCCGCTTTTCTGGTTTCTCTTTTAGGGTAGGAGCCTTACCTACAACTCAGTGAAAATTCTTCAACACTTCCTCAATCTTGGAAATTGGGTCAAAAATATTAGAAAATGCTCCATGATAATCCTTATCATTCTCTATATTGTTAGCCTCTACCTTGATGAATGCGATCCATTTCACCTTTCTATTTTTTACCTTAGATTCATCCTTGCAATTTCTTATGGTATCTTCATTTTCATCAACCTGATGGAAAAAATTTGACCTTCTAATACTTTTCCTAACCTCATGTATCAAACCTTCAGGATCAAAATCCCTAAATTTTAACTGAAATAACCTTTATTCCCCAAGAATTTCTTTCAGCCTACCTAAGTCATCTCTGGTTGAAGTGAAGTTTAAAAAGGTACTAACATAAGGGGGAAAAAACCCTTTCTTTTGTTTCCTTAAATGAAATTGATCAGTCTCATTCAATTTCCATATAATTTTCATGATTTTCAACCTGGGTGACACATATTTGGGTAGCACATGGGGGTTTGAGGGCACCCATATATTCTAATAACAATTGAGGTGTCATTTAGGTAATAATATCCCCAACTATGGTGTACTCCTAACTTTGGCCTCCTCTTTTTGGGCCTAAGGAAATCCAAAATTTTCTTGTGCAATCTGACTCTAAGTAGACCCATCCTTGCAATGACTTATCTTACAAAGAAATTCTTAAAAAAACATAGTCAAACTCACTACAATGTTTGTCCTAAATATGGGTCCAACATTGCACTAGGAGATCATTTCCCTCTTTACCTTTCATGTTGAGTTGTAAAACTGTTGAAATGATCTTTTCCTTTGTACAAAAGCATATGGAAAAAGAGAGAATTCCACTTGAAATTCACCTTTGAATCCTTACCACTTTGCCTTCTCTTAATGTCCACCAGGTAATTGTGAATAGCCTCAACTAAAAAGTTGGCATAGTCAAAATCACTATTGACAAAGGGATATTATATATCAATAGCCATATACTTAAGAGGTACCTACATTTTTTAGCATACATTTTCTCCCAAAACCTATAATAATGCCCAATATGTTGCTCTAAAATATCTTCGAAAGACTTGACATCAATGGCTTTCCTTTGAAGTCTTTATATTTAAACTGAGGGATCCATCTCACTCTGAAGCTATTTTTGTCTTGGTGGTATTTTATTTTGAAAGAAGAAAGGTCTATAACCTTATTTGTGGCCACGTTGAGTCTTAAAACCTTAGAAATAAACTCCCTGGTTATATCCATTATGACACTTCCATCCAATGCCAAGTAATTACTCAGATATTTTCATCATACTAAGAAGCAAGTGGTCTAATGAGCTCCACATTTATAAATAAATTAGGAACAACCAGCCCCAAATCATAGGTCCATGCATTAGAGATAGGGGAATGTCAGTTTCTTTTCCATACCAGTGTAGAAACAATTCCCACCCAATGACTGTGTCATCTTAGTTCTTCAACTCAGCATCAAGTTGTAATTTTTGGCTATGTTTAGCATCCCCTCTATTGCATTAGGGCTGAGCTTACATTAACATTGAGACTATTTTGAGGAACCTGACAACTGGGCCAAAATATCCTCCTCAAAGGGTTGAGTGTTTCATCGACTCATAATTCTAGAATGATTTTAAAACTGATTTCTATAGTATCTTGGTTCAGTAAAAAGAAAGATCGATTATGAGCTTCACTACCAATAATGATGATTTTTTCCAAGAAGGGAATATCTATTTTTTAATTGTTCAAAGCTCAAGTTGATGTGAAACGATCACATCTCTACAGTTTTATGATACTATGTCGGACCAAAAAAATGAGATGACCATCCTACATTGAACTAAAATTTATGAAGAAAATTAACTAAAAATATGATCCATCATCCATCACATTTTCCATTACTTATAGTTTGTGTGAGGGCAGTTCATTCATCTACCTGTTTATCAATTTTGAAAGTGGGTCATCCATTTGGAAGGGATGTACAAATATCAATGATGAGTAAGGCCTTGATTTTCTTGAAAAGGATGCAACCATCCCTATCTACAATAGGATTCTCCCATGTCCCATGTGATAATATAATCACATAGTGTCCTTCCATGGTTCCGTAACCAAGAAAAGGACATTCCACTATGGGCCCGGAGACTTGCAAAATCCTTTATTTTTTGTCACATGCCAACATTCTGTGGAGCTTTGATTTTCTTGGAAAGGACATAACCATCCCCTTTATCTAATAGGATTCTCCCACATCCCATGTGAGAATATCGTCACACAGTGTGGCCCTTTTGTGGTTTCATAACCAAGGAAAGGACATTTTGCTATGGGCCTGCAAACTTGTGAAATCCTTTATCTTTTGCCATGTGCCAACATTCCATGGAGCCTTAATTTTCTTGAAAAGGACATAACCATACCCTCTCTCCAATAGGATTCTCCCATGTCCCACATGAGAATATTGTCACACAGTGTCCTTTTATGTTTTTGCAACCAAGAAAAGGACATGTCACTATGGGTCCGAAGACTTGCAAAATATTTTAATTTTCCACCACATGGCAGCATTCCAAGGAGCCTTGATTTTCTTGAAAAGGATTCAACCATCCCCTCTCTCTAATATGATTCTCCCACAACATGAAAATATCATCATAGTTTCCTTTCACAATTCCACAACCAAGAAAATGACATACCGTTATAGGCCCACAAACTTGTGGAATCCTTTAATCTTCTACCATGTAAGGGGGGTTTAAGACAAGTGGCAAGGCATTATTTTTTAGATCATATTCCAAGACTGTTGTTGATGATGTTTAGTATTATATTTCATGAATTTATGAATCAGATTGAATAAATTAACGTACTATTATTTTCCACTATTTCAAATTTCAAATGTAGAATCTAGATTTTGAATTTTAACTGTTATCTAGGGATTTAACAGTTTCTAGGTATTTAAATTTTATATTACATTTTATATTTCAAATTTTAGTTGATATTATATACTGTATTCCATGAAATTATGCATTAGATTAAATAAATTAACATATTATTAATAATTTCATATTTTAATTGTGTTAAAAATGTATTCAATGATTCATCACTCAACTCAATGCTTAATAACATATTAACAATAGTAGAATATACAACAATGAACATCAACAATCGTTTAATGTGTATCTAGTAGTTGAAACCAAAAAATTTCTTCCATTGATAAAATAAATAATATAGATAATAAAACATCAACACATTACTGAATTTGAGCTTTTTGTTGATTTTCAAATGAAGGAATACATAGAGGCAATGTAAAATCTTGCTCAAAGACAACTCTACATAGAGCTAAGTTGGAACTTGGAAACTCATATTATCAATATCAAATCATTCTATCAGCTTTTCTAGAAACTTCCACTACTCAGTTGATGGAAGTGTCATTTGTGCTAACTGATGTTGTCTGACTTGAAAATTTGTTAATAATGAATGATTGAAATTGTAACTTGACTTGAATATTTCAATAAAAGTTGCATTCAAGGTTATTAGTGGTTTGGTGGAATCCAAATAGTTCACCTCATCTGGGTTTTGATGAAACTGGTCCAACTCAAATTTCCTTGCACCCTCCATCTTCTTTCTAAAATCATTATTTCTAATGAATTGCTCATTTGTGTCAAAAGCCTCTAACAAACCAAGCTCAGTCAAGTTTCTTACCTTTTCATCTAGCTTCTTCATCTTTTTTGCAGCTAGATGTAGAAATTCCTTTGTTTCATGCATTCTCAAACACTTTTAAATGATAGATGGCAACTACATTGGGGCATCAATCTGATTATTAATTCCTTTTTATTTCAATTCATTGTCACTATCTTTGTATAGTGTTTGATGAGTTTGATTTGCATATTTCTCTATTTTCAATAGTTTTTTTTGTCCATTAAATATTTCTTTAGCTTCCTATAATATATTCTCATAGCATCAATCAATTGAAACAATTCACACAAAAGATCAATCCTTTGCATTATTTCATCTAAGATATTTTGTTTCATATGCCTCATTATTTCTCTACAAAATGCAGTTAACTTATTTTGACAAGAGTTTATTTTTTTCTTCCCTCGGCTCTACCACCAATCTTTCACATTTTTTTCTCTTTCTCCAATTTTTTTCCCACTGTTGATTTGCTTTCCCCGGTTTTTGTTTTAATTTTTTTGAAGTGGATTTTTCTTCATCATATTTATTTTTTCTCTCATCTAACCTTTTCTTTAATTCATTCAATTCCACCTCTATTTTTTTATCCTCTTCTATTTTTTTATAATATTTTCTTGTAGATGTAGAGGTAGATTTTTTATTCTTTTTTCTAATTCATTGGTCTTGTTATCTATTTCTTTCCTCTTTGCTTCCTCATTTGCTAGGTTTTCCTGTAACTTGTCTATTTGAATCTGCAACCTTTTTTCTTTGTCTCTTGATTTAGCAATCATGTGTATGCCAATTCATTATTCTTCTTTGATACATTAATTTGGTCAAAAAAATTGTATCTAGAAATATCCAATTGGAAACTAGTCACCTGAAATTCAGAGCAATCCATCTGATTTTTTGGTTTATTTTGAACTATGGGAACAAAAATATGTACTCCATGATTTCTTTATTTGGTTCAAATGTGGGTAATACCCTAGTTATTGCAGGCTTTGAGGTTATAGTAGATGAACTCTCTATCAGTTTCTTCCTTTCTTTTTTATACAATTCTGATTTATTTTTAAACTCGTCATTGTAATAAAAACCTAGAGACACAAAATAATGGAATGCTTGAATGGTGAAGGAATAGGAGTAATTTCAGTTGTTGTTGCAACCACACTAACTACATGAGTGTTTGGAAATAACTCCTTTGGGTTGGAACTAGTAGTTGGACTTGGACTTGTCATAATCCTTACCCTCTTTAGTATGCCTTGGTCACTGGGATTTTGTGTGGTATCTTATATTGTTGGCCTCATGTGTAATTTTTTCTTGTAGCACATGTTGACCACTACTAGTACTACTACCCATACCATCACCACCAGTGGCAGTGCTAGTTGCACTAGTTTCTCCACCATGGGCATGTCCTAGTTGTGATTGTATATGACCATGAGGATTAGAATTTTAAGCTTTAACAAAATGAATTGTTTCAGTTGTACTTGTATTCCCTTGGTCTATTTTATCTTCTCCAAGGCCTCTCTTATCAATTGGTTTTCTAGGTTCTACATATATTTTCATCTAAATGCCTTCTCCGTTGGACCCCAAAGGACCACCTTCATAAACCATTTATTTGGCTATGGCTACTCCTAAAGTAAATGTTTATTTTGTGGTCTCACTTAAACCAAATTTGACTTTTCTTGCATACTTTACACTTTTTTCTTCCCTATCATCATCATATCCATCATCAGTTTCTTCACATTCATTGGGATGCTCTATATTCCACAAATTGCTAAACTCAAAATCTTCTTCTATCTCTCTAAACTCTACACTAGTTTTTAGTTCACCTAACTCCTTCCTCATAGACCAAAAGGCAGTAATTTTTTATCGTCTTTTGTAACATCCTTATCTAGAGAATATGGAATTTTAACTCTACTAGATGATTTACCACTTTTTTCATAAAACTTGTTGTACCTCCTTATTTGATTCTCTGCTCATGTCTATTGGTCTTATTTTATTCACCGAGAAAGTATAGTTCATCAATACTATCCATCTACCTTACATATTCAGATGCAAAAACCCTCTCTATCACATGAATTGGAAGTATGTATGGTTCTACTCTTGATCCATAAAATGTTAGCACGGTATATTCTTCCATTTAGTACCAATCGGCCAATTTTATTTATTTTCCTAGTTTAATGGAATTTCTACAAGACATAGGCAATATAGGAATTGGAGTATTTGTAATTGCTTGATACAATGGAGCCAAAAGGTAGTCTATAAAATGATTGTAGTTTCTTTGAGAATCATGCATCCTTATCCTAGTGGTACAATCATATACTGGAGCCATTTTCTTTTCTAGATCATTCGTATAGGGATGAATCTAAAGCTTGTTGGTCTAAAACATTCCAATAAATTTGAATGGAAAAATAGCACAAGTAGGTTTTGAACCGAAATTTCTTAGTAGAACCTCCTTTAATCATTAAAAATTGTTTATTTATGGATTCTGCAATGTGCTCAAGAAATTTATATTTGATAGGTTGTTCATTATAATGGATAGTAAATACCATTTCAAGGAGGCTTGCACCCACTTCCCAATTGCTATCTAGTTCGAGGAAAAATGATAGCATGGAAATAGTATCCTGAAGCCATGGTCTAAAAATTACAAAATCATAAGGAGGCTTATGATTAATTTTCAATAAGTTTCTATAACAATCCTGAGGCTGAACTATTTTATTTAGAAAAGTATTTTCTCCCTTTCATCTACTACTTCATAATCACTAGTAAGATTTTCTAGGTCAATGTGGATGTTTCCAAATTCTTAGGTTGTAAACCCCGTCATATTTCCAAATTATTCTATAGAAATGGATAACATTTCATCTTTGCTATCTTTATTAATAATTTCTCTTTTTTTATCAGCATAAATGTGGGCACAAATCATGATAAATTTTGGGTAAGGAAAAACCTCATGTAACATCATGCGCCCTAATCTGCTTACCCATGGTGCACTGGTACTATTAATTTTCATTTGGTTTGCTACCTTATTCTCACATGAAAATATAATTTTTGAGGTAATCCTACCATAGATTTCAAGATCATAAAATTATGGTATTCATTAGTGAAACCTAGGGTTTTAAGCACTCCAACATAATCTATTTTTCTATCCAATTTTCCTTTGCCTTTCCCAAAACTTTTTCTAGTATGATAGTGGATGTAGGCATGCTTGTATAGTGTGAATTCCCTCTTAATTAATCCTTAGTTTTTCTTAAGTCTCTCATGTTCTCAACCCTGAACCAAAAGTTTGACAAAATAAGATTTTAAGAAACAATAAAATGTAGGAATTTTTTCTTTCACTTATCTAGATTTTGATTCTTGAAAATATTAATACCAACAAGCATGGATTGGATTCATTGGAACCTAAAATCTCCATGGTGCACTGCAATGAACAATCTAAACTCTACTTGTGTGCTAACCCTCTCACTAAAAAT
Organism: Sequoiadendron giganteum; assembly: GCA_007115665.2. NCBI lineage: Eukaryota > Viridiplantae > Streptophyta > Pinopsida > Cupressales > Cupressaceae > Sequoiadendron > Sequoiadendron giganteum. Next base: position 722,108,674 of record CM021100.1, read on the forward strand.
AAAATCACTTAGTAGTAGAAAGTTCACTTATTTTTTTTATTTTTTTGAATATTAATGTGAATGAAATGTCAATGTGTTTCCTTCGAACTACACAATTAGTATATTGCAATTCTATACAAACACTTAGAAATAAATTGAATAGTTGTCTTACATTGATTTTGATGAAAAATTCTCAATTTTTGATCTTTGTAAATTATAACAGTTATAGGGTGAGTCTGAAGGTTTAAGTTCACCAACCTAGCACTCTACGCATTTCATTCTAGAATGCAACTACAACCATCCATCAAACATTCATTGAACAGTCAAGTAATTTATTATATAAACAATAAACACATGTTTTAAAGTTGTTTTGATGTACCTTCTATTAATTGATCACTTTCAGTGAGAATAGTCATCAATATCATTCAAATGTTCCATCTCAAAAAATTATCAACTATTGATCTTTGTAAATCTAATGATTATAGGGTGATTCCTAAGGTTTAAATTTGCAAGCCTAGCACTCTATGCCTTTCATTCTGAAATGCAACTACATTCATCCATCAAACGTTCATCGAATGGTCTATTAATTTATGATATAAATAATAAGCATGTGTTTTAAATTAGTTATTTTAAACTTTAGTGTGCTAGGATACACAATCCTCATGAGATTTTTCTTTGACAAAAAACTCATTGGAGACATTGAGATGAGTCCACGTGTCCATTATGTGGTTCCACGAGTCACATATAAATCTACTTGAAGAATCTTGTAGACTTGTGGAATCCCTTTAAAAGAAAGAAATTGATTGACACTTGTCCCCTTTCCATGGTTTCACGGAAATTAATTTAACCTTTATAAAACTATCAACAGACTCATAGAATCATAAAGTGTGGGCTCACTTAAGCCATTTAATTAAGCACATGCAAAATCTTCTTCTTAAGCAACTACTAGGCAAAAGGCTAAAGCCTCCAAAATCTCACTTATCACATAAAAGAGATAAATATTGATTTGACAACATTCTATTTCCATTTTTAGTGTTTTTTGTCAATTTGATGGCATCTTTCTTTTTTCATTTGTATTGCTTTATGTTTTAAATCTTCATACAAATATTTCATAATTAGATAATACTTAATTTCTTGAAGGAAAAATCTATATTTTTCTAAGTTTATTTCATTCCATTATTTAGCACTTGTTTAATGGTAAACATGGTGCCATTTAATTGTCAAATCCTCCAAAATATTAGGTAAAAGGCCAAAGCATCCAAAATCTCACTTATCACATAAAAGCTAGATAAATATTGATTTGACAACATTCTATTTCCATTTTTTGTGTTTTTCTATCAATTTGATGGCAACTTTCATTTTTCATTTGTATAGCTTTATGTTTTAAATCTACATGAAAATATTTCATAAATAGATAATAATTTCTTGAAGGAAAAATCTAGATTTTTCTAAGTTTATTTCATTCAATTATAACTTATTTAGCGCTTATTGTTAATTGTTTAATCCAACCACATGCAACTAGAACTTTCAAATTGCAGCCTATGCATGCACAAACACATACTCTGTAATATATTAACATACACAAAGTTTTATATCGATGTAATCATTGAACCTCCTTTAAATTTTATGTGCAAGTGCAACTAGAACTTTCAAATTACAACCTATGCATGCGCAAACACATAATCTGTAATATATTAACCTACATAGAGTTTTCTATCGATGTAATCATTGAACCTCCTTTAAAGTTTATGTGCAAGTGCTAATACTAGAAACATTAATACTATTGCTAATTACTTGTATAATTTGAATAGACACTAAACACACAAAATAATTCTTTACTATAAATGAATAATGAAGAATAACGCAACCATTTATTTTATTACAACTGAATTAAAATATTTCATTATTGCATAGCTTTTTAAAGATGAGTAGAGCATGCAAGCTCTTCTTTCTTATAAATGATAAATGTCACTTTACATCAGACACAATTGATTCCAAGATGGTAGTGGTGGAAATGGGATAGTCTGGTTTTGCATTTAAAAAAAAAATAGTCTGGTTCTACATCCCACTATGGTGAAGTACGAGATGATAGTTAAAAAAAATTATACAAAATATATTTCATATTATGCTCAATTCAATCCAATAGATCAGCCCAAAATGGCGCAATTGATTACAAGTTGGTAGTGGTGGCTATGGGATCCAGACCATATAACCAAACAAATGACTGAGAATCCATAGGGCTTGCCTATCCTACTAGAGAAATGGGAGTTGTGAATATAAAAAGTGTACCTATCTTGGTTACTAATTGGAATTATGTAGAAGATAAGGGATAGTAAATATACTCCCACCTTCTTCGGGAAGCTTAGAGGCACCAGGATAACACAACATGACTTCAAAAGTTCACAATTCCTCTTTGAGGACCTCTATCAAAATAGAGTATGAGAAGTCATCGAATTTGAATGCAAACAAGATTAAAATAGTTATGTAGGTGTACTCTCTATGAAATAACTTATCTCCATCAAATCTCCTCATCCTAGTTCAAAACCTATCTCAGAAGCCAGGAAAACTAGATCAACTTCTTTCCAATTCCACACATTCTGAACTTGAAGGAAATTGGTATTTTACTCTGTAACTACATAACTAGAGGTAGGAGAATTTAGAGTATCCCTAGTAATACCACAACATGTTATTCCTTATTAACCTTGCAAAATGAAAACCCTTGTTAGAATTCAGAACATTGCACTTAATAGTAAAGCCTTCTATGAAAGATTTCAGTTGTGCTCACTATCCCTAATACCTATTTATGGGTTGTTTATGAGCTCTCAACTCACCATCCTGATCCCTATTTAATAATGAGTTATGCGAGGTATAATTTCTCTTTTTTGCACTAGCCAAGTAACCAACTTCAATCATGTGAGAGCTACCTACACTAGCAATTCTTATTTTGATTGATGTTTGGCTACATGCACACTATACCTAAAGCTGATAAGTTGTCAATCACATCACTCAAACGATATGAAATCATTACAAACCTTATTTTAATTGATCATTGGATTAATGAAATCATCATGTATAGTATGTCATGTAGTTTCCAATATCAATTTATCCCATCACTTGCTTCAAATGTACATATGGCATTTATCCATTGTATTGCAACCACATTTTCTTCAAAGAAAGATAATTCGGTGGATATGCAGAAATTGATAAAAAGAAAACATGTACCATAATTTCTACCATTTTCAGTATCAAGTTATCAAATCAAAAAAATTTCTTGCTTTAGATGTAAATATGGTATTAATTCGTGGTACCACAGCCATATTTTCTTCAAAGAAAGACAATCTGGAAGATATGTGGAAATAGATTAAAAATTTGAGTATTAAATGGTAGGTAGAGGACTTAAAAAGCATTGAAAAGATAGAGAATTAGATGGCTTATTGTAGCTTAATAATTATCAATGTCCACTAATAAGTCACAATAAATTTCACTCACTTATGATCAGAACTATATGTTGATAATTAGTCTTAAAAGCCACATTTTTATATTGAACAAAGAAAAAAGGATTTATAAGAATGGAGCCACAAAAATTATTTTAATTTAAGTAGTTGAAGACTAAATTACATAGCCATCCTGGCCAAAAATCCACTAATCATGATAAAAAGACCAATCATATTATACATATTACAAGAGTTGTACAATAAAATATAGACATAATTCATTACTAAAAAATTATGTAACAATGGCAGAGGCCCTGAACTAGGTGTTTGACCAGCTAGTGAATCAAATTGAACAAAGTAAGAGTAGAGAAGAAAAGGGAATCACCCAAATCCTTCCTCGAAAACTCTAGACTTTGTAATGATTCATTTGTCATACCACGCACTAGACCACACCTCATAACAACCAGGGAAAGATCTTGCACTGTAGAAGCAACCAATTCAACTTTATGAAAGATTCCACCAACAGGTGCTAACCCAAATTCAAAATTGTAATGTTCAAGTGTCAACTCCAACAAAGAAAGAGAGTAAATGAAAGGCTGAAAATAACATATTGCTAGTGTTTGTGCCAAATCTTTATCCAACAAAATTTCCATGTAATTGGACAAGAAATCAAAATCTACCTCATAAAATAGAGCATGAGGGTTGTCCTAAAGTCATTCCTTACCCACAATTGTTCTTATAGCCAAGCCTCAACCTACACACAAGTAATAGTAAAAACCATACCCAAGTTTCACCTGTCATATGCATCGTTGCTTCTTTTCTCCCAAAAATATTTGGGTAGCATGACATGCCATGAAGACTACATAATATCATAGTGAAATTGTGAATATAGAAGAAAGAAAGAAAAGAAAAATATATTATAATTTATATGAAAAATATCAAGTTGGTGAAGCATATATAGAACAAAGACATCAGTACTCGACACTTGAACATTTAATTCACCACTTGATGTGACAATATTATTTCAAAAAAATTGATTCATGACTTTAAGTGATTTCATAAATAATTAAACATCAACCATTGATATTTTCAAATCTAACAGTTTTAGCGTTATCTCGGAGGTTTGAATTCACAAGTCTCATTCTTTAGACATTTTCTTTCGAAATGCAGCTACAACTATCCATCAAACATTCATTGAGCATTTATATTAATTTTCTAATTCGATGTGACAATGTTATTTTGCAAAAATTGACTCATGACTTTAAGTGATTTAATAAATAATAAAATGTGAACCATTGATATTTTTAAATCTAATGGTTTTAGCATTATTTTAGAGGTTTGAATTCATAATTCTAGTGCTTCAAACATATGCTTTTGGAATGCAACTACAGTCATCCATCAAACATGCATTGAACAATTATATTAATTTTCTAATTTAGTGTGACAATATTATTTCATAAAAATTTAGTCATGACTTTAAGTGATTTAATAAGTAATAAAAGGTCAACCATTGATATTTGGAAATCTAGGAGTTCTAAGATTATTTTGGAGGTTTGAATTAGAAATTCTAGTGCTTTAGACATTTGCTTTTGGAATGCAACTACAACCACCCATAAAAAATTCATCAAATGTTGTTGGTTATATTAATTTGCATTGACATCTAGCTTTAGACATATTACTTCACTCAGTGGCTCACTTGACACTTATGATAAGAACTTACAATAATATGTTGACACTTGTCCCCATTTTGGACACTTTATGAAGGAATTTGTATGTGTGGAAAGTTATTCCTGGAATAGAACAATATATAACTTTTAATATTTTTGCCACCCACACTATGATTTTTTATTGGCATACTATTTTATTTTGCCAATGAATTTTTTATTGGTTTGAAATTATGTTTAATTCACCAATGAATTTTTTTACTGGCTTGAAAATAGATTTAATTCACCAATGAAAATATTTTTTTGGTTTGAAACAAGTTTTAATCGGCAACAATATTTTTTTTTTTTAAACACGTTTAATTCACCTATAGAGATATTTAATTGGTTTTAAAACAAGTTTAATTCACCAATGAAAATATTTTATTGGTTTGAAAATAGGTTTTAATTTCCAATAAAAATATTTTATTGGTTATAAAAAAATTACAATTCACCAAGATTTTCCACAGACTTCTAACAATTATAAAAGATTCGCCAATTGAGATTTGTTTTTCCAAAAAAGAAAAGATTTTTCAATAAAATTAATATTTTTTTGAGAAGTATACAAGATTCACTAGGTTTTTACACCTTCTTTGAGGGGGTTCTTAAATTTATCCATGCTTCTAACTCTTCCTCTCCCATAGCTGATGAATCTACTCTTGTGGTTCCTTCTAAGCAGATCCATTCTTTGGAAGTAAGACTTGGAGAGTTCAAAAATTTCCTAACAAAAGAAAATTCACATTCTCAAGCTGCTCCTCTCAACGATCTGAGAAATTTACTTATTTGAGATCGCAGAGGTCTGGAGTTACTTCGAGGAATTGCAAATATAGTGGAAGCCCATGTCCCTTCATACACTTCAATCTTGGATAACCCCCAAGATGTTCAATAAAAAAATATTGGCCACTAGTTGAATGTTCTGATGCCAAGAGTGTTTGTGCATATGGTTGACATGGGTCCTTCCATTCATTCCATCTCTATTGTTGATAATACTAATACAATGCTCTTGGAAGGTACTAGAATCAAAGTGAATTGAGTCCCTTTGGGATTTAATATTCTTATATCTAGAACCTAAATCCTCACTACCTCTATTGCCTCAATTAGTTAGGCTATGTTTATTGATCTTGTCTGTAATGCTCTATTATAGAAAATGGGGTGGATGCAATCATAGTTACTAGACCTAACTAGTTCCACTTCTCAACCCACCTTGCAATCATATTACTATTGTAGCCCTCTATCTCTTCCTATTCTAAATTCCCCCATCCCTCAAGGGGTGGAAATTCCTAAATTTGATAAGTATAGTAGTAGGGTATATCCATAGACACATGCCTCGTCCTTCACTACCAGGTGTACCAAATTCTTTTACCATGATGCTTTGTTAGTGAAACTATTTCTACATTCCCTCAAAAATGCTTCTTTGGAATGGTTTTTCTTGCTTCTTGATAATTTTATTTTATCTTTTGACCAATTAGTAAATTGGTTCTTACAACAATTCCAGGAAAACATCGGGCCAAAGGTCACCTTCACCAATATTTTTTGATGCAAGCAACGAATGCATGAAAAACTAATTGATTTTATTTCCCACTACCAATCTCTCTTCTCCAAAATCTCCTACAGCATGTAAAATTTTTAAAAATAGCATGTATTCATTGGGAACCTATTGTCGGTGTTGCGAGAGAAGTTCCTTCTAATGAAATACCCTTATTTTTCTCATCTATGTGATGTATTGTATGAATATCAACAAATGGTAGCTCAATACAAGGATTTCTCCCCATTCTCTCATTTGGATAATCGGTTAGTCATGTCTATTTCTGTGGATTCAAAAAAGAATAAAGTGGTAGAAAATGTGGCATATGTTCCTACTAAAAAGAAATATACAAGACGTAATAGAATATTTACTAAACTATTTGAGTCCTATGTAAATGTTCTTCAAAATTGTTAAAAGATGGCTTAATCTCCCTCCCTGAAATAAGACCATTTTTCGAGCCCTATCCTAACTAGTATGACAGATACAAATTTTGTCAATATCATCAAGTTTCCAATCATGACATTGAATGATGCATGCATACATGTTATTCAAGACCACATCGACAACGGTGCCATTTGACTTGATGGTAGGAAGAAAAATTCTAATAAATCTATAGCCAAACCTAACAGTCAATTTCAGATAAACAAAGATCCTTTCCCTTCCCATTTTATAAATTTGATAACACCCACTTCTTCATCTATCGATCTCATTCCATATCATTATGTGAACATGGTTTTGTTCACCCATATTCCTCCTTCAAGTCACGTGGATAAAACACCTGATATAATATTCACACCATGTGACTTGCCTCTCAATAGGGAGCCCTCTTCATTGTACATACTAGCCCGATTCAATGATAGTGTTGTAACTAGCATTATGGTTGACCCTACGAGTTGGTTCAATGTCATTGTTACCAAAATTTCACCTACAGCTCAATTTGGTAGAGCTGAAACATTTGTTACATCTAAGGTGAAAGGTACTTCCATAGATATCTACTAATTCTAATCATTTGCATTAGAATCTCCAAGTGGAATTCAATTTTATTATGCAATCACTTACAATAAAAAGAGATTATATAAATTGCATGATATTGTTGTATTGCATTCATGTTGAAATGAAAATGTATACAATTTTGTTGTTTCATTCATTGAAGATCAAGAGAATGCTTAAATATCCCACACAAGCCATGGGAATGATTGAATTGAATTAATACAACAATGTATGTAAACTATACATTTGAAGATAAAGTAAAAGAAAAACACATGAGATGAGACCATACTCATCGTTGCCTTAAGGGTTGATGTAGATGTTGTCCTTCTATCTTCAGCTCCTCTCCTTCCCAATCTCTAGATGCACCTGTAGATGATTGAAATATTTTGTTAGAGCTTGGGACATGGAATCTAATCACATGTTTCATCAATAGACATAAAATTTATAGCTATGATGCATTAAATCAACTTAGCCATTATCAGATAAACGCAAAAGAGCCCAATCAAATAATCAAATGGGATCTAATCATCATGAAAAGCATTGAACTTCACTATTTTATCTAACTTTTTGTTGAATGTGCAGGTACAGGTACAATCATATCATTTAGATCATCAAAGATACTATTTTTTTATCAATCAAAGGCATATCATTGTTCAAAGAGAATTTACAGCCCTAAAGAATCAATAAAGGAGTCCATATCTATCTAAATATCAATAATGTTGTGCCACATTATTGATCAAATAGGATTATCAAGAGTGCTATTGTACTTTTCACATTTTACTACATGAACAAGAAGGTGGAAAAACACTATTGATCCTTCTACATAGGCAAAAGGTTCCTTCACAATTCAACTATAGGATGTCATGTCAATCAAAATTTTCATATTCACATCAACATAGGTCATTTCAACCAACAAATATTGCTCAAAGTTGTTATGTGTGGTGGAAAATATGGCTCCCACAAGGGTTGATCCTAGCACATAACACTAAGGCAACAATAAACATATGCTAGTTGAGGAAGAATCAAGCCCTTAAGGGATTTCCATTATGAATTTAGTTGCATTATCTTAAAAGACTAAGTGCCTTATATGCTTGCAAGGATGCATACTATTCTATACATTTTGCATGTTATCTCTAGTATGTAAAAAGAAGTCAATTAAAGATACAATCCACACAAGGATATTCATCATCAATATAGCCATGCTGAGTTGAAACATAATGGATGATGCAGTGATTGGCACAAGAAAATGGCATTCCTTTTACAAAGATCTTAGATACAACAGAGAGCATAATGAAGCAACAAATAGATGGAGAATCATTACAAACTTGCAAATCACAATAAGGATAGTGATATCAGTAATACATGAGAGACAATGACAAAGTATGAAGCACTGTACCTTGAAATAACAATGAGAAACTATTCAATGACAAGAATAGCCCATACATATGAAGGTCACTATAAATCTGTATGCAAAAACTTGAGAGAAAAACAATGATTTTTTCTTAGGGACAATATCATTTTTTGAAAGAAAAATAAGGCAAATGATTCAGATTTAGGTTTCTACATATGAGATAATTCAGTTTTTTAAAAGAATATTCATAAAACAAGACTTACAGTCATATGTTTGATGCTCCAAAAGAAACAAGGTAACAATATTACTTCATGCAAATTTTTCAGAATTTAGAATGAGCTACATACTACAATGATAAAACCCTCATAACACCTATAGGTTCCTTTGGGTGCTTTCTAAATTCAAGTATTCTGAAGCAAAAATATAGTATATAGAATGAAATATTGACACCAAAATCATTGTTACATATACAATACAACTATGCATGACTTTACCAAGTGCTTGAAAGGAAATAACCTCTATTTGCTTCTTCATAAAATAGGAATACTATATACAGTGATAGCCATGAAAGGTTTTGAAAAATAAATTGATGTAAATTAGGGGTAGGAAACATCATGACAACTCTAATTAACAAAACTTTCAAAGTTTTAAACTCTCTATGGTGGGTTTTTGCTCACAAGGCCTCAATCTCCTAGTAGTTTTTCCTAACTGGTTTTTCCATCACAAATTTCTATGTAGACCTCAAACCTATACTATAAAATCATTTCTTAGTACCCTTTATGGCCTTTGTCAAGACATCCAAAAATTGAGTTGGGTTTTTTTGGAACACAAGGGTCAATTCTTGACTAACCCGTTTTGTACTAGGCCTAATTAGGCTTGTTCAAAAAGGTCACAATAGGAATTTCAATCTCCAAGCTTCAATTATTCACACCAATGCCTCAAAAATGTCTTATAGGGTCTACCACAACCTTTCCAATAAATTCAAACAACTTCAAAAGTATTTCCTCCAACCCCTAAGTCTTATAGGGTTCTAATGCCTAATTGCTTGAACAAACTTGGTAGCAGCAAATTGGGTTTTTCGGCCATAATTTTTAGTGCAGACATGATATCAAGAACGTGAAAATAGTTTCAAACACCCATTTATACCTTATACAACATATATCAGAGTCAAGGTGGGTTAATTTATACGAAAACCTTCAAAAACTGATTTGTTTGCTCATTCTTACCCCAAGTAGGGTTTCAGACCTGTTTGTAGTCAAATTGACACAACTACCTCAAAACACAATGAAATTGAGTGAAATAATAATAAATAGAAATTAGATTCAAATATATTTTATTTCCAATTGGTCTTACACCATGAAATGATCATATAGGTTCGTACCAATCACCAGAACAGAGAAAAACATTATAAAAATGCAAAAATCATAGATGTTTTATTACTCTAACTTCAAGATTTTCAACACCCACCATCTCCAACCATGTCTCCAACCTTAAAAATATTTTTTAAGGAATTTCCAACAAATTTCCAACAGTTACAAACTAATTTTCAACTTCCAACCATTCACCTTCCACTTTGGCAACAAAAAAAAAAGTTGCTTTGATAACATTTTTGCAAAATTGACAACTTATGTAACTTGACACTCCAACCCACCTATTGAACTAATATAGACTCAAACACATGTGAAATGGTCTCAAATTACCTTATTACATAAAACCATTATAATAAAACTAAAAATAACAATGCATCAAACTCTAAACCTAAGGTGCTCCTGCACCATACTCTCGGGAAAAGAGAATTGAAGTCCCATATGAGGATAGGCCTAAAACACTAGATTCATGCTTGATCATGTCATTTTGTATATGACCTGCTCTTATGCTCAACTTATAGAATTCCTTTGTGTAGGATTGTACATCCATCTCCTTTTGCTTGAGGTTTTGAAGCCTTTTGAACAATTGAATGCTATAGTCACTTGGTAGAAACTTATCCTTGAGCTTTGCCACCATCCTATCCCAAGAGATGATTTTGTATTTCCCTTTCTTCCTCCTTTCAACTTGTACATAATCCCACCAAAGCAAGGCGTGCCCCTTCAACTTTGACTTAGCCAATTTCACCCTTTGGTCTTCTTGCACAACTTCACACTCAAAGTAAGTATCCAATGCTCTTATCCAATCTAGGAATTATTCTCCATCCAACTTTCCTCCATACATGGGTAAATCCATTTTGATCTTGTGACCATCTCCTTTGACTACTTTCAAGAGTTTTGCTATCATCAACTCATCAAGGTCCATTTCTTCCTCTGACCCTTCTTGGGATCTTTCCTCTTCCCCTTGGTCACTCACATCTCTCGTGACCACATCTCTCTTCTAACTTGTTTCAAGGGTAGAAAGCCTCTCATTCATTTCTTTCATCTCTCTAGCATGATTTTCCTTCAACTCCCTCAGTTCTCTGGCAATGGTATTCCCTTTTGAGAGGCATTTTGTTCCTTCCTCAAATCAAAAAACAAAACCTATATTTCCTCATATCAAACCTATGCTTTGATACCAATTTTATGTAGATCAGGGGTAGGCAACATCAAGACAACTCTAACTAACCAACCTTTCAAAGTTTCAAACACTCTATGGTGGGGTTTTTTCTCACAAGGCCTCAATCTCTTACTAATACTTCCTAACTGGTTTTTCTATCACAACTTTTTGTGAAGACCTCAAACCTAGACTATAAAATCATTTTTTAGTACCCTTTATGTCCTTTTCAAGATATCCAAAATTTTTTTTGGGTTGTTATGGAACACTAGGGTCAATTCTTGACTGTCTCGTTTTGTACTAGGCCTAATTAGGCTTGTTCAACAAGGTCACAATAGGGATTTCAATATCCAAGATTCAATTCTTCACACCAATGCCTTAGACATGTCTTATAGGTTCTGCCTCAACCTTTCCAATAAATTCAAACAACTTCCAAAGGGTTTCCTCCAACCCCTAAGTCTTATAGGGTTCTAATGCCTAATTGCTTGAACAAACTTGATAGCAACAAATTTGGTTTTTCAGCCATAATTTTCAATGCAGACATGATATCAAGAATGTGAACATAGTTTCAGACACCCATTTGGCCTTATACAACATACATTAGAATCAAGGTGGGTTACTTTGTATGGAAACCTTCAAAAATTGATTTGTTTGCTCATTGTTACCCTAACTAGGGTTTTAGACATGTTTGCAGTAAAATGGACACAACTCCCTCAAAACACAATGAAATTGAGTGCAATAAAAAGTAGTAGAAAGTAGATTCAAATATATTTCATTTCCAATCTCTCTCATGCCATGAAATTATTGTGTAGATCCGTACTAGTCACCAAAATAGAGAAAAATGTGATAAAAGTGTAGAAAATATAGATGTTTTATTACTCTAACTTCAATATTTTCAACACCCACCATCTCCAATTGTGTCTTCAACCTTAAAAATATTTTTAACTCATTTCCAATAGATTCCAAATAGTTACAAACTGATTTTCAAATTCCAACCATTCACCTTCCACTTTGGGAACAAAAGCAAAAGTTGCTTTGACAACATTTTTACAAAATTGACAACTTATGCAACTTGACACTCAAACCCACCTATCGAACTAATATGGACTCAAACACACATGACATGGTCTCAAATGAATTTATTACATAAAACCATTACAAGAAAACCAAAATTACAATGCATCCAACTCTAAACCTAAGGTGCTCCTGCACTAGAAATGCAAGTTAGAAAATACCTAGAACAAATAAAGTTTTGAGGTAGGGTTTCAAGAACAAACCCAAAGTGATTTTTTCTCTTCTTTCTCCTAGGGGAAGCATTAATACAAGCTATGGGTTTCCAAAAAACATCTTCAATTTGCATCGTGGAAAGTAAGGTGCAAAATAATGACCAGTCATTATTGTTTGACCACAGCTTGGGGAAGGATAAAACACATATTGAATGCCAAGGACAAACCCACGAGGGTTCTATTGAGAGAGGTTTTGCATGTATTCATAAAATGGAAAGAATATAGAAACACCCAAAAGATAAAGAGTTCACGGCCTTGCATAGAGAGGTTATTCCTTGTGTTTCTTTTAGAAAATGAGCAAACATTATATCTTTTGTCACATACAAAAGAATGGAGAAAACCCTTGAACCATTCAAGAGAAGCCTTGAATGCTTGTAGAAGGAGGTTTTAAAATTTTACAAAGTGCACTAAGAAAAACTTAGATGAATGTCTAGAGGCCAAACCAAGGGTTTCAAGCCTTTTTTTCTAAAGTAAAATGAAACCCATTATGAACATTAAGGGGCACGACCTAGAGTTTGTTTTGTTTATGAAAGTAACCAAAGTGGCCAAGGGTTTTACATGAAGTATTTTCAAATAGAAAAAAGTTAGAGAAGCCTCGAGCTTCTACAAAGTAGAAATACCCACAGAATAAAGAGCTCACAGCCATGATATAGGAGACTTCATTAATAAAGAAACCAAAAAGCTTAAAATGCAAAGAGCTCCTCTACTTTTAAAAATAAAGAAAGAAGCAATGCAAAGGCTCGAGTGGTGGAAAAATTACCAAGGGTTTTCTTTTGGCGAATACATTCAGATACCCACATTTAAGCTTTAGAACGATTTTTAAATGTCGAACTCGAGCAAAGAAAACATTGATAGAAAGTAAACAAAGTAAAATGTATTAAAAATAATGGTGGTAGGTTGTGGCCAAGAAGGCCAAACATGCTTCAAAAATGGAGGTGGATGCTCAAAAAAGACTTACCATACCTTTTCCTATAAGCATCTCTCAGGAAATAACCCAGAAGCAACCAAGAATTGCATATTTCAAGCTCAAAACCCTAAGTGTGCAAAAAAAATATTCTCCAAAGTCGAAGGTTTAAATGATGAGAGAAATTATTACTCAAACCATTTTGTGGTTAAGGCTTTCTCATATGCCCTAATTCGACTTTGATATTTTATCACATTGAATTAAAAATCAAAGTGCCTTCACTAATACTTCCATGGCACTATGTTTTGCCTTAGTGATTTTTTATGTTTTGAGAAAATCATATATGCCTTGGACCTTTCATTCCCTAGGTCAAGCTTCTTTCATGCCTTAGTGTTTCAAGAATTTGGAATAAAAATCATGTGACTTGGAAAAATTGAAATCAAAACTATGTTACCTTTTATTGTTGTAAAATCAGGAGGTAGAGTTATACTTAAGTCTCTTTTAAGTTAAAAAATCATGCAAAGTCAAAATGGAGTGAATCCTTGAGTTTTGAGTTCTGATTTCAATTAGAGGAGTGAAAATGGGGTCAATTTGAATCAAACCTATGATGAAACTTAGTTTGAGCCTATTTTTTCTCAAATTGCTTCAATTCTAATTCCCCTTTTGGATAAAATTGTCAAGCCCTTTGTGTGAATCACATGTGTTTTATTTGTTAAAATCAGGTTGTGCAAAATAGTTATATATTGAGGAGTACTTGTGATTCAAGTTGCATTTTCATAATTCATCTAGGTACATCACCATTCTTTTGGGTTATCCCTTTTCATTTAAAAGACTATTTATTCATTAGAAAATCGTAAAGGAGTCAACCCATAATCTAGAGATTCATCTTCGCTATGAGCATACCCATAGGCTCAAAGATGTTTCCATGTTTCATGAGATTGTTGAGAATTTAAACTTGGAATCCAGCTGCAATCTCCATGACAACAATTTTTGGCACACCCGATGGGACTCTGAAGCTCACTTCAAAGAAAGAGTTCAAGATTTTCAAGTTGTTCTCAAATATACAACAGCGTTTTTACCTTTTATAGCTTACAATTTATACCTAGTGACTCCAAGTACAATCTACTGGTTTCAAGTAGACAAAGTGTTGGTATGTTTCATCTTTGAAAAATAAATATGATTCACTTTGATTTCAAGAATTTTTCCAGGTTTCAAATGCTTTAACATGTTAGGTTTTCATGAAAAGAGCATGTTTCGACCTTTGTTTCATGAAAATCATGCTTATCCACAATAGTATGTCAGCATGCTCAACATGCTTACCTCCCACCCACCCCTACTTAGCCTCCACATCAGCCTCCACACACTTAGTTTAAAAGTCAAGAGGTTAGGTATATGAAAAATAGCATGAATGACATCAAGGAAACATTGTTAGACTTCACAAAGTAGATTGAAAAGATCAAAAGACAACAAGATCTTGATTGGCAGCAACAAGAGTTAGAATATTAGGCCTAACTTCATGAGTAGGAGTTGGAGACACAAAGGATATAGTTTCAATAAAAGCTTGAGAGGGAGTTAGCTGCAAAATCAATTTTTTGATTACCCAAAAGAGTGGCATTCAAACAAATCCTTTCATTCTAGATCATCCCTTTCAAGATGAGGTTAGTAGGTATGAAATTATAAGTTTTAAACAAAATGGGCCTCTTAACCCTCCTAAACTTGAAATTCCAAGTTTCACAAGCCTTCATCCTTTGTAAGTTGAGGAAAGTAATCAAGAATGTAGCCTAATATAGTTGCAGAGCAGCCCATTGATCAACATAGCTCATTGATCATGGAAAATATTAAAAGTATAAATCCACTGCATTTAGTTGTAGAGTATTACTGATTAGAGCAACAAAAGAATGAACGAGAGGAGCAATAAGTTGTTGCTGTTTGTACAATGTCCCTAGCTCAAAATAACCATAGGACATGTGAAGAGGATATTGGATCAAACTTGCTACTAAACCCCTTGCATTTTGATTCATTTGAAAAAAAATCTAATTATGTTTATAAAATGAATGAAAGTAGAGTACAGGGATTACCAGTTAAAGATCTCCACTTGCAGAGACAGGATGCCCAAGTTTCATTGAGAAGGCACCACATGAGGAGGAACAATTGGTTTATTTGTTTGACCAACCACCTAGTTTTATTGAGCAAGATGAAGAGAGAACGCATGTACCTGACTTACTAGTTGATTTGGAACACCTAGAATATATTGTAGAACATGATGTGTTGTTGGTTGAAGATGAGATTGAAGCCTCAATCCATATGAAACAACAAGAGTTCAGTCCTATTTTGGAGGTTAATGAAAATGATTTGCATGAAGTTTCCCAAATTGAACAAGCAAGCATATCAAAACTTGTGTCTCAAAAGGATGATCTTAAATCTAAAGTAATCTCTCTCATGCCACAAAGTAATGAATATTATGAAGAAGCCCTATTTTTGAACGATCTTGAATCCTTTGTTTCAATTTTAGATGGAAAATGAAATCATATTGAACATGTTTATGAAAAGAAAATAGAAAGTGGATCTCGAAATTTTTCTGACTTGTCTGATGAACTTCCTCAATTTGTTAGTGAAAATGAGGATATCACATGCATGATAGCATCTATGTCTGGTATGGAACAGCTAAATGATAAAAATCATCTAGATTTAATGCAAAGTTATGAGTTATATGAGAATATGTTTTCAGGAATCATAGATTTTTTTGTTCTAACATAGATGATAAGTTAGCATCATATGAACATCTTTGGAGGAAGAAAATATTACATTGCAAATGGAGCAGTCTAATTAGCAAGATGAAGAAAAAATAGTGTATAAGCATGAAGACAATAGGGAGAAGCCAAGTTTTATCCTCTCAAAAGGGTGTCCAATTAGATATTTATCCAAGGAAGAGTCTATAGAATTATAACAAGTCATTATTGTGCCAAAGCAAGTGATTGCAACTGAGGAGCAGTAGGTTAATCTTATCTATATGCCTCAAATTAACATCTTTTATGGTCAATAAAATGAGGAAGGTGTGATTTTTGTGATGTTCCAAATTTTACTACAGCAATTAATCAAATTTTTATCATTTCCATACCTCTTTTTGGTTGATCTTGAGGATTTGAAGCATCCTTTGTTGTTAACGAAGAGCAGCTATTTCTCACAACCAGTGAATGGTCATGTCTAAGCACTTCCATTGCTGGGTAGTGTAGGGTACAGTAGTTTTCAAGTTAATAAGTGCTCTAAGCACATTTCATTTTAGTTCTATTTTGTTTTCCAATAAGTGTAGATGCACTGTTTGCTAGTCCTGTCTTAAACAGAGCCATGCTAGTTTGCTTTTTTGTTTTGTTTCACTACTGTATTGTTCCGAAAAACTAAGTTACAATGGTTTCAAGAGTTTGAGGAGGGTAGAAATTGACTCCATGCCTAATGGATTATTTAAGGCAACTAGTCTGGCATGCTTAGCAGGCAAGCATTTAGTAGAAATCGCTAGAAATGTTACTAAAATTTCACCTACCACTCAATTTGGTAGAGCTGAAACATTTGTTACATCTAAGGTGAAAGTTACTTCCATAAATATCTACTAATTCTAATCATTTGCATTAGAAGTTCCAAGTGGAATTTAGTTTTATTATGCAATGATTTACAATACAAAGATATTATATAAATTGCATGATATTGGTGTATGTCATTCATGTTGAGTTGAAACATAATGGATGATGCAGTGATTGGCACAAGAAAATAACATTCTTTTTATAGAGATCTTAGATACAACAGAGAGCATAATGAAGCATCAAATAGATGGCGAATCATTACAAACTTGCAAATCACAATAAGGACAGTGATATCACTAATACATGAGAAATGGTGACAAAGTATGAAGCAAGGTACTATTGTGCACTCGGCACACATGCCACATTCAGAACAGGGACCCTCTCTTTCTTTTGCCTTCTCGGGTCATTTTGTCACCACCTCATTTTGCATGCCCCTATTTTGAGTCCCAAGTGGTCAAGGAGTCTTAAGGATGTCATCTCAGTAGGTTGGTTCCCCTTGTCTTTTATTTTTCCTTGGTGTTTTGTCAGGGTCTTAGGAGTTGTTCTTTTCCTCCTAGGACCTTATTTCTTTTGTTTTGTGGGTTTGGGGCGCAGGATGAAACTAAACTTAGAGCCTTCACAATGTTCATAGTTTCATTTCTATTTCGGTCCCAGCTCCACTTTGGTCTTCCTTTTCCTTCATTTTCTTTCCTTTTTCCAGAGGTGGAATCGGGGTGAAACTAAACTCCGAACCTTCAAAAAGTTCCCGATTTTGTTTCCGTTTCAGTTTCGATTCTAGTTTTGCGTCTTGTCTTTGCATTTTCTTTGTTGTTTTTCTTGTGTTCAGCCTTTGGGTTGGTTTCCTCCCTTAGGAACCAGTATCAAAACTGAACTCATAACTTTGCAGAAGGTTTCGCTCTTGTTTTGGTTCTGCTCCTGTTTTAGTTCCGCTTCTGCTTCTGCCTTCGTTGTCAATTTTGTCTTGTTTCGCCTTTGCTCCCGCTTCCACCCTATTCCCATTCCACCTCCACTCCCATTTTGGTTTCGTTCCAGTTCTAGTTTCAGTTCTGCTTCCACTTTTTTTTATGTTCTCATTTGGTGTCTTGTTCAGGTTGGGTTTTGACCCCGGTTTCGTCTTCCTTTTCCTTCTTTTGTCGCCTTCATTTTTTTTGGTTGTGTTGTTTGTGTTTGGGAGACCTTTTCATTGTGTGTTTGAATCTTCCTAATGGCTCACCTGATGGTGGTGATGGACCTACGGAGCCAGAGTGGGGGATGAACTTGGGATTGTTGGTTGGTTCTAAGTTTGGATCCCATTCTATTCCCGGCTTTGATCCCTTGCTCGTTCTGAATCTAACCCAACCTACATTAAGGGGCTTCCTATCTTGATTCTCCCCTGGCTCCACTTCCAGTTGTACAAAATCTAACCAAGTATGGAGAGTTACCCCGAGGGAGTAAGGAGTAATGTGGGCTAGCCTCGATGCTTACCTTCCCCATAAATTGAAAATTTCTAGGAAAAGGGAGGTGGCATGCAAACATTCCAATGCAGGTCACCTTGTGTGGATTTTTGTCCTACCTCTACCATTCAAAGAGCCAAATACAATGTTGGGCTCAGTTTGCAGGACCACTCCCATCATTCCAACAGCCTCCCGACCCTTGATACCCGAGCACTTAAAATATTAATGGGTTGTGTTAGTCACCTTTCAGCCTAGCGGGTCCTAGACCCGAGAACTCCCTCATCAGATTTCCATTCCACATCCACCATTTCAAATAGCTAACCCTAAATGGCTTTCCTGCCTCACATCTTTGGGTGCTCCAAATGTGATTTAAATGACCTCTGATCTAGAAATGAGCCTTGACCCACTTGCTTAAATTGAGCCCTCCTTCACATGAACACTTCAAATAATTCAAATCTAAGGAAGAGAGAGTTCATCCAAAACTCCCTGCCCTATTTTCCCTTCAGAACATCAATCCTACCAGGGAAGTCTGACCTCTAGGGCCTGGAACCTCTATTTTACCTCGAGTGAACTATTGATGATGATTTTAGCTGAGTGTCAGATTCTTGAATGATGAATGATCTAATCTAACGATGTTAGTAGGGGTTTTGCCTAAAATGTATTTATTCTTAATTGCACTTATCCGACCTTTGTCTGCAAGATATATGAATTGGCTGCAGGAACCTCAGGGTGGCTGCAGAGAGGGAAGAAGGGGGGAATTCAGGCCCAGTTCCCCATAGGAGAGAAGACAAATATCAAATAAAGTATGAACTCCAAGGGCAGCCTTTGGGCAGTTTCAACTACAATAAAGGGAAATCAGCAAGAGGACAGAATTGCTATAGCACCTAGGCACTAAAAGACAAAATAGAGAAAAGATAAAGGTGTATTTTAAATTGCTGAATATTGGGGGGGTAGGTGAAGCCCTAATGTAACTAAATCTGAGACACATAATGTAATTCAATCCTATCCGTTCATTTGGGATTTGGAAAACTATAAATAGGGGTCTCCCCCTCATTTGTAAATGGTTGGAAAGCTGGTGTAAAAGTATTCTGCAGCAATAGAAAGCAACATTGCATGATTTATGGGTGTTTCCTTTTGAGTTTGCTCATTATGTGTGCATGGTTCTACTTCCCTATTAGTTCAATAGTTATTTTCTTGAATGGAAGTGATGATGGTATTTGTTGTTACTATATTTGATGAATTTCCAGACCATACTTTTGGCACTTGTTCATGACAAGCTATTGTGCAAAACTTAGTTCGATTGCAACTACATGATGTGTTTGTAATCTAAAAATCTACAGTTCATAGAAGATTACATTGGTTTTGTGTAACTATAGGATCCTCTTGGCCAATAAAAACTCAATTTAGGGAGTTTGTCTACTGTAGCAGCCTCCATGATCATTATTCATTCATAGTTTGAGGTCCAGGAACCTCTTCTCTTCCCTGCCTTTTTTCCTTTTTTTAATGAGTAACCTTAGGCAAGGTTCATTGCACATTATAAAGCTAAATCTAATGATAGAATAGAGTTCAAGACTATTATTTAAACTTGGAGAAAATGCACAACAACTCTCCCATCTTAGGATCTCCATTTGCAGACCCAACTTCCCACACTTTGTAACTCATCTATAAGTCCACCTTGTGATTCTAGAAAATCACATGAAACAATTGAGATATTCCTAGCACTATCAAGACCTGACATTAGAGACCTTGGGATAATGTTCTACAATTTGATTATGGAAGATTGTATTTCAAGAAAGGTAGTGCACATATGCATTACCTGTGTTGAGAAGTGCATAAAAAACACATCAAAAAAACTAGCGCTAGAAGGAGGGCTGATATGTTGAGGCTGAAAAGATGAAGGTTGGAAGTTGATAAGAGAACTTTCAAGAAGAAAACTGAGATAAGGAGATCTCTTTTAATGTTGAAGCTTAAAATCAGAAACTTTTGAAGGAAAACAAAGCTGAGTTGAAATGGAGCAGCACGTGCAAATCAACATCACTCAGCTACATGCAGTTAAATAGGAGATTGAAGAAACCATTGCAACAATTCGCATTGGAAAACAAGTGTAGGATCCATGGAACCCACATGCACAATGAATTAGATTGTCTAACCTTCTTGAGAAAAATTGAAAGAGTCTTGTAGGGAGAAATTCCCTTTTGGAAAATCTACCAACCTTTAGCCCTTGTAGACTTGGAGGAAGAATTGACAGCCATGGCAACCAAGTCATTTGAAGAGTTGATCCAAGAATGTTTGGGCAGCAAGGATGGACTAAGACTGGAGGAAATATTAATGCCTACTTGGTGCACATTTCACAACACACCTCACTCTGAGTTCACTTGTTCATCATGTGCAAAAATCATCACCCAAGTCAAATGCAATTTGAACAAGGTGGAGCAGCCAACTGTCAAGGAGGACGAGTCACCCCATGGGGCCAAAGAACCATCAACATCTGGAGGACAACACATTGAAGATGAACCAAGAAATGTGACACAAGCTAATGCTGGGATGGCCAACATAGAGAATCAGAACCGAAAGGAAGGAGTCAATTCCCTTGGGACAACAAGGAGCACTAATAAAAGTTCATCTAGGATGGAAGTAGAAATATTCCTCTTCAATGGTAGTGGGCAGACTTCTACAGAGGAACTAGAACAGTTGGTAATTGATCAAGAATTAACAGAGTCTGCAGTAGCACATGTCCAAGCAACCCATGAAGATGTTGAAAATCAGAAAGAGGAAGTGGCTAGCAGCTTCGACATAGTAGGGGATGATGACGAGAGTCCAAGTGAAATCAGATTAGAAGACCTCTCCTTCATCAATGGAAGTGATCAAGAATCTGAGAATGAAAGTTTGGAGGAGTGGGAACAACCACTCACCATTGCTATTTACCATCAGGCTCCTCTTTCAAGTGATGATGAGGACCCAGTAGTAGAAATATATGACCAGCTCATCTCTAGATTAGCAAAAGATTGGTCAGAGTTGAAATACCAAGTGGATTTGGAGGTGATACTACTACCGAATTGGTGAAGGCTCCATGACTTGCCACATTCAGAGTTCACGTGTGAACTATGATAAGAAGCCATCAAGCAAGTCGAAAAACAAGCAAGGTAGCCAAGCACACCACTTCTTGCAGTTGCTTCAAGGATGGAATGTGAGGATCAAGAGCCTAAGCCAAGTGACAACCTAGCTGAAGGCAGTCCTCAAGAGGATGTTGGGACAATAATAGAGGAAGGATGACAATACAGTCTCGATCTTTCGAGAAATGAAGTAGATCAAATAGGAAGGTTGTCCATCAGTCATCAAGAATTTCTCCATCTTCAAGAGCATTTGTGCACCATGGATGATAGGCTTTATGATAAGTCCTTGGAGGGAGATCACATAGTGGACTTTGGTCCCCTTGATGAGGCGCCATTAATTGATGGCTTCTTTCCATTAGGATCTATACTGCAGAGGTATGCTCATGCCGAGGAAGAACACATCCCAAAAGATGGTAGCGATGAAGACATACTCCTTGAGCCTCTAAATGGTGATGCACTAGAGTTTTTGGATTGGGAGAGGGGTTCCTTCTCCATCTATAGTGATAGTGAACAAAGGGAAATGAGTAAATTTCATGATTGGATGCATGAATAGCAAAGAGAAGAAGACAAAGGTGGGGGTGTTGAGATAGCTTCCACCAGAGATGAAGCACCCAGTCGATTACAAGATGCAACTTGAAGTCCTTCCGCCATGATTGTTGTTGATCCTCCTTCATATTCAATTGGCTGCAATAGGAAAAATTTGCACATGTCATTATCCCATGACATTGAACACCACATAAATAAGGACAACACTTGGGGAAGGAAGTGGGACAGCGTGCTACCTTTTGAGGGCAGCAATCAAGTGAACACTAGGTTTGCTGAAGATCAACGAGATGAAGTATATCTTCTCGAAGAATAGTTGATAGGGATTGTCAATCCCACGCACGACATGGAAGAAGTGTTTTCTGCCCCATTCTCCTTGCCTTATGCAGGCTTGATTCCTGAGATGTTGAACAATCCTATTCCACCCTCTAAGATTGTTGATGCAAAGACTGACAATGTAGTGCTCGCTCTCAACTGTCAAACACTGCCATAATTGCACAACGAAATCCAAGTTCTATCCTTTTGTGTTCCTGATAATTGTCATAGATTCACTTATCATTTTTATTATGGGAATGAGGGGAGACAAAAAATTTAATGGATTAACTATGGGTTTAGTGAGCCTCCTTAGTTGCTGATTTTCCTTGACCGGGTGACTAAACTTGAGTGTTGCAATGTTAAATTTCTTTTTTCGAAATATAAAGATAAATTTGCATGGTTAAGAACGATAACGATTACCCATTTTCTTATGCATGCACTATGAAATCCAATGGGTGTTGATGTTAGTTCATCTTGCCTAAACATAGTGTTTTGTAAATATCTCGTTGTATATAGCTTGTTTTTTGGGTAGTGTAGGTTTCCTGTATATAGTCTGCTTTCCTAATTTCCTTAGGTTGGTTGGTTTGCTGTAGGATTCTTTGGTTAGGGTAGGTTTCCTTTTTTTTCTTTCCTTCTTTGTTTTCTTTTGCTCATTTCCTGGTGATTTTGTTTTGATGAGAGTCTCTTTGTGTTTTTTATGCAGTGGCCATGCTTGGCATGATGAATGGTTCACTTTGCTGCCCGCTCATGTTTGTTCTCTAGATAAGCCCTCATTCCCCACTATCGATCTCTAAAAATCCTAGGCATCAGTTTCCTCTTTTGAACTCTAGACTAACCTAGGATTGCATCCTTGCTTGTATCTACTACACTTATTATGGATCATGTGCAAAACACACTTCAAAAGTTTTTAAAGAATTGTGTGGTAATTTCTAGGAGGGTTGGACAAGTGAAAAATCTAAGGTTTGCTCCAGTGACCACTATGATTCACAAACCCATAGTGAGCTTCAGTGCTTACACAATTGAGTAAAATAAAGAAAGTACTTCAAAGCAATATCAAAAGAAAAAGAAAAGAAAATATAGAATTATGCAAATATATGGGTGTACGAATATCTCTACTGGGGCTATGAATGCTTGGTTGGCAGTAGAGCTATGTTTGTGGGGTCACAGTGATAACTTTGTCAGGGCTATGGATGCCTAACTGGTAGTGGAGCAATGTCTAGGTTACTTTTGGAGTTGGATGAATTATGTAGCTTTTCCCTCCCGATCAATAGTTGTCCATACGGTTTCTGAGGGAAGGAAATGAACTCATCATGCACACACTTTTGTGATTACATTGCACTACAATTCAATCTAGGCTCTCGTCCTCAACTTGTCTCTTAGTTCAAACTTGGAAACTAGCCTCTGGTCTATGAAATCATAGATTTTGGATTTGGAATGAATATTTATCTTTAGAATGCTAGAGCGTTCTCCCATCAGAGTCACCATTTGTTGTGCCCTCAGCACACACACCCTATTTGGAACGGGGACCCTCTCTTTCTTTTTTCCTTGTTGGGTCATTTTCTCGCCACCTCATTTTGCATGCCCCTATTTTGAGTCCCAAGTGGTCAAGGAGTCTTAACGATGTCATCTTAATAGGTGGGTTCCGCTTATCTTTTGTTTTTCCTTGGTGTTTTTTCGAGGTCTTAGGAGTTGTTCTTTTCCTCCTAGGACCTTGTTAATTTTGTTTTGCAGGTTTGGGGCATGAGCTGAAACTGAACTTCAAACCTTCACAACATTCCTAGTTTCATTTCCATTCTAGTCCCAGCTCCACTTTGGTCTTCCTTTTCCTTCATTTTCTTTCCTTTCGCCAGAGGCAGAATTGGGATGAAACTGAACTCGGAACCTTCACAAAGTT
The DNA here is from genome assembly GCA_007115665.2 of Sequoiadendron giganteum. Classification (NCBI taxonomy): domain Eukaryota; kingdom Viridiplantae; phylum Streptophyta; class Pinopsida; order Cupressales; family Cupressaceae; genus Sequoiadendron; species Sequoiadendron giganteum. The sequence goes on from CM021100.1 coordinate 722,133,236, forward strand.
CTTAGTTTTGTTTCTGTTTCGGTTTCGGTTCCAGTTCCACCTCTTCTTTCATGTTTTCTTTGTTGTTTTTCTTGTGTTCGGCCTTTGGGTTAGTTTCATCCCTTAGGTCTTCTTTGGTTTTCCTTTTCCTTGCTTTCACCAAAATTAAAATTGGGATGGGAGCTAAACTTGGAACCTTGTAGAAGGTTCCGCTCCCATTTTGGTTCTTCTCCCACTTGCACCTTGTTTCACCTACTCCCTCTTCCGCCCTATTCTTGTTCCACCTCCACTCCCATTTTGGTTTCATTCTAGTTCTGGTTCTAGTTCCGCTTTGTGTTGTGTTCTCATTTGGTGTCTTTCCTAGGTCTGGTTTTGACCCTGGTTTCATCTTCCTTTTCTTTCTTTTGTCGCCTTCATTTGTTTTGATCATGTTGTTTGTGTTTGGAGGACCTTGTCCTTGTGTGTTTGAATCTTCCTAATGGCTCACTTGATGGTGCTGATGGACCTGCAGAGCCAGAGTGGGGGATGAACTTGGGATCATTGGTTTGTTCTAAGTTCAGATCCTATCACGTTCCTGGGTTTGATCCTGTGCCCATTCTGAATCTGACCCGACCTACATTAAGGGGCTTCCTATCCTAATTATCTCTTGGCTCCGCTTCCAGCAAGTACAAAATCTAACCAAGTATGGAGAGTTACTCTGAGGGAGTAAGGAGTAATGTGGGCTGGCCCTAATGCTTGCCTTCCCCATAAATTGAAAATTGCTAAGAAAAGGGAGGTGGCATGCAAAAATTCTAGTGCGGGCCACCTTGTGTGGATTTATGTCTCACCTCTACCATTTCAAGGGCCAAATGCGATGTTGGTCCCAATTTTCCGAACCACTCCCGCCATATTTCCATTTTTGCCTCCGTCGTTCCAACGACCAACATCCAATAGCATCCCGACCCTTGAGACCCAAGCGCTTAAAATATTAATGGGTTGTGTTATCCACCTTTCAGCCTGGTGGATCTCGTACCCTGAAACTCCCTCATCAAATTTTCATTCTGCATCCATCGTTTCAAACAACTAACCCTAAATGGCTTTCCCACCTCACATCTCTGGGTGCTCCAAATGTGATTTAAACGACCTCTGATCTAGAAACGAGCTTTGACCCACTTGCTTAAATTCATACCTCCTTCACATGAACACTTCAAATCATAAAAATCTAAGGATGAGAGAGTTCATCCAAAACTCCCTACCCTGTTCGCCCTTCGGAACAACAATCTTATTAGGGAAGTTCGACCTCTAGGGCCCAGACCCTCTATTTTCCCTCCAGTGAACTATTGATGATGATTTTAGCTGAGTGTCATATTCTTGAATGATGAATGATCTAATCTAACAATGTTAGCAGGGGTTTTGGCTAAAATTTCTTTATGCTTAATTGCACTTATCCCGCCTTTGTCTGCAGGATATATGAATCAATTGCAGGAACCTCGGGATGGCTGTAGAGAAGGACAAAGGGGGGGATTCAGATTGATTTCCTCGTAGGAGAGAAGACAAAGATCAAATAAAATATCAACTCCAAGGGCAGCCTTTGGGCAGTTTCAACTACAGTAAAGGGAAATCAGCAAGAGGACAAAATTGCTATAGCAACTGGGCACTAAAAGACAAAATAGAGAAAAGACAAAGTTGTATTTTAAATTGCTGAATATTGTGGGGGTAGATGAAGCCCTAATGTAATTGAATTTTAGCCACACAATGTAATTCAATCCTAGTCGTTCATTTGGGCTTTGGAAAACTATAAATAGGGGTCTCCCCCTCATTTTTAAATGGTTGGAGCGCTAGTGTAAAAGAATTTTGCAGCAATAAAAAGAAAAATTGCATGATTTATGGGTGTTTCCTTTTGAGTTTTCTCATTATGTGTGCATGGTTCTACTTCCCTATTAGTTTAGTAGTTAGTTTCTTGAATGGAAGTGGTGATGGTATTTGTTGTTACTATATTTGATGAATTTCCATACCATACTTTTGGCACTTGTTGATGACAAGATGCTATACAAAGTTAGTTTGAGTTTCCTTCCATTATTTTTGGAACTTAGTTCAATTGCATGTGCATGATATGTGTGTGTAATCTGAAAATCTGCAGTCCTTAGAAGATTGCACTGGTTTTGTGTAACTATAGGATCCTCTTGGCCAAGCAAAACTCAATTTACTAAGTTTGTCTATTGTAGCAACCTCCATGATCACTGTTCATTCGTAGTTTCAAGTCTAGGAACCTCTTCTATTCTCTACCTTTTTTCTTTTTTTTAATGAGTAACCTTAGGCAAGGTTCATTGCACATTATAAAGCTAGATCTAACGATAGAATGGAGTTCAAGACTGTTGTTTGAACCTGCAGCAAATGCACAACAACTCTCCCATCTTAGGAACTCCATTTGTAGACCCAACTTCCCACACTTTGTAACTCATTCATAAGTCTGCCTTGTGATTCCAAAAAATCACATGAAACAATTGAGATATTCCAAGCACTATCAAGACCTGACATTAGAGACCTTGGGATAGTGTTTTGTAATTTTATCATGGAAGATTGTCTTTCAAGAGAGGTAGTGCACCTATGCATTACTTGTGTTGAGAAGTACATAAAAAACACATCAACAAGTACCTTGAAAGAACAATTAGCAACTATTCAATGATAATAATAGACCATACATATGGAGGTCACTGTAAATATATATGCAAAAACTTGAGAGAGAAACACTGATTTTTTCTTAGGGATAGCATCCTTTTTTAAAAGAAAAATAAGGCACAAGATTTAGATTTGAGTTTCTACATATGACATAATTTAGGTTTTTAAAAGAATACTCATAAAAGAGGACTTATAGTCATATGCCTGATGCTCCTAAAGAAACAAGGTAACATTACTTTGTGCAAATTTTCAAAATTTAGAATGAGCTACAACCTACAATGATAAATCCTTCATAACACCTGTAGGTGCTTTTGGGTGCTTTCTAAATGTAATTATTCTGGAGAAGGCATACAATATAGAGAATGAAATATTGACACCAAAATCACCGTTCCATATACAATATAACTATGCATGGCTTTACCAAGTGCTTGAAAGGAAATAACCTTTTTTTGCTTCTTCATAGAATAGGAATACTATATATAGTGATAGCCATGAAAGGTTGTGAAAAACAAATGCAATTTATAAATACCCAAAACAAAAAAATCTCAAGGTAGGGTTTCAGGAACAAACCCAAAGTGAATTTTTCTCTTCTTTCTCCTAAGGGAAGCAATAATATAGGTTGTTGGTTTTAAAAAAACATATTCCATTTGCATGGTGGAAAGTAAGGTGTAAAATAATGTTCAGTCATTGTTGTTTGGTTGTAGCTTGAGGAAGGATAAAACACATTTTGAATGCCAAGGTTGAACCCATGATTGTTCTATTCAGAGAGAGGTTTTGCATGTATTCAGAAAATGAAGAGAATATAGAAACACCCAAAAGCTAAAGAGGTTGCAAGCTTGCATAGAGAGGTTATTCCTTGTGTTTCTTTTAGAAAATGAGCAAACATTGTATATTTTGTCACATACAAAAGAATGGAGAAAACCCTCGATCCATTCAAGAGAAGCCTTGAATGTCTATTGAAGGAGGTTTTCAAATTTTACAAAGTGCACTAAGAAAAACTTAGATGAATGTCAAGAGGCCAAACCAAGGGTTTCAAGCCTTTTTCTATAAAATAAAATGAAACCCATTATGAAAATTAAGGGGCACGACCTAGAGTTTGTTTTGTTTCTAAAAGTAACCAAAGCAACCAAGGGTTTTACATGAAGTATTTTAAAATAGGCAGAAGGTAGAGACGCCTCAAGCTTCTACAAAGTAGAAATACCCATAGAATAAAGACGTCATGGCCATGATACAGGAGACTTCAAAAATAAAGAAACCAGAAAGCTTTAAATGCATAGATCTCCTCTACTTTGCAAAATAAAGAAAGAAGCAATGCAAAGGCTCGAGTGGTGGAAAACTTACCAAGGGTTTTATTTGGAGAATACATTCATATACCTGCATTTAAGCTTCAAAAATCTTTTCAAATGTCGACCTCAAGCAAAAAAAACATTAACAAAAAGTAAAAAAATTGAAATGTATTAGAAAGAATGGTGGTATGTCGTGGCCAAGAAGGCCAAAAAATGCTTCAAAAATGGAGGTCAATGCTCAAAAAATACTTACCATACCTTTTCCTACAAGAATCTCTCAAGAAATCACCTAGAAGCAACAAGGAATTGTAGATTTTGAGCTCAAAACATAATGGTGGTAGCTATGTGCAGAGAAAAGCCTTCTCCAAATTTGAAGGGTCAAATGAAGAGAGAAATTGGGGCTCAAACCATTTTTTGGTTAAGGTCTTCTCATATTCCCTAATTTGACTTTGATATTTTATCACATTGAATTAAAAATCAAAGTGCCTTCACTAATACTTCCATGGCACTATGTTTTGCCTTGGTGTTTTTTTATGTTTTGAGAAAATCATATATGACTTGGCCCTTTCATTCCCTAGGTCAAGCTTCTTTCATGCCTTAGTGTTTCAAGACTTTGGAATAAAAATCATGTGACTTGGCAAAATTTGAATCAAAACTATGCTGGCTTATATTGTTCTAAAATCAAGATGTGGAGTTATACTTAATTCTCTTTTAAGTTAAAAAATCATGCAAAGTCAAAATGGAGTGAATTGTGGAGTTTTGAGTTCTGATTTCAGTTAGAAGAGTGAAAAGGGGGTCAATTTTAGTCAAACCTGTGATGACAGTTAGTTTGAGCCTATTTTTTCTCAAATTGCTTCAATTCTAACTCTCATTTTATGGATTTTCTTCTTTGCTCATGAGAATATATTTGGAGATATTTTTTGATTCCACTTAGCTGTGTGCTACCTCTTAGTGCCTTGGAGTTACCATCTATTATATATTGGAAAAGACTTAGGCTTTTTCGGTAATTCTTGCTTCTTGCCTTTGCATTCTGCAAAGAGAGATTGATCTTGTAACTCACTTCTTTACAATTATTAATATATACAACAGTTTTTACAAGTTACTTTACTTTATTATTTGTAGTTGAATTCCTTTTACTTTTTGATAAAAGATCAAGTATTTTCCTTCCATATTTTAGGTGTCATACTTTATGTATGATTTGAGAGAAATTTACTATTTTTAAGTCTTAAACCTAATTTTTTTGTCTCATTCATAGGTTCATGTACACTCTTTTAGTTCAATCTCACAGGTTATATATTGTGCAAAAGATCAGTTTTAATCTTTCTAGCTGTGAAAAAAAAAAATTCTTTCAAGAAGGATAAAATTTTCAAGCCCTTTTTGTGAATCACTTATGTGTTATAGTTGTTCAAATCGGGTTGTGCAAAATAGATATATATTGAGGAGTACTTTTAAGTGAAGTTACATTTTCATAATTCATCTAGGTACATCACCATTGTTTTAGGTTCAATTTTTCAATTCCTTCTATCCCTTTTCCTTTAAAAAAACTAGTTATTCATTAGAAAATCATAAAGGAGCAAGCCCATAATATAGATATTCATCTTCGCTATGAGCATACCCATAGGCTTGAAGATGTTTCCATGTTTCATGAAATTGTTGAGTGTTTAACTTGGAATACAAGTGCAATCACCATGAAAATAGTCATCATGTAGGAGACTCTCTTCTTAAATAATCTAGGAAAGGAGAAATATGATGAGCCCTAGACCATGCTCCATATCCACAATTTTCTTTATGTTCCATTGATTGGCTCTATTTTTGTGTTGGTACTTTTTGGGGCCAAGTCTCTAGATGTAACATATGTTGTAATACCAAAATCTAACCTATTCAAGGTTAGACTAGGAATTTCATGGCTAGTCTCCATGAATGTGATCATCTTTATTGTCCACAAATGTTTGAAGTTTTTGTTGATGCCAAAAAATGACAAGGTAACAGCCCTTTTTGGGAAACTCAGTTAAAGGGGGACCTATTGCGCTAAACTGAGTAACCTCCAGATTTTAAAGAAGTTGACTCTTCTATAACTGGGGTTTTGAATGGGAAAAGGAAGCAAATATAAAATAAAAGGATCTAACTAGGGTGATGTGCCAAGGTTTATATTTAAGGCACGATAGATATATTTTGTAGATGTGATCTAAGGGCTCATTCAACAATATGCTATGTTCCAGAATGAAAGGAAATAAAGATAAAAGTCTAAATGATTCACTCAATGAAATAAAATAATATTCATATGTATTTATTGAAAAGAGGAGTCAAAGACATGATCTAAACCAGGAAACTTGCATTAAATTTATAGAAGTTCTACAAATGAAACATTTAGCACCACAATGACACAGTAAAACTTTATCAAGAATCTTTAAGAAAAATAGAAAGGTCAGACAATGGCATAGTCTGCAAGTCTTGACAATAATCTAAAAGTGGTAAAGGAGTAGCTCTTTTACCAATTCTTTCCTATCAAAATCTTTACTTCTAATTTGATGGAAGAAGCAATCTTTATATGAAACCCAAATCGGTGAGCCAATAACAGAAAAGATCCTTCGATCATGAGCAATGATGCATTTAGAAATGATTTCCCCTTGCCATTGCAACCGAAAAGATTCAAGCCATGAACGAGGATGCCCTAGAGTCAGATGCATCCCCTACAAATGTGGTAGTGGTCCCAACAGACCAGAGGGTTGACACATGCAATTCACTCATGGTGGCAATTACAGAACATGGCAGCTGGCGATAAGTTGTCGCTTGCTTAGTTTTCCTTCACAGTGAACCCTTTAGAAGATCACATGGCAAGTGGTCGTGGTCGAAGTTCATCCTTCCCCTTAAGCGATGAAAAATTTGTGCTGCGAAGACACATGGAGGTCTCCAAGCATACTATGTTGAAGGTGGGGTCTGCCAAGGAATGTGTGTAGACCGATGCTACATGGCATGCATTCGGGGCCCAAAAGGAGAGTGATGCAAAGGGGCACTGAAAATTGTGAACTGCTGACACGTGGAAGCATGGTGCAAATTTTTGAAAAGCGAGAGAAAGAAAACCTTGCGAGGAGTGCTTGGCTGACAAGTGGCGGTATTCACAATAATCCTTTGCAAAAGGAGCCTGATATTTGCTTATCTTTAAAATAGATGAGTGGTCGGTACTTAAGCAAAATAAAATCACCCGAAGGGAGCTTCAAAATTTTATGTTCACAGCTTTTGATGACTTATCAAGGGCATTCTACCTACGGAATGAGGAACCCAAAAATTTATGGCTTGTAGACTAGAGACTTATCCATCAAGCGGCACAATCAGAGTTTAGAGAGGGTGGTCTGAAGATGCAACCATTCATCCTCGGATGGAGTCAATATGTTGCACAGACTTTCTTGCACTCCATGTAGATCGATAACTTCTTTGTAAGGTAGCACCAACAATATACCATCCCAGGACTCGAGTTGAAAAATAATTTGTGTGATCGAATGAGTGATACTCTCAATATCTTCTGCAACAAGGGGCTGACTGAAACTCTGAAAGGTAGACACATCCTATTGTTTCTCCTTGATCTTTGTTGCAATATGCTCCACCATGGCCACTAATTCATCTTCAAGAAACAGAGATGGTAAGCCCATTTGATTCAGGTGATATAACCTGGCCCACATGTTATTCATGATCTAATCCAATTTGATGGCACATTCATTGGCATGAAGGATAGTTGTGTGGAAATGGATGAACCTGTTAGCTATTTTAGCAACGGCACTTTGATCTTCAATCCCTGCACTTGCCAAGACTTTTTTTGGGACCTGATATAGCATGTCCAATAATCTCCTGGCCTCTAGAACTCTTTCGGTGATGGACTGAGGGAATTTCCTGATCATCACATGAACATCTCTACCCATGCCTATTGCTTCTACCATAAATTAGAGTGTTGGCTATAGAGTTAGGCAGAAAGCCTTCACTCTTTCCCAATATGAGACATATAACTATTGGGCTATCTAAAGAAGGTTTGTTTAATCAACAAGGGGTGAGGCAAATCCCTTCAATAGGAAAATCTCTGCATTCCTTTTCTTTATATCATGCACTAGCTTTGCAACCTTTTGGTTTTCCGTAGTGAGTTTTCCCTGTAGAATCCATGATTTTGTGACCCAGCTAGCTTCAACTTGCTCCTTGTTTTTTTCTTCTTGCTCTAGGGAAGACTTTATTTCTATAATCTCATTTTCTAATTGGGCTCGGTGGATCTCAAAATCCACATCTTTCTACTACATTTTATGCTCTAGTTGAGCATGTTGGTGACAAAAATCCTCATCCTTTTGTCACATTTATCGCCCCAACTTTGCTAACTAGTCTTGATACTCCTTATTCTTTTGTTGTAGCTCAACAATCAAGTTAGGATCAAGGGATTGAAACTTCATAAGTTCTTCTCGGAGCTTTGCTTGTTTCATCTTCTTTTGTTGGGATAAGCACTTAAATTCAACCTCCCTAGCCTTTTCCTTGTAGAGAAAGAACTCAACTCTATCCTTTATGCTTTTTACCTCTTCTTCCCTTTTCTTTAGGTGGTGACCGTATTTAAGAAATTTGGTGGTCACCACCCGTTGCGTTTCCTCCATGAGTTCCACCTTGTCTTGAGGTTGGGCTATACTTAAATCAAGCCCCAAAGTGTACATGTTGTAGTCATCTAGTTGCATTTTCTCTTATGGCTTGCTGACAGTTGGGTACATAGCCACAAAATGTAGCGATTGTTGAGCTTCATTAAAAATAGTTTGTACCCTTGGTTTCGTCGGCTTCTTCAAAATTTTAGCCTTTTTCCTTTGGGCTCTGATTACTTGCGCCTACCTAGTTTTATCCCCTTCTAATAAGGATTCAGAGGGTGACCTGATGAATCTGCCTACGAAAGGTGTATCGGGAGGAAGGGAAAAAGGAAATGAAAGGGTGGCGGCATCGAAATACTTTTTCTTTGGTACACTAATTGTATGAGGTGAGAAAGGAGGGATACTCCAATACTCTAATTGGAGACTAGTAGGAGGACTCAAAGGAAGCAGAGTCAGGACAATTTATATTTGCTGGGAAGACTGGATCGGCTCTTACATTGTGGTGGAAGGAGATGTATCGATGAAGGTAGAAGAGGCAGAGTGTGAGAGGCTTTGGGACGCGAAATGGGCCAAGTTGAATGGTGTAAGGTTCCATGCAGGAGTAAGGGAAAATGGGCCCGTATGAGAAAATAGTGTGAAACCCCCCGCAATTATTGAAATAGAGGTCGAGATTTATTGGTCGATGCATGAAATAATAGGTGTTGTGGATATAAGAGGGGAAACTAAGGTTTGTGAAACCAAAGAAGAGGGAGCGAAAGATACCTGTGGTGCGGATGATTTATGTCCTTGGTCTGTTGCTAGCTCTTTGTTTTCCTTAGGGTTCTGTGAACTCTCTCTTGATGGTGCCTTGGTTTCCTACCGCTTCACTGGTGATGATTCATCTACCACTATGGTTTTAGATTTTTGTGGTTGGGTTTCCCTAATCCTCCTTGTTGTCCAAGTGTGATTTAGTGAGGACCTTGCACATGATATGTTAACCCATACATTAGAGGAGACCCTGTTAGATTGCTTCACCACTTTTCCTTTTGTTGCGCTGAGGCATCTTGTACCTCTATTTCTAGTTCTGCTCCTCTGTCTTACTGTGATTCAGCTTCCTCTGAACTAGAGTCATTTTCACCACTCTCGTCAAAATCTAGATGCTTATTGTTCCATAATTTTTTGAATTTTTCATCCATCTCCTCGATATCATAAGGGGCCTCAATGCATCGGGTCTCTTGATGATATACCGAAAAATCACTGACCTTCTCTTCCTTCTAGCTATAGTTCTTTATCAAATTATTATGGAGATTAGTCCCCATTTTTCTTGTCTTATCATACTACCCAGTTGGGTGGTAGAATCCGAGCCAGGGAGGCTGACCACCTTTTGTAGGGATATAAGCTAGGTCAAAAATTAATTTATCTGCATCCAACACCAAATTTTGACGCTTCTCCCAATAAGGTCGGGGGTAGTGTGTCACTTTGACATATTTTTTTGGCAAGTCATCATCAGGGTTGTAATTCCATTTATCGAAAATCCATACCAACCCCAGATGAGCCAACTTTGCTTCTAATATGTCGTGAGCCTTTCTCTTAGCCATGACTATGGTTTTGAAGCTCATGGGCAACTGAAAAATCCTTCTTCTTTGCATTTCTGCTCCAAAAGGTGGTGTCAATAATTAAGACCTGGCGGAATACTTCAAGCACCGGTATCTGGTCTGTAAGACATACCAAAAGCCAGAATGGCTCTCTGGTGAAGCCACGCAATCAGATGAATGGGAAGTCCTCACCCAAGAACTAGTCACGCCTCGAAGTGAAGTTTTGCATGAACTCAATTTGGTCTGAGTTGAACTATAGGATAGTGTTGTCACCTCTTAAATCCTGCAAAATCAGATATAAGAAATAATCCAAAAATGCATAATAATCAAATGTCACTAAGAGAAGGGGAGTCCATGTGGAAACTAGCTTCCTCCTATGGTTTTCATCAAAAATTGAGAGCCCTAGACACTTCTAGAAGAAGTCAAGATTCTGATGCAAGAACATATGAGCGAGAAAGGATGGGAACCTAAACCTCCGTTGAAGTTGGTATTCATCTATCTAGCTGAGCATCTCTTGCATGAAGAATTCAGCAAAATCATACCAGAAAAGAGAATTTTTCTTGCATAATTGAAAACCCAAACCAAGTTAAAATTCCTAGACCTCCTTGTCGATGTCTAGGCCACAAAAAAATGCCATCATTGAGAAAGTATCCTTTATATCATCCTTGAAGCCCTTATGTGTCACTAGGATCTACATTGGCCTATTCTAAGTTTCTCTGAGTCTTTGAGTCTTGATGTTATAAAAACTCAACGCAAGGTCTCTGGTTCTCCAATAGGTTTCTCCTTTCTCTGGAGTGAATGAATCCATTTGAGGCACTTTAGAGCTTCATTCTAGGATAAAGAGCATATTCCAAATAGCTTCCTTGCAGATAACCACACTCACCTCTCAGCCCTCAATGGTGTTGGAATCTAGGTTGAAGTGTTTGATAGCCTCATCGACCAATTCAGGGTAGTAGTGTACGAATAAGACCATATATTGTGGAAGCCCACTATACCAATATTTATGTGTCAAGGAATCTAGGTCACTGCTCTTTTTCATCCTTTCACAGGCTGCCTCCCTAAGTGATTTGGGGTTTTTTGCAAGAATGGGGTCATGAATATTTTTCCATTCTTCTTTAATTTGTTGCATACCTTTGCGAGGGATCTTCTTCTCTGCAACCTTGTATTTACCCATGTTGGATTTTCTAGAATTCCAAGCGAAGCATAAGAGACATCCTCAAAGATGTAAGCAATTGGTGCTACGCGCATGATATTAAATAGACTTTGTGCCCCTCCTTGCATCTCTACTTGAGAAATTTGAGTAGTTTCGATCCTTCTACGAATCCTCTGACCAGAAACTACATTGAGATGGTATGAATAGCACCCAAAACACAATGCAAAGCTCTGAATTCACAGATAGATGACCTTTAATTCACATCGAGGCAATGAATTTTTCGCAATCACCTCAGCATTCAACTTAATTGCTACAAATTGCACCACACCTAGTTCTTTTAACAATTTTTTTTTTCTGTCTTTTTGCATGCTCGAGAATTTTTTTGTATACGATACTTAGTTTTTCTATGATTTCTTGCCTTCAACCGGTAGACAATGGTTTCCTTTCTGCATTTAATTCGGCATGTACCCCAACCTCCTCTATCCATGTGAAATGAACTACTTGCCTCTTTTGAGAAGACAAGAATTCATAATTACGTTAGCGATAATGTCCCTTCAATGTGATTTTCATGGGAAATTGATCGTTGGCTTCTTGCTTTTCATCTTCTCGCATGCCTTCACCATTAATATCCCTGAAACCATTATTAATTTGATGTCATAATGAGTACATTAGAAATATTCACGTTCAACCTTGGAGCTTGAAATAGTCTGTATCGGGACACCTATGCATCTATTCATATGAGCCATCATCTGAGCTTTCCACCAATTTTCATTAATTGATTACCGCTCCTTAATCCTACACACAACAATTCCTACCTACGGACGCAGGCAGGTTAGAAAATTGAGTTGGCCTATTGGTTGGGATTTTTGAGCTAAAAGTGTACCACCATGCTTGGGATGCAGGCTACCTTGGATATTTCTATAAATGGGCCTTATTATAGTAGCAAAACTACACTTAGCGATTAGAAAAAGCATTAGGAAATTTAGATAGCATTATTTCTTAGGTGGTTGAGTAGGCTTTAAATTTGCATAACGCTAGACTTAGGTGTTTTGAGCAGAGGTTGACACAATGAACACTCCAATTAGGCTAGTGTGCAAGAAGTCTCAAACGGATTTTCTAGGAGAGATCTCCAATAGGCGTGTAAAATGTATGACCAAAAAAAAACACTCCCTGGCTATTATAGCCATGAAATGGGTTTTGGACAGAGATTGTATTGAGTATGGAGATAAATATCTAGTGAACACCAATATATGTTCCCATTTTTTTTCCTCATTGCTCGACATTCAGGCTCCAAATGCCATGATACTTTTCCTTACACTTTATATTTTCCCGAAGAGGTACCTCGCAGGTCTTGGTGAAGCAGTAACCAATGCAATGCATGGACTGGGCCTTCCGATAGTGAGCAACTTGTGGAGGAATATCGAAGAAGACACGGCGGTACCATGGGTTCCATTTCTGAGTGGGTTTCGACTCCATTCGCTTGTTGAGCACCGTGAGAGAGCCACGCATGCATGCCACTTTTTGTTGTGTTTCTACAATGTAGTGTTTCTCTATGACGTGGATTGGTACACTGACTTTAGGAACCTTTTGTTCCCTTTGCTACTCATTTTGGGTGTTGGTGCTTCGGGTCCCATTACTACTGATATAGTCTTTCTCTATTCTTGTAATAATAGGTATCAAGAATTATTTTTCTTCTTGTAACTGTGAAGATGTTGAAAGAACCGGCCAACAAAACTTGAAAAGGAAAATAATTACATTAATCATGTATTTACACCTGTATGAAGTATCTAAAGCTTAATTGAACAAATTTAGGTGAATTCCATTAACCGAAATTCCCAGTGCTTCTTGTTCCATGTTTTCTAATTTGAATGCATTATTTTGTTTACACTTAATTATTTTGAAAGGGCCTTCCCATAGTTTTTCAAATTTTCCATGTTGGTCAGGCTTTGCGGCTCTTTCATTGAACTTTAGTACTAGGTCCCCACATTTTAGACCTTGGTTTGAAGCTTTCTTGTCAAACCACATTTTAACCACCTACTGGTGATTAGTCATGGCTATTAGGGCTTTCTCCTTTTTTTCTTGTACCTCTAGAAATTCGGCCAACCAAAATTCTAAAGCTCTATTTTCTTTAATCTCTAGAGACTTGAGTAGTTGTAACTCAGGTATCTCTATAGAGATTGGTAACAATGCCTCATTCCCATATACTAGATCATACAATGAAGTCTTCAGGGCTTGCTTAGGAGCTATGTGGTATGCCCATAATGTTGTTTGGAGATTCTTATGTCATTCCTTCTCATGATCCAAACCGATCCTTTTAATGAGTCAGACTAAATTATTGTTAGTTGACTCAGCCAGGTCGTTTCCTTGCAGGTAGTAGTTTGAGGATTTTTTCAAAAATATGTCATGTTCTAATGCGAACTGACATACCTTGCATTCTGAGAAAGCTTTGGCATTGTCTGAGATGATAGTCTTAGGTGCCTTGAATCTTGTTACCAGCCTTTAGAGAAAATCTACAATTTCTGCTTCCATCACATTCTTCAGGGGTAGGGCTTTGGTCCATCTTGTGAAGTAGTTTGTGGGTGTTGGGATCCACTTGTGACCAACATTGGAGGTAGGTTTGATCATCCCAATGAATTCTATTCCCCATTATGCAAACGGTTCATCCTCTACTATCATATTGAGAGATATAGCAAAATTATTTCTTCTCCCTACATAGAATTGGCACTCTTTGTAGGGTTTTATCATTTCGTAGGAATCATTGAACAATGTAGGTTAGAAGTACCCAATGTCCAAAATTTTGATGGTGGTAGTCTTCAAAGAGAACTGTTTGCCCTTCGAGCTACTGTGGAAGGAGTTGATAATTTTCTTTGCTTGCCCCATGGTGACGCATCATAGCAAGATGTTGTTGAAATTCCTTTTAAAAAAGATCCCTTCAATAAGTGAGTACCCAATATTTTGCAACCGGTAGAATCTTCTTCTTTGAGATAGAAGTCTCGATGGATACTTTTTGGTGTGCATAAATCTTACCTTATCCGCCAGCCAACAGCCTTCAAGTTTGAGCTCATTTGTTGGTACTATCTATGCTTGCTCTTCCTCAATTTCCATCTCTTCGTTGTGTGCCAAATATTCACACAACCCTCTTCCTTTGATAGTCTTCATAGGCCTAACTTCAATAGCATATTCTAGGATCTTAGTGATCTAGTTGGCCCTTTTTTCGGTGATTTCTCCTTCCATGATGTACTCGCGCACACTAGAATATGTGATATAAATGATTACTTTAGTGCAAGCTATAAGGTGTCAGAACTTCTTGAGTCCCTTTACAATTATGAAAGCTTGTCTTTCGACAAAGTTATAGTTCGTCTTGTACTCCTTCAAGGTTCAAGAATGGAATGCTATAGGATGCTCTCCCTTTCCTTCATCATCCTTCTGAATCAAAATAGTGGTGATGCTTGTCTTACTACTAAAAACATACATTATGAAGTCCTTTGACAAGTCAGGATTCACCAATATAGGAGCCGAAGAAATAACATCCTTTACCTTCACGAAGGCTTCCGTCACTTCTTTTTTTCCATTTGAACAATTGGTTCATTTTTAGCATTAGGGTGATCGATCTAATTATTCCTACAAAATTAGAAATAAACTTGCTTACAAAGTTAACCTTTCCCAAAAAATATTGTAATCCTTTCTTTTTTACCAGAAGAGGAATCTCTCTAATTGCTTTTACCCTTTCAGGATCAATAGTGATTCCTTCTTGGGACACTACATGCCCCAACAATTTTCCATGTGGTACTCTGAAAACACATTTTTTTGGGTTCAGGGATACCCCAAACTCTCGGCATTTTTTGAAAACCATCTCTAGATGATCAAAATGGTCATCTTTAGATTTGTAAAATATGGTTAGATCATCTAAGTAGATGAGGATTATTTTGTTGATCAGTTCACTGAAAGGTAGCCAGGTGTTTGATAGGCCAAAAGGCATTTTGGCATATGAAAATGTTCCCCACTTGGTGGTGAACATGGTCTTGTGCTGATATTTTGCTTTAACTTGGACCTGATTGTAGCCCAAGAAACCATCTAATAGAGAAAACATCTTTGAACCTACCACAGTCTATAAGATTGATTCCATGGAAGGCAGTAGGTAATGGTCTTTCAATGATGCCCTATTTAGGTCATAGAAGTCAACACAGAGATGAATGTCTCCATTTTTCTTTTAGACTAGAATGAGTTTGGATACCCATGTGTTGTGCTTGATTGGAAAGACAATATTGGACTGTATCAACTTTTCTAGCTCTTGTGTCATTAAGGCTTCAATCTTTGGATTGGCGGGCCTTTGTTTTTGTCGGAGAGCTTTAGCACCTTTTGTTAGTTTGATGGTGTGTTGGATGATATCAGGATCATATCCCTTGAGTTCATCATAAGACTAGACCACAACCCCTTCGTATTTTTCGCAGAAGTGTATGAGCCTATCTTTATCATACTCCGGGACTTCTTTCCCGACCTTCAGTTTCCTTCCGTGCCTGACCTCAAGTTCGGTGTAGTCTACCTAGTCAGCTACAAATTTTCTTCTATCATTCCTTGTGTCATCACAGTCAAACAAATTTTCAAGAGTGACCAACCCTTTCGAAAGCTTATTTGATTTCAAGTAGATTATTTTTACTTTGTATGCTTCTTCAATTTTTGACTGAAATTGATCAGCAAACTCTCTTGACTGTTGAATGAATGAGGTGATGTTTTCATCACTTTCGAACACTTTCCAACTCTTATCATTATTGGGATTGGAGGGTCAGTCGATCACTCGCATAGAGTGCACATTCTCAATTAAGTGGAAGATAGGATCAAATTGAGATCTTATCGTGGCCATGCGATCCACAACTGAATTATGCTCCCTTGGCATAGCATGGATGTTAAAATTTTTGAAATCTTCGATGAGGTCCCATACCCTATGCCTATAAGACCACATATAGACATTTTTTGTATCAAAGATGTTTCTTACTTGGTTGATAGCAAGTTCAAAATCTCTGAACACTATTAATTGTTTGATACCCATGTGTTCCACGAGTCTTAGTCCTTGCATGAGACCCTCATATTCGGCTTCATTATTTGAGCAAGAAAATTGGAAGCAGAATGATTGAAGATCTGCTCATTGGATGGAGACATTAGTCGTATCCCAAAACCTGGGCCAACTTTACATCTCACACCGTCGAAGTGTAATTTCTAGAGCTCTAAGGGTTGTTTGGGCATGGAGTCCTTTAATACCCTTGAGAGCTCTTGATCTTCATCATAGATGATATATGTTCCCAAACCAGTAGCATGATAATTGATGAAAGGATTGGAGCCCACATACTCAGTAAAAAATACTTCTTCTCGATCATCTCTATCTTCGGTTGCATGCTCATGTTCCAACCACTTACTACTACTGGCATCTTCTTTGGTGAAAAAGGTATCAGTGTCTTCGAAGTTGATCATGGCTTCATCACCTACATGTTCTACATGCAGAGGTTCTAATATTATCTCCATTTTAGACCTATGCTTACTTTTGAGAATTAGGTGGACCTGTAATGCATGAAAACCAGAAAGAAAGATTAAAGCAATACAAAGAATTTCAACTAAAAATAACCTAAATTAAACAACAAAGAACAAATTAAAATAGCTAAAACATAAAACAATCTCACTAAAGATCAATCTAACTCCATGAATAATCTTTGTTGTCCTTCTCCATTTTGTCATGATAGTATTCTTGCCCTTAGATTTTCAATATGTGTGCAAGTATAGCCTTCATGTATGTGATTATAGAAAAATATTGAAGATTAAACAAGTGCTCCAAAAGTATATTGATTTTGGGAGGAGTTGAAATGATGAAAGCTAGGTCAATTTATAGAAAATTGATCATTCGAATGAGAGGCTAAGATCGAGAGATAGACGGATGATTCAAATTAAAAGATTCGACATGCATTGAGATAAGTGTTAGTATTGACATGAGTGATAAAACCTAAGAATAGAGATCAAGATTAAATAATGATTTAATCTCTAGTTGAAAGTATTTGAAAATGAGAAGAATGATGTTTGCATGAAAAGGATAAAGATAGAATAAAGACAATGATCTATATGAATGATCGCATAAATTAATTAATTAAATAAAGATATTTAATTAATAAATATCTACATGCATAAGAGTCTTAACTAGATAGCTGACTGGTTATGACAAAGAGTCTCTTCGCAGAGATGATCAGATATTAAATTAGGAGATAACTGATTAAGTCAAATAGATCATGATTCAAGTGATGAGTGAATAATTAGATAACTAGGTGATTATCTAATCAAAGGAATATTCGAGGAATAATAATATTTATGAATTAAATGATTATTTAATTCAATATTCGAAATTCAAAGATTTAATTAAATAAATAAAGATCTATTTAATTGACTTTCGAAAAGGTTAATTAAATAATTAAATAATTCACAATGAATATTTAATTATATTCAAAATTTTGATAAAAGATAAATTAAATAATAAATTATTTAATTCAGAAAGGGGATTAATTAATTTAGTGACATAATTAAATAAATAATATTTATTTAATTAATCAAGGTTAAATAAAGGTCATAATGAATTAATTAGATAGTTAAGGTTATTCAATTAATAGAAGAAAGGTGACTATAGAAGGTAATTAAATAATTAACATTATTTAATCGTGACCATGAACATTAGAATTATGTCAAAAATGGTACTCACAGGCCTAGACCAATTTTCAATGTCTACAGTTTGCCCCTCTTTGATACAATCTCATTTCAACCTTTGTGTCAAATAAAATTATTAAATCATGCCCCTATCATCCGCCTGTGTAAAATAGGTTAGGGTATGCCCCCTCGAGAAAATGACATTTTTTGAAAAAAAAATTGAAAAATTTGGAAACTGTTCTAATTAGGTAATTTTATAGTCAGAAGTTCGATCGTGGTGAAAGAAATTGATTTCGGGGTGATCTGTTCAAGAAATGGATGTTGGAATTTGGCATTTTATGCGTCTAGTACAGAAGGTTTGAGAGAAAACCCTCCAAAACCCTAGGTATAAATAGGATTTGGGGTGAAAATCAATTCATTTGCACCCTAAACAATTGAAAAATCTTGATTTGAGCTCTGAGCCTTGAGTGAAGATCTCTTATGTTCCATACACCAAGCATTGTGGATATCACATCTAGACTTTTAGATGCCCCGTCGACGCAGGACCCTCGGTATGTACCCATGAACCAAAATTTGAAAATTTGAAATTTTGTTTTTCATGTATTTTTAGGTATTTAAAATTTAATTATCAGATGCATCACTTTTTAATCAATGCATATGCATTCGTACGTGGCGCATGTGCTCACGGAACGACACATATGTGAAAAATTGTCTAGGTTTGTTTAGGTCAATTAGGAACATCAACAAATTTGAAAATTTATGCATTACATTTGTATGTCTACATCACATTTGATATTGACATTGTCGCATATAGTTTAATGCAACAAATCTGATTTAGTGCAACACATTTGCATGATAGATAGGACAATAATGATGCATCGCATTTGCAAAAGAAATGACGCATATGCTTGATAGATTGTTCTAAATATTGTGT
Organism: Sequoiadendron giganteum; assembly: GCA_007115665.2. Classification (NCBI taxonomy): domain Eukaryota; kingdom Viridiplantae; phylum Streptophyta; class Pinopsida; order Cupressales; family Cupressaceae; genus Sequoiadendron; species Sequoiadendron giganteum. Next base: position 722,152,102 of record CM021100.1, read on the forward strand.
GACACATTTGAGATAGAGCACCGTATATGCATGTTTATATGACATATTTGAGATGTTGTGACATGTGTAAATTAGAATAATGAATTTGAGATTGTGCACCACATTTGATGTTGAAGCAATGCATCTGACTATCAAACTTTTGAGAAAAATTGTGATGCAAAGATGAATGTTCTATTTTCTAACATGGTATTTTGATGCCCTTGCAGGTTGTATTAAATCCGATTTACACCTAGGAGTCATGGCTGGTGACATATGAGCTTAGAGATGGCTTATAGAGTGTCGAGACACACCTGATTTGGAGATTAGGGTTGCACCATATTTGTACTATGCCCATCATTCGGGTGAACAAAGGTATGTTAACTGCACTTTGTGAGAGGTGGAATTCTAAGATTGGCTCTTTTTATTTTCCTACTAGAGAGGCAACTGTCACTTTAGAGGATGTGTATAGGATTTTGAGATTTCCCATTAGGGGTGAGAGAGTTATGTATGATACCCAGAGGGGATATAGTGAGATCACTAGATTCTATGTATATGATGATATTAGGTGGCTAGGTATTGAGCATTATGAGATTAGATGGCATGTTTTGGTTGAGAGATATGAGAGGATTGATTGCATTTCATGTACATTGATTGTGGGTATAGTTCTTCCTGACCATTAAGGTCATGGATTTCCCTATGGGTGGGGGGAGATGCTTGTAGGTATGTTAGAGCGGGTGGTTGTCTATGCATGGGGGCCATGTTGTATTTCCATCTTCATGATATAGCTTATAGAGATGCACACTCGATGAGTTGTGGTACCACCCTTATGATGGTCTTGGTGTGGGAACACATTGTTGTGTTCCATCCCCGATCACTTTTGATCAAGATGCTAGATCGCCCTATATTTTCCGTTACGTGGGAAACATTACACGGAGTCATGTTGGGGATACTAGTTATTGGTGACATGCTTTGGATACTTTGGTTTAGTTTACATGGAGACCATATATGGATTGTGGTCAATGGTCGGATGAGGATAGGCACTTGCCATTTTGTTGATAGACACAGTATTTCATTGGTAGGATAGTGTTGAGTGTACATATTATTGAGAGGAACCTTCCTGACCAAGTTTTGAGACAGTTTGGAGAGGTTCAGAACAAGCCTCGAGGGTGAGCTAAGTTTTCCCAGTCCTATAGAGAGGTTCCATTATGGGGGCCTGTGATTCCTATTGCTACAGCTAAGGTAGGTATTTAGGCTTTACAACCTATGCCATGGGGATGGAGGGGTGGTGTGGCAGATTGTGAGACTACAATAGCATATGATGCTTAGTGGGCAAAGCATCATCCCATTCCATATATAGATCTAGATTAGCCGGTTTTAGTTGAGATAGGGGACAGGGCCTAGAGTTTGATGTGGAGGTAGGGTTGGAGGCAGGGGTGGTAGAGGAGGTGGTGATGATGGCAAGGGTGGAGGTGGTAAAGGTGGTCAATGGGGTTGATGAGGGAGGAGATGTGGTTGAGTAGGTGTACTATCACTTGTTTGTGAGGCAGAGGTTGAGGGTGAGGGTATACCCATGTTAGACCTTGGCAGTGGTGGAGAGGTAGACATTGGAGGAGAGCATAAATCTAAGGAGGTAGTCGGGGAGGAGCATGCATAGGAGGAGGCCGGTAGAGATGATATGGAGATTGATGTCCTTGACATTCTGGCAGGTTATGGTGTAGATGATGAGGAGGAGGAGGTGATGGGGGAGCTGGAGAGAGAGGTCTAAGATAGGGTTGTGGAGGACTGGGATGTAGAGGTGGAGGAGAGACCACGACAAGATGAGGAGGCTCCCAAGGATATTATTGTAGAGGCCTTAGAGGAGAGGGTGAGGGTACTTACTACAGGGCAGGATGCTATGTAGACAGAGAGGGACAATTTCCTTTTGAACAGAGATCAGGTCATCATCAAATGATAGGAGACAGAGGGTTAGTTTATTGAGTTGAGAGATTTATGTAATAGGCTAGCTATAGCCTTTACCTAGGAGCTAGTCAAAGCTAGGGATCAGGAGAGATTCTATAGAGATCTCTATGAGGGAGAGGTACCACCTGAGAGGAGAGCTCCTAGTTTCTCACAGGCACATAGTGGTAGTTCTCAGAGTATGTCCCATAGCCGCACACAAAGTATTGATGATGTGGTAGGACCACCGAGGAAAGGACCATATGATAGGCCTCCCATTGTGTAGAGAGTACATCAACGATAGTCATCACCTCAGACCCCCCATGGGAGTAGTGGTAGCATAGGACAGTGATATTGTTATGTTTATAGACATTTCTATTTTGATCATAGAGCTTGCAAGTACCTTTTTTATTGATACATTCTGGCATTGTACTGTGGCACATCTTATTTTGAGCGATATATATATCATTTTTTGGCAGCGATTCATATGATTTATAGTTGTTTTATATGATGATGTAGTTTATTTATATGATTATGTAGTTTATTTCTATATGATTTAAGAATTTTTCTAGATGATGTATATGCATGTTATGGATTATGATGTTTACTCATGATGTTTCAATTCCTATGTTGATGTATTAATATGATAAAATGTTCAATCTATATGATGATGGATGCACAAAATTGACACATGTGATGAATGTATTCTATTCTTATAAAGATGAGATACAATATGATGCTATTATTTATGATGTCATGTATGTATAATTTACATAATATTGTAATTGGTAAATGCATGTATGTCATGATTATCTGAATGTGATGGATATTCATATTTTTGTATTCTTTTTAAATGTAGCATAAATGTATGGTGTACTATATATAGACATATGACAATTTCGACATAATGGTTGTAAAAATTTATGCATATGCAAATTATCTATTTTTTTTGTGTGTCACAGGACTCCGTCATTATGCAGGATAGAAGAAATGTTAGTGCAGATTATTTGAAATGTTAGTATAGAAAAATGGGTATTAGTAGAATGTATAATCTTCAATATTTTTCCAAATACATACTAAGCCTTGCATTAAATCATTATTGGGTGGGACATGACACAAATGGATAGTACAGACCATGATATGAGATAGACCATGATTTACAAATTCATCCACTTGCGAAAATAGATAGTCACTGACAAGGAGTGTCTAGACGCATACTAAGGGAAAAAATTGCCCCAATCTTTTTGTCAAGACAAATGAGGGACAACAATCAAATAAAAATACATAGTCAGGATACATTATTGCTCCTCTAAATCCTTCATGGGACATCCTCACGATAGCTAGTAACTTGACTTAAAAACCAATTTAAAAAGACAGTTGACAAATAGAAATCAAAGAAAAATAGTTTGAAAACATCCTTGCTTCTCTAAATCCTTCATGGGACATCCTCGAGAAAGCTAGTAACCGAACTCAAAGATAACCAATAAGATTAAACCAAATAAGCCATAAAAAAATACAAAATCCAATGAAAATATTTGCCAAAATTTGATTTGTTGTTGTTTGTTTGATAATTTGATTGTTTGACATAGCCTGATGTCAGGGATGACACATACCATATAAGACGTTAAGTCTGGTTTCAACTTTGTTACTATCTGTGTAAGGCATGACAAAGCCTGGTTTCAGAAAGACACATACTGTATAAGATGTTGAGCCTGATGATGTTGATGTGACAGGATGCATAAGTTTGTGATGATTGATGATATTCATTGTCAAGAAAGACACATCTTGTATAATGCATAATTTTGATTGCATTGGAAATTTATTTGGTCTGACTTGATGACATTGTTGACATGTTTTGGCTTCTTGGTGTGTGACTTGTCTTGATTTTTTGACCATTGTGTTTGTGTGTTGATAGTGTATGGATTATGTTGACATGATGTACCCTAAAGGAATGGCCTAATTTGGCCTTTAATTTGGCCTTGGGGGCTCATCGATTGATGGCCTTGCCTATGTTGTACACACAAAGACCTCGTAGTTCAACTAACTTTGACTAATAGAAATGATTGATAAATATGAACTCAACTTGATGATATGTAATGTGTGTGATGGTGAAGGTGATAAACCCTAATGGATTGACCTAGTGCATTCTTGGGGGCTCATCAATTCATGGCCTTGCCTATGTTATACATGTAGAGACCTCATAGTTTGACATGACCAATGACTTTGACATGTACAAAGAATGAGTCATCATTTAATGTGTGTGATATGTGATAAACCTAGAAAGATAGACCTAATGTATCGGGGGCACATCGATAGATGGCCTTTCCTATGTCCAATCACAGAGGCAACGTAGTTTGACTATGTCTATGACTGACTTGACACAACTAACTTTGACTGTTTTTGGGGTTTTTGACATGTTTTTATTTTTTTCTCTTTTTGGAGTTTTTTATGTTTTTGGATTTTTTCAGGATATTTTATGATGTTTTTGAGTTTTTTTTATGACATTTTCTAATGTTTTTGAGTTCTTTCAGGATATTTCAAACATAGGGATGGTAAGTGCAAGTTCCAATTGACACAGGTCAAGGATTTGTCCCTAGTCGGGTATAAGACCTATGGGATGGAGTGGAGAGACGAAGTGGACTTGATGTCAATCATTCCAAGTTATGGTTAGGACAACCATTTATTATGGGTGATGGTGGAAAAATTCTGATTAGAATGATGGTAGATGAAGGAGTGAAGTCGACTACACATGGCACTTATTTTCCAATTTTTCACCATGGTACTTATCCATAGTGCCACCAAAGTGGTTTTCACTATTGGATGGATTATTTCTCTTTACTATTTTATTGATTTTTCAATTTTTATTTTTATTTTTATGTTACAAACACACCTATTTCCAGGTTTTCATCAATCTAACAATTTTTTTTTTAAATTATTATTATTATTATGATTAAGGCAAGGTTCTCAAAAGCTATGCATAGAATATCTTCAAATGAAGGCTATTAATCAGTGACAAAAGTGGTTCTCCTTCAAGGGTAAAGAGTTGATACACTCCTGAACTAGAGGCTTTTGTAACAATATAAGGCCCTAACCAGTTTGGTTCAAACTTTCCTGGCTTTTCTCTTTCAGCTTGTTTCTTCAAGTTCTCCATTAAGACCAAGTCACCAATGTCAAAATGTTGATTCAGAACTTTCTTGTTATAGCTATGACAAAGACGGTTTTGATATAATTGAAGATCATCTAGTGCCTTTTATCTTCATTCATCTAGGAATTCTAACTCATGTAGTCATGACACGTAGTACTCTTCATCATCAATATGACATTTCAAAGATACCTTTAGGGAAGGAATTTCAACCTCAATAGGTAAGATAGCTTCAGAATTGAATACCAAGGAATATGGAGTGGCACTGGTGGGAGTACAAATGCTTGTGCGGTAAGCCCATAAGGCAGGATTTAGTTATATATGTCAGTCATGACTAGCGTCATTGATAGTCTTTTTGAGGATTTTGATGATTGTTTTGTTAGACGCCTTTGCTTGGCCGTTATCTTGTGGATAATATGGAGTGGAAAAGTGGTGTTGGATATGGAATTCTTCATTGAGATGGCATACTTCTTAGTTTTTAAATGGACATCCATTATCCGTGATGATGGATTGAGGAACATCATATCGACAAATTATGTAGTTTAGGATAAACTTGTAAATTTGTGTGTCGGTAGTATAAGTCATAAGAATAGCCTCAATACATTTGGTGAAGTATTCAGTTGTGGTTTTGATGAACTTATGGCCATTGGAAGATGGATGGTGTATCTTACCTATGAGGTCAAGTACCCATTGGGAAAGGGCCACGATGAAGTTATTAGGTGGAGCTAAAACATAAAACAATCTCACCAACAATCGATGTGACTCCATGAATAATCTTTGTTGTCCTTCTCCATTTTGTCGTGATAGTATTCTTGCCCTCATATTTTTAGTATGTATGCAAGTATAGACTTGATGTATGTGATTATAGAAAAATATCAAATATTAAACAAGTGCTCCAAAATTATATCAATTTTGGGAGGAGTTGAAATGACGAAAGCCAAGTTAATTTATAGAAAATTGATCATTTGAATGAGAGGCTGAGATCGAGAGATAGACGGATGATTCAAATTAAAATATTTGACATGCATTGAGATAAGTGTTAGTACTGACCTGAGTGATAAAACCTAAGAATAGAGATCAAGATTAAATAATGATTTAATCTCTAGTTGAAAGTATTTGAAAATTAGAAGAATGATGTTTGCATGAAAAGGATAAAGATAGAATAAAGACAATGATCTATTCGAATGCACGCATAAATTAATTAATTAAATAAAGATATTTAATTAATAAATATCTACATACATAAGATTCTTAACTAGATAACTGATTGGTTATGACAGAGAGTCTCTTCGCAGAGATGATCAGATATTAAATCAGGAGATAATTGATTGATTCAAATAGATCTCGAGTCAAGTGATGAGTAAATAATTAGATAACTAGGTGATTATATAATCAAAGGAATATTCTAGGAATAATAATATTCATGAATTAAATAATTATTTAATTCAACATTCAAAATCCAGATATTTAATTAAATAAATAAAGATTTATTTAATTAACTATCGAAAAGGTTAATTGAATAATTAAATAATTCACAATAAATATTTATTTATAGTCAAAATTGTGATAAAGGATAAATTTAAATAATAAATTATTTAATTCAGAAAGGGGATTAATTAATTTAGTGATGTATTTAAATAAATAAGATTTATTTAATTAATCAAGGTTGAAAAAAGGTCATAATGAATTAATTAAATAATTAAGGTTATTTAATTAATAGAAGAAAGGTGACTATAAAAAGTAATTAAATAATTAATATTATTTAATCATGACCATGGACATTAGAATTATGTCAAAAATGGTACTCACAGGCCTAGACCAATTTTCAGTGTCTATAAGACCAATTCAAAGAAAGGTATCCGCCTATCTTTGAGGTGAATTTTTGGGACAGGAAGAGGCCGAACATGGGAGGGACGTCAATGATCACGGTGTCTTGCAGCACTATGATGCTAGGATAGGAAAACAAAGTTAAGGGGAGGTCTTTAATGAGGCCTATTGTTTCGACCTTGTTCCTATCTAGCTGCATAACTCCTCTCTTTAATGGCTTGTAGCTAAGCCCTAAAGCTTTAGCTATCTAATTGGGCATGACTGTAGTACTAGCAGTGGAGTCGATCATGGATTTGTGGAGTAGTTTCTTCCCCATAATGAGAGTCAAGAAAAAGGGTTTAGGTTTCATTTTTTCCTCTTTGGCTTCAGGTGGAGCCTCCTCTACAGCATTTGTAAGAACTTTGGCTGGAGGTGATGAGTCTATTGTGCTTTCAAGATTTTTTCCCATTGGTTGTTCAACTATATCTTTCTGCAGGGCCTTCTATAGCAATGACTTCTACTCTAGAATGGCTAAGATATCCCAAAGGGTTACATTTGCAGAATATTTCTTCAATTGTTCCACCACGTTGAAGGGTGGTGGATTTGGAGGCTTTTTCTCTTTGGATTTGGTGATGATAATCTCCTTGCACAGCTATGGATGTGGAGCAATTCTGGAAGGGCCAGGGGGTTGGTCCAGGATTTTTCTAGGTTGCAGAGTGACCGGTTCACCTAAGAATCTCCTTTTTGATCGAGTGTTGTAGTTGAACTGTACTTGTGGGGTCACTGATGTAGATGCTTCATAAGTGAACATTGCTTCCTCCCCTTCCATCCATGAGAAGAGAGCATGGTCAGGTGCTATGTCTTTTTCTTGCTCTAAGGGAATTCCCTATAGCTGTGTCGTGAGAACCACATTCTCCATTTGGGGAGAAGCATATGTATATCTTGAATTCGTTGCCACACCTTTGTCGCACTGCTCAGCAACCTTTTGTTGTAAATTGCCACACAGACAATTTTGAGGCATATGTGTGTCACCGCAGGGATAGCACTAGGGATTGAAATCTTCGACAAGATTGTTCTGCCCTACGGTCAGCTCTCTGCTTGTACTAGTTTGAGTAGCCCCCAGCAAAGTCTGTACCGACACTATTTGGTGATTCTTCTAAGTCAGCGGAGTCATGTGTGTAGCTCCTTGATACTGGTTCTATTGGTAGGAGGGTCTGCCACCTTGGTAGCCTTGGTAGGATGGTCTCGGAGGAGCAGCCTAGTTATGCTTGATAGTGGTTACTTTATTTGTCCAGTTTCGTAAAATATCCCTTATGTCACTCATCTCATCCTTTGAGGCATTGGATGTAGAAGCGGGATTTTAGGGTGCACTCGAATATGTATACATACATGGGGGTGGTGTGGGTGTGCTTGTAGATGGCATCTCTTGAGCAGAAGCTAACATTTCAGGGAATATCTGTATAATGGGTCGAGGTGGCAACTTCCCAGTGTCAATTAGGTTGTTCTTCGCCTTAACTACTATGTTGTATGCATTTGGTAATGTGGTTTTTCCGAGTGATTGGATCATCATGGATATGTTGATGTTAATGGACCTTCAGTAAAACATACATTCTAACTCAGGTGGTGGTCGAATGGCATTCTAGATCCTCTGCCAAGTTGTATGGAATCGGGTGTTGAAATCGGCCATTGCTTCAGATGGGGCCCGCTTGATTGTTGATAGCTAGTGATATAGCGAAGACCTGTCTTTGTTATTAGAGAATATTTCATAGAAAGGATCCCTGAGATCATCCCAAGTATTGATAGTATTAGCTGACAGAGTGCAATACCAATCTAGTGCTCTTCCCCAGAAAGAAGAAGCAAACAATCTCAATGCTATGTTTTGATCTGTAACTCCATGCACCAGACACACATCTGCAACATCTTGCAGATGTTTTTATGGTGTTCTTGAGCCATCTCTATTAAAATTTGGAATATCTTTGAGAGTAGAGACTGGGATAGGGGCCCATAAGGCAGGTGTAATTGGGGCTAAAAGTGGACTTACGGCATCCCAAGCCACATAATTTTGGTTTGTGATCAACATTATGGTTAGGATCTGAAAGCTCTACTAGGTGAGTTTGGGTATGCACTATTACTAGTGGAGGCACTAACAAGCCAAGATTTTTTGCGGTTCGTGACCTAGTAACCGATCGATGACTTCTACCCCCTTTTGATTTGGTATATTTAAGTGGTCTCACAGGGCGTTCCGAGAAAAATAAAAAACTATTGATGCCAAAAAATGACAAGGTAACAACCCTTTGTGGGAAACTCAGTTAAATGGGGGACCTATTGCACTAAATTGAGTAACCTCTAGATTTTAAAGAAGCTGAATCTTTTATAACTGGAGTTTTAAATGAGAAAAGGAATCAAATATAAAATAAAAGGATCTAACTAGGGTGATCCGCCAAGGTTTATATGTAAGGCATGATAGATCTATCTTGTATATGCAAACTAAGGGACCATTCAACAATCTGTTATGTTCCAAAATGAAAGGAAATAAAGATAAAAATCTAAATGATTCACTCTATGACATAAAATAATATTCATAAGCATTTATTGAAAAGATGAGTCAAAGACATGATCTAAACCAACAAACTTGCATTAAATTTATAGAAGTTTTGCAAATGAAACATTTAGCACCACAATGGCATAGTAAAACTTTATCAAGAATCTTTAAGAAAAATAGAAAGGCTGAACAATGGCATAGTCTAGAATTATTTTCAGTAATCTAAAAGCAGTAAAGGCCTGGTTCTTTTATCAATTATTTCCTATCAAAATTTATACTTCTGCTTCGATGGAAGAAGCAGTATTTATATGAAACCCATCTCAGTGAACCAATAACAAAAAAGATCCTCCAATCATGAGAAATGATGCATTTAACAATGATTTCCCCTTGTCATTGCAACCGAAAAGATTTGATCCATGAACGAGGATGCTCTAGAGTCAAATGAATCCCCTGCAAATGATGTTAGTGGTCCCAATAGACCTGAGTGTTGACATGTGCAATTCACTCATGGTGGTAGTTACAGAACATGGAAGCTAGTGATAGGTTGTCACCTACTTAGCTTTCCTTTGCGATAAAGCCTTTAGAATATCACGTGGAAAGCGGTCGAGGCCGACGTTCATCCTTCCCCTTAAGTGATGAAAAAATTGTGTTGTGAAGACACGTGGAGGTCTCCAAGCATACTGCGCTAAAGGTGGGGTCCACCAAGGAATGTGCATGAACTAATGCTACATGGCATGTGGTTGAATCCCAAAAGGAGAGTGATGCAAAGGGGCACTAAATATTGTGAACTGGTGACATGTGGAAGCATAGTGCAAGTTTTTGAAAAGTGAGAGAAGGAAACCTTGTGAGGAGCACTCGGTTGACAAGTGGCGGTATTTGCAATAAGCCTTTGCGAAAGGAGCCCGATATTTTCTTATCTTTAAAATAGACGATTGGCTGGTACTTAAGCAAAATAAAATCACCCGAAAGGAGCTTGGGAATTTTATGTTCACAACTTCCAATTAGGGCACAATGCATACTATCCAAGACACTGAATACAAACCTCTTGTTCCATGCGGGGGCTTCTCCCTTGATAATTTTTGGCCTACTCCAATTGGACCCTTATCGCCTAGAGGAACTTTCTCTACAAGGCATAATTTAGGTATAAGACTGGAGATTTAGTTTCTAATGGTTTCTTCTTTCCTTTCTCCCATGCTATCTCTTTACAGGCCTCTATGCATGCACAACAACATGCTTGGTTCTCTTCCCCTTCGAAGGCTAAGGACAAGCAAGCTCCCACCCATAGACCTTATCCTTCCTCTTCATCTTCTTATGTAGCTTCACAACCTCTGATGGTGTCCTTTGTTCCTTCTACTATTCTTGGCATAGGAAAGGGAAAGGCACCCATGTTGTGGAAGTCCAAACCACAAGTCTTCTAGCTCTCAGTTTTATCCATAGTCCCCCAACCCACTCTAAATGGTAAGTGGAAGCATTCCCATGGATTTTTTCTTGCATCTCAGCCTATGAGGCCTCCCCCTATTCCTTCACCTGCCTCTAAACTAGACAAAGGAAAGGGTCCCATAGTCGAGACCCTCATCTCTCTCCCTATTTTTTCCCCTCCTCCTGTCCCTCCTCAGGAGCATTTTCTTCCATCAAAAATGGCTATGGAGGCTACTCTTCTAGTGGAATAGGATCCCTCAGAGCCTTCTCAAGCTATGCCTCTTAGTGACCATAGTTGTCGTAATCACTCGTGTGTGAGCATAAGCATCATCAAAAAGTCTTGGATAGGGAGCATGAAGCTTCACCAAAGATTGAGGATGCACTTGCTCTTTTTGATTCAACTTCCCCTACTACTTATGTTTCTACTCCTATCCATATTTCTATTATTTCTTATGTTCCAATAACCTCTATTTTTATTTTGGATTCCTCAATGGGTCCTAATGAGCGTCACCCCAAGTGGGTGAAAGTGTTCATCACTACTTTTGTGGAGCCACCTTATCACTTATTTACTAGATCTTCTTCCTTTACCTAAGCCTTTTGATATGTCCAATACAAATTTTGTGTCTTATATGGCTCCTCCTTCCCCCTCTTCCACTTCTATTATGAGGATCCCACATCCTCCACTTAAGTGTAATTTGGATAACAACCTCATTTCACACAATAGTCACAAAAGGTCTTCTTTATCTTTTTCATATTGTTCCACTTTGGCTTGCACCATTCTGATGATGAAAATAGTTCCTCCTTCCTTGGAGTTTGTCACTAAACCTCTTTCTGAGGTCAACAGTGACTCTCAAGTTTCTCATCCTTCTCCTATTTAGTCACATCACTTCACTTTGGAGAAGTGTATATTCGACTCGTTGGATGATATTTTGACTTTGACATCCATCTTTGCTAGATCAACGATGTTAGTCTCACACAATCTTGGCAAGGAAGACCTCAAGGGGGATTCTTCCTTGGCTCTTACTGTAAGCAAGTCAACAGGCACTGCTCTTTCTATCCCCCCTACAAGCTTGTCTTCCCTCCCCTACGATGATCTAGAATAAGAGTAGGATGACTTGTTGGAGGTTTTGAACTAGATAAATACCTCTTCTTTATATTTATATTATATTTGTGTGTTTTATTGTGTTCCCCCTTGTTTTTTTATGTTTGTACTCTCGCCTAGAGGACCCTTGTTACCCTTGTAGGTACTTGGATAAAGGAGAGAAAATATGGCGTACACTTCTTCTATTTGTCTCATCATTTTTCTATATTTTCTACACTTTGATTTATCACATTAAGAATGTTGTAAAACATTGTGGCATTTAGGCCTCTTCCATGTTGACCTAACTTTTTTTTTTTTTTCTTTATGTTCTCTTCTTCTCATTTTGATCTATTTGGGGGGTGATAATTATTCATATACATTATACTATCTTATCTATACATACATCTATGATCATTTTTAACCTTGAATAATTGGATCCCCTTGTGATCTTGATTTCTTTGTCTCTAATTTTCTCTTTATGTTGTGGATTCTATGTGTTGTCCCTCATGTGAAAACATTCCACAAATACATATCGCTATGTATTTCATGTCATGACATCTCTTTGTCTTTCTCTTCTCCTTAGAATGATATGTTCTCATCTGCATAGCACAAATCATTCATTCTAAGGGGGGCTATCTTATCTGCTTCTTTTTCAAAAAAGTAAAAAATATATCTTGATGTCTTATAATATCGTTGTCTAGCTTGGGGGCAACCCGACTAGACTTGTCTTGTATTTTCTATGACTATCCTATAAAATAGTTTGTAGTATCCACAAGCCTATCTTCTTGTCATATAGTCTCTATCCTTGCTAGCTATACCTATCAATGTCATGCTTAATATGATTAGATTATGTCATGTCTTCAAATTATGTCACATCTATAAAATTTATCATGTCTATTTTTTTCTTTTTCACCTAACATGTTTGTGGTGAGATTGTAGTAAGTTTTGTAGGATAGAAGACATGTGTCCTCTTTGCATCCTAGGTCAGCTTCTCTACCACATATATCAGATCAAATACCTGTGTCCTCTTTGTCCTATGTATATTCTCTTCAACCTCTTTCTACTTTAGCTTGCACATGTTGGAATACATATGCTCAGTAAAGTGGGGGAAAAATGTAGTGTCATAAAATTTCACCCTAGACAATTTCACACTATATAACCTCCCCTTTAGCTTAATAAAGATGATAATGTAATTCCCTCTTTCAATTACCTTTTAATTTTGTCCTTAAACCCATTTATTTTTGGAATTTAAGTGAATTTTTGTTGGGAGTGCTAGCACAATGTGGAAATGTATGTGTCGTTAAAACATCGTGAAAAGATTCATGACTTTGTGGTTGTTGGGATGTTACACTTCTTTCTACCCATGAAGTGTAACAACTCTATGATCACAGATGTGCTCAAAAACACCTTATTACAATTTATTCTTTATTCTTTCATCCATTCTTCCATTCTACTCTCTCATTATTTTCTTTTTTCACACTCAATATCTCATTCTCATTCTCTCCTACACCATTATTCTTGCAAATTCTTAGCTTCTACATCAACGTCTTAGCTCTCTCAGCTCATCTAGAGTGTTGTATTCTCCTTCAACATCACAAGCTTGCTAAAGGGAGGGTAATCACACTTTTTTTCTCACATTATCATCTTTTTTTTAGTAGCATATTGATGTTCTAACATGTTTATCTTCTTCATCTTGTCAATCTATTTGTCTATTATCTATTTTCTTCTATATTTTTCTATATTTTTCTATTTGGTTGTCTATGCCGGTGGAAACACCAAAACAAGGGTTTGAATAAGGAAAAACCTGAAATAGATCCTATTGGATGTTGTGGTTGTGTTTCAAATATGTGGTTATCATTGATGTCAACACTATTATCATTGGTGTCTTGAAGGTCGTATATGTCGAGGATATTGAGAAAATTATAATAAATATGTTGGAGGTTGTCTGTGAAACTGTGAAGTTTAGTGTGATAAAAATTTCAATATGTTGGTATTCATAAGTTGTGCATTAAATTGTTTTTTGTTGAGCCTATCTAGTTTATCCTCCAGAAGTTTCAGAGGTGTGCATCAAGAATTGAGCAAGTTATGAGTTTTTGTGTTCCTACAATTATTTAGTTACTATAGTTGGTGTTTCTAGAAGAAGAGAATGTAATTCTAGTAAATTCAGTTGGTGTAATGCTCCTATGATGTTTTTTGATGTTTCTAGATCATTCTCTATCCATGTTGCATGTCCACATTAATCGGTGTGCTCGTGATCATAGATTTTTCCTTTGTGTGTTCGTAATTTTCATGTTCTTGTCCGACAAGGTGATTGTAGTGTGTTGTGGGTCCTCGTAAATTAACTGTTGAATGTTTTGCATGTTCGAGGATGTTGTTTTAGGTCTTCATTATGTTTTGACTGACTTCGGTTGGTGCGCATTGATGTTTTTCCATGAATTGGGCTGATAGTTTGTATTCATCTATTCTTTATTTTTGGCCAACAAAGTTGTTGATGTAATTCCATGTAGCAGACATATAAGAGTGATTTTTTTCTTCATTTTGAGAAGTATGTATGTGGTATGTGAAGTGTGCAAGTGCTATGTGTGAATAAAGATTGGATCATTCAATTGTAGAGCAGAGTGTGAAGAAGTTTTTTTGTGCCTAACCAAAACTGTAATCAAGCTTTTGAAGAAGCTACTTTCTCAGTTCAATCTCTTCAAATGGATTTAATCTAAAAAAATTATGTAATACATTCTTTGAGCAATGTGCTCTAAGTAATGTGCCTGAATGCATGTGCATTCCCATTATTCATTTCTCTAATACTTTCAATAGGGTATAACTTGTGGATTAACCTCCACTATGGTTTTTCCCCTAACAGGGTTTCCATGCAAAAAATCTTAGTGCTCTTTGTGTTTCTGATGTGGTGATTGTTTATGATAAATGTTCTTTCATTAGATCTAAGAATAAGTTGAGTAAAGTTTAATAATTTTGAATAATCCATGACAATTGATTCACCCCTCACCCCTCTCAATTGCCTATCCTTGTTTTGATAACAATTGGTATTAGAGCAGGTTCCTCTAAAGAATTTGAATAGCTTGAGGTGATCCGAGATGGCATCATACAAGAAGGATAGTCCTAGTTTTGATGGAAAAAACTACTCTCTTTGGTAGGCTAGAATGGAGTGTCATTTGAAGTGCATTGGTGAACCCTTCTGGAAGATTACAAAGAACATATGTTATTCCTCATAATGGTCCCTCTACTCCTAATGAGATCAAAGAAGTTGAAACTAATATCAAGGCTATAGAAGCATTGTTGAGTGCTCTGATAGATTCAAAGATGACAAATGTGATGGATCTGAAAATGACACATGAGATCTAGAAGAAGCTGGAAACATTGCATGAAGGAGATGCACAAGGGAAAGTTGCTAAGCTACAAAGTCTGAAAGGCAAGTGGGAAAACATGAAAATGGGAGAAGATGAAAACATTATTTCTTTCATGAAAAAATTAAATGAACTAGTGATGGGTATTAGATGTGTTGGTGGAATCTTGGATGAACAAGAGATTGTAGCTAAAGTGCTCAAATCATTTCCTACTTCTTATAAAATTAAAGCTCATGCTATTGAAGAGCTCAGGACTATAACAAATGTGATAAGAGATATGTTGATTGGTAAGCTTGTTTCCTTTGAGTTGAGTGAATTTGGTGAATCTACCCCTAAGATAGAATATACATTTAAAGCTACTATATTCAAAAGAAACAAATAGAGATATGATCTGGGAGAAAGTTCCAAAAAGACATTCAAATATGAAGATGAAATGAAATAGATTGAAAATGAAGAAAGAGAGTTAGAAGAGTTGGAAGCATTGACTGTGAAAAGAGAAGCCAAAGGACAAGGTAAGTATAAAGGAATATTTCCTGTTAAATGTTTCTCTTGCAATAAGATAGGTCATTTTGCATCAAGGTGTCCTAAAAGAGTTCCTAAGTATAAACCTGACAAGCCTAGATTTCAAAAGAAATGTTATTATGCTGAAGGTGTTACTAATGATGAATCTAATAAAGAAAATGGAAATGAAGATGGATGGGTATTCATTTCTATCAAGGAAAATGGTTCGGTGTCCATTGAATCTACTAGTAATAGGAATGTTGAGAAAGATCTTACAACCAGAATTGAAGAAAGAATGAGTGGGTGATTGACAGTGAATGCTCACATCATATGACTGGTGACAAAAGCAAGTTTGTAAGCTTGGGGAAATATGACAGTGGTGTTGTAAGATTTGGAGACAACAATGTTGGTGTGATTTTTGGTAGAGGCACTATTTCTCTTGGTGGTAAACATAATACTGATGATGTCCTTTATGTAGAAGGCTTGAAGCATAATCTATTGAGTGATGGATAGATGGTCGACAAGGGATAAAATCTTCAGTTCAATGATGGAAAGTGTAGGATATTGGGAAGTTCTAGAAATATAATTGCTTCAGGTACCAAGACAAAAGGTAACATTTTTCACCTGAGTGTTGCTAGTGAAAGTTGTTTAATTGCTCAAGCTAATGAGAGTTGGTTATGGTATAGGAGTTTGTGTCATGTGAATTTTGATAACATTATCAAAGTAGGTTTCACTCAAGCAGTTAGATATCTTCCTAAGCTAGTGAATCCTACTAACACCATATGCAACAAATTTCAGATGGGAAAGAAGACTAGAGTTTCTTTCCAGAGCAAACAACATCATTCAAATGGAGTACTAGAGCTGGTGCATATTGATCTATGTGGTCCCTCCAGAATCAGAATTCTACAACGAGAAAGGTACTTTATGTTGCTTATTGATGATTACTCTAGGATGATATGGGTTGCTTTTTTGAGAGAGAAACATGAAGCATTAGAAAATTTCAAAAGTTTCAAAGCTATGGCTGAAAATGAGACAAGTTTGAAGACCAAATGCTTAAGGTTAGACACAGGTGGTGAATTCAATTTCTTCTGTAAAGAGAATAGAATCAAAAGACAGTTATATGCTCCTTAGAATCCTCAACAAAATGAATTTGTAGAGAGAAAGAATAGAACAATTCTAGATGTTGCTAGAAATATGATGTTGGAAGATAATGTACCTCATATCTATTGGATATAAGTTGTAATCATTGTTGTATATACTATTAATTGGGTAAATGTTAATGGTAATTCTGGTAAGACTCCTTTTGAGTTGTAGTTTGGTTATAATCCTATTGTTAAATATTTAAAAAAAAATTGTAAGTAGATGCTATATGAAAAGAGATGAGGATATAGGAAAGTTTGATGCTAGGAGTGATGAAAGAATCTTTCTAGGTTATTCTACTAAAAGCAAAGCCTATCAGTGTTATAATAGAAGATTGAGGAAAATGGTTGAAAATGAAAATGTTAGAGATGATGAGGACAATGCTAGATCATCCAGATATTATGGATATGATTTAGATGACCAACATGATAGTAATGCTAAAGGAAAGAGTGCTCAGACACATAATCAACTTCAAATAGCTTTGGTGAATCAAGTGAATCAGGAAGGAGAAGCTAGTGGAAATGCAAAAGAGAGAATGGAAGAACCAGGAGTTTGAGAGAATCCCAAAGTTTCAAGGTATGTAAAGTTAAATCATTCTAAAGATCAAATTATAGGAGATAAGAACAAAGGTGTGCAGACTAGAAGAAGAATTGTAGAAGAGTATTGTCTAATTTCCAAGACTGAGCCCAACAATGTCAGTGAAGCATGTAAAGATGAACATTGTATGGAAGCAATGAAGCAAGAACTGATGTAGATAGAGAAAAATGATACATGGATTCTTGTTACTATACCTCGGGATAAAAATGTGATTGGAATCAAATGGGTCTTTCGGAATAAGCTAAATGAACAAGGTGAAGTGGTCAGGAATAAAGCAACACTGGTATGTAAAGGATACTCACAGATGGAAGGTATTGATTTTGAAGAAACATTTTTCCCCTGTTGCTAGAATTGAAGCTATAATATTGTATATTGCTTATGTTGCTTACAAAAACTACAAAGTGTATCAGATGGTTGTAAAGTCAACATTTCTAAATGGTGAGCTAGAAGAAGAAGTATATGTTGAGCAATCGGATGGATTTCAACTGTCTGATAAAGGAGATATGGTTTGTTGATTGAAGAAAGCACTGTATGGACTCAAGCAAGCCCCTAGAGCATGGTATGCTAGACTAGATAAATACTTTTTGAAGCTTGGATTCAATAAAGGTATTGTTGACAGTAATCTATATTTTAAGATGGATCATGATAAAGAGTTCATTATTGAAGTCTTTTTTGATGAAATCATTTTTGAAGGCGATGACTTATGCATGAAGTTTGCTAATGAAATGAAAAGTGAATTTGAAAGGTCTATGATTGGAGAGATGAAATTCTTTTTGGGATTGAAAATCACTCAGTTAGATAATGGAATCTTAATATCTTAGTCCAAATATGTAAGAGAGTTACTAAAAAAAGTTTGGCATGGAAGACTCAAAGCTTGTAAGTAGACCCATGGTAACCGGATGCAAGCTAACACAAAATGATGATTCTCCTAAGGCAAATTAGATGAGATACAGGTCAATGATTGGTGGATTTCTTTATTTAAATCAGACCATACCAGACATCGTGAATATTGTATGTATGGTTGCTAGATATCAAGTTGATCCAAAGGAACCTCATGTGACTGTTGTAAAGAGAATTTTTAGATACTTGAAAGGGATAGTTGATTTTGGCCTATGGTATCCTAAAGATGATGATCTTACCTTGAGTACCTTTACTGATGCAGATTATGTAGGAGATGTGGATGATAGGATAAGTACTAGTGGTGGTTCCTTGTTCTTGGGGAAGAAGTTGGTGTCTTGGTTAAGTAAAAAGCATAATTCTATTTCCTTATCTACTGCTGAGGTAGAATATATTACTGCTACAAACAATTTTACTCAAGTAATATGGATGAAGCGGATGCTAAGAGATATTAGAATTGTGTATTATGAGCCTATTACTATATTTTATGATAATTCAAGTGCCATAAACATTTCCAAGAATCCAGTGTTGCATTCAAAGAAAAAATATATATCTATCAAATATCACTTTTTGAGAGACAAAGTGAGTGATAAAGAAGTCAGACTGGAGTATGTGCCTACTAAGGAACAGATTGTAGAAATCTTTACTAAGTTGTTGCCTAAGGATACTTTTGAGTATCTCAAAGGGAATTTAGGGGTGATTCCCCCTCTTAATAAGAACTAAGATGCAAGTCTTTGCATCAATCCATGCATTTACAGTCATATCTTATTTTGGATTGATGTTATGGTGGTTGCTACTCAGGGGGAGTATTCAAATGATTCAGATATGTGGTTCAAAGCTCGTGTAACTTTTCCATTGATGTCAAAGGTGGAGAAGAGTAATAATGGAAGAGCTAAAAAGAAAAAGGGGAGAAGAATAGTGCAATATCTAAGGGGGAGACTATTGGAGAAGAGCTAGTTGTGTTGATGGTATTTTTCACATCATGTGTTTCCATCAATGCCAAAGGGGGATATTGTTTGATGTTGTAGTTTTTTTGTTGATATGTGGTTGTCATTGATGTCAACACTATTAGCATTGGTGTCTTGAAAGTTGTATATGTCAAGGATATTGAGAAAATTATAATAAATATGTTGGAGGATGTCTATGAAACTATGAAGTTTAGTGTGATGAAAAGTTCAGTATGTTGGTATTCATAAGTTTTGCATTAAAGGGTTTGTTTCTGATCCTATCCATTTTATCCTCCAAAAAGTTTAGAGGTGTGCATCAAGAATTGAGCAAGTTGTGAGTGTTTGTGTTCCACAATTATTCTGTCACTATAGCTAGTGTTTCTAGAAGAAGAGAATGTAATTATGGTAACTTGAGTTATTGTGTATGCTCCTACAATTTTCATTGATGTTTCTAGATCATGATCTATCCTTGTTGCACATTCAAGTTGATCAGTGTGCTAGTGATCAAATATTTTTCCTTTGTGTGTTCGGGCTTTTCATGTTCTTGGCTGACATGGTGATTGTAGCGTGTTGTGGATCCTCATGGATTAACATTTAAAAAAATTTCATGTTTGAGGATGTTTCTTTAGTTCTTCATTATGTTGTGACTAACTTCAGTTGGTGTGCATTGAGATTTGTCCATGAATTTGGCCAATAGTTTGTATTCATCTATTCTTTATTTTTGGCTGACAAAGTTGTTGATGTAATTCCATGTAGCGGATATGTAAGAGTGATTGTTTTCTTTATTTTGAGAAGTATGTATGTGGTATGCAAAGTGTGCAAGTGTTATGTGTGAATAAAGATAAAATAATTTGATTGCAGAGAAAAATGTGAAGAAGTTTGAGCGAAGTGTGAAGAAGTGTTTCTATGCCTAATCAGAACTATAATCAAGCTTTTGAAGAAGCTAGTTTCTCAGTTCAATCTCTTCAAATGGATTTAATCTGAAATTTTTATGTAAGACAATGTGTCTTCTTTGAGCAATGTGCTCTAGGTAGTGTGCCTGAATGCATGTGCCTTCATATTATTCATTTCTCTTATACTTTTAACAAGGTATAACTTATGGATTAACCTCCTCCGTGGTTTTTCCCCTAACAGGGTTTCCACGCAAAAAAATCTTAGTGTTCTTTGTTTTTCTAATGTGGTGATTATTTATGCTAAATGTTCTTTCCTCAGATCTGAGAATAAGTTGAGTAAAGTTTAATAAATTTGAATAATTTGTGACAACTAATTCACCCCCCTCTTAGTTTTCTATCCTTGTTTTTCCAACAAATCCAACATTTTTTATCATCTTTGTGTATGTAGGTTGTTTATTTGCAGCATTGTAGGAGGTTGCATAAAATTAGACCTCTTGTGATTTTGTTCTTCTCTTTTGTATATTTTTATTTTATCATTTAGTTTAAATCTATTCATGTTATTTTTCTTCTTGTTATTTTTTTTATTTTAAGCACTTTGTTAGTTTAGTAGAACTCTCAAATTTTAGTTTATAGATAGATAGCAGACTATTTTTTTTTTAGCACATTTTGTTCTTAGACCATACAATACTATAGTGTGTTGTAGGGACATTCACATGTTATATTATCATCCTTGGTCGACAGCTAGTTGGCTTGCTCCAGAGACCTTTGAGGTCTTCTCTTATGGTCTCTGAAATCCTTGTTTCCTAAATCACCATAAAACATAAAATATAGTCAAAACTCTTCTTTACCTTCCTTTGTGACCTGAGCTTTTCCTTTGAGGTAGTTGAGGACCATTTGCTCCTTGTAGACTCTTCTTGTCCTAGAGACTCAGGAGTAGCAAATCTCTTCCTCTACAACATGACCAACCCCCTTTCATTACAAAATCATGAATTTCATCATATATGCTTATGGATTTGGGTCAAAGGGATTTCAATCAAACCCCCTCAGCCTAACATGTACATTGGTAGCTTGTGTAGAATTTTTTTGGCTCAAAATTCCTTTATTTTCAAATTGAGGGTCAACTTTATTTTTTCTTGTTGCTTCTAATTATTTTTTATGTTTAATATTTTTCATAAAATAAAAAATTACCCTTTCGTAGATCTCATTACACAAATTTGGAAACTTAAATTTTTATAATAATTTAATTCTATTTACTATTTATATTTAAATGTTTATGACAAGTGGATCATTAGCTCAATGTTTGAGGTTGGTTCCATTAATTACAAATAGTTAAAAAATTAAATTTTCACTACACTAGAGGAAAGTCATCATCAAGCCACTATTGTTTTTTATTTTTGATAAAGAAAACATCAGAATATTTTACATTTTTTATAAAAATGCTTTGTTTTTGGGACATGCAACTTTAAACATTTATTTTAACAACTATTATCAAAATTTAATTTTTTTCTTGCACTAAAGTATCAAGTTGACAATAAATGAAAATGATGAAGCACAAAAGTAAAATTTGTTATAAATTTCTTGATGTTTAATAAACCTTACTTCATGATTTTTTTTAGTAATTAAATCACATTAATAGTTTTACAAGAAAAATACAATAAACTATTTTTAAATTTAAAACTAGAGTAAAAAACTATAGTAAAATATCTACATTTAATTAGTTTATATCATTTAAAAATTCAAAACACATATATTAGTTTCAAGTGCTTCAACTAAAAAGATAAAAGTTGTTACCCTTTCCTTTATAAAAGGATGTAGTGGATCCTTACATCCCTTCTTGTTCAAAAGATAGATTTGTGAGTTGATGTTCCAAATCCAATGCATGTAGTAGATTTTTCTTTTCACACATTCCCAATGGTTTGGGTTTAAGTATTCATTTATAGGCATTTATTATGCAACCATTGTGAAAAGAATGTAATTGATATGGCAATATTGCATTTGTTATTGTACTTTTTTATTTTACGCTATTTATGTTAATTATATTTTTCTATACATTTATTTGCTTAGTTTGTTAGGAGTGTGTCATTAATGAGGATAGATGGAACCTTCCATGAGTATAAATCTAATATATTTTTGGCATATTTTTTATTTTTAAATTCTAAGCTTCATTAATGGTGATTAGTGTCTAGGAATTGTGATTTATGTTTGGTTATTGCAATATGAAATTATAAATTTCAAAATATGGGACATATGAGATATTATATTTGGTGAGAAAAAATGGTCTTAAATATATATTTTGACTTTATTTTCTATGTCTTGACTATTTGGGCCAATTTGGTCTGTGATCACCAGGATCATATTATCATAAAAAATAAATAAGATCTCAAGAGTTTTCCTTACATCTAAGAAATTATTTTGTCAAAAAAATATCCACCAACTTAATTTTTTTGCTAAAATGAGCTATACTATAAATCTTGAACCTGTCACGACGTGGAAAATAATCATGTGGAATAATAAAAATATAATAGGTCCTTTTAACTTGTTGGCCAATGATTATAAAGGGCCATCTAAGTGTCCCACCGATAGTATGATGTGGCAAAGATCATTGGTCGAATACAGGTCATGTCTGGGAAAGCTACATGGGTGAATACAACATTTTGAACAGATGAAGGTTGTTTAAAATAATGATGGATTTTTACAATGGGAATTACGCCAAATTTTCCTATCATGTCTCATTAATGATGATATATGCGGTGGGATTTTTTCCATAATCATGCAAATATCACTTCAACTACCATGTTAAAGTTATCATGATGACTTTCATTTAAAGCCTCAAAGTTACATCAAAAAAATCGGAGGGAGCACGTGCTTTATGGTTGTCAAGATTTTCTCCAGCGGGACACATGGTTGTCTCTCCTTGTTTTTCTAACGTGCTTTCTATTTTGTAGGTACATTAAAATATTTTAAAGGAATTTAACATTAAATTCGCTCTACGATGGAGGAGATCTCGCACGAGCCAACATGCTTTGTAGATGCCTATCAAATTGGTGGCTTTTATCTTTCATGATTCCTTCGTGCAGTCTCATTTCAGCTTTAAAAGGCAGGTTTCAAGGAAATTTTTCACCCATAAGTTCTAAAGGTTGGAGAATTAAAAAGCTTTGTAAGGCTATTATGTCTAGTCCAGTCGTAATGTGTCCCAGCCATGGAATTTTTGAGTTTTGTATCTAGTAATGCCCTTCAAATTCCCATTTGAAGAGCACCTCACACATGAAGATCTGGAGATGATTTTTCAAGTAGATTTCCCTAGGGTGGAAAAGTCTATATGCTCAATCATTGGTTTTGAACTTACAAGTCCTAGATTTTGAAGGTTAATATTTCCTTCCCAAGTCCTTTATGTGTTCTTGTCAAAGGTCATTGATGTTCTTCAGCCTTTTTCAAAGTTGGAGTCAATGGTTAGTAAATTTTTCAAACCCAAAATGCTTGATGTTGAGTCTTTGTTACAAGTTGTACAAGGATATAATGTGTTCTCTAGTGAAGGGTATTTGGGAGGCTTATTCCCTAGGAAATATGTTAAAAATTGCATGGGGTTTGAGGAAATATTCGAAGCAATTAAGCTAGCTCTGCAGTATAGAAATGATAATCTCTTGTTGAAGGTGCTGAGGAAAAATGGTAAGCGGTTGTGCATAACAATGAGCTTTGATATCAAGGAGAAGTATTATGTGATATCTTTCCTCTGCAAGCATACTCCTCACCATGTTCGCAATTTAATTATTGTTGATGATGATGAGGAAGGTAGTTTACCTAGAACAATTGATAAGGAAAGGAAGTGAGTTCCAAATAATATAGTTCTTTCAACTGGCAGAGAAGGACATGAACTGACTCTAGATAGAATTGTGTTAGGTTCTTCATCTGATGCATTTTATATACCTAAATTGATGGTTTCCACTAGTCAAGTTGATAATAAAGGTAGCAAGCCTCCTATTAGGTTTGATTTATTTGATGAAAATCGCTTTCAAGGGCTAGCTGAAGGTCAAGATGAAAACTCAGTGGCTGACGGAAACCGAATGGAGGAGTAGTAGTTTAATGTTTTATCTGCTTTTAATTCTCAAATAATTTTATGGATAATATTGTATGGTTGATATAAGGAATATAGACTATATATGTCTAGTTTAGTATGAAATCATGGACAATTTTGTTTGAAGCTTAGTTTATCACTGTTGCCAAATTTGATCTATTTTGGCAATTTTGAAGCATGTTTTCAGACTGATGTAATCCTATTATTATAATATAAATATATATAGGATATATTTCCTTTTTCCTAAAAAAAAATCTATTTGGGCCAAGTTTTACCTTTGGAATTAGGGTTTGATACTAAAGCTAGGAGTAGAGTGGACCCATACCCACCCTTCATAATTAGAAACCCCAATGTAAAGTGTTGTATAGGGTAATAGTAATGAATTAAAATGAATGGGGATTCACACTATAACAATGTACATAATCAAGATTTAAAACAATTCTTACATTAAAGGTCTAGATAGAATTGTGTAAGATATCATTAAAACACCTTATGTTGAAGGCTTATATAGAACCATACAAGAGGGTATTATAAACATGAATAACATTGAAGGCCTTTATAGAATTGTGTAAGCTATCATTATAGACATGACTTGCAATGAAGGCCTATGTGGAATTTTGCAAGATGGTACTAATCCAATGCTTGATTTGAAGGCCTATATAGAGCATGCAAGATAGTGATAACACTCTTTATTTAATGAATAGTATTCCCTTCATATTTCTTGTCAAGTTATTGGTACTTGATATTTCCCTATTATTTCCTTGCATGATTTGATTGGTACTTGATATGTCCCTATTCTTATGTGTTATTAGTTGGAGGCCATAACCCTTGTGTGTCATAAGGACTTGATTTTAATGTGTATGTGCTTAGTATGTTGACATGTTATTCTAGACACCTAAAAATATCTAGTATATCATGAATTATTCTAAATCATCATTTTTAGTAATTATCACTCATCACTTAATTCCATCACCTTTTAATTAAATCATTTCTAATTATTTTATTAAACTAACCTATTTTCCTCTATTAATTAGATAATTTTAATTATTTGATTAATTCACAATTTTTCCTCTATCCACCTTTAATTAAATATTTTTTAATTATTTAATTAATTAAATCATTTTCCTTTCCCACTTTAATTAAATCATTTTGATTGTTTGATTAATTTCCAAATTTCCCTCTCATCCACCTAATTAAATAATTTTTAATTACTTAATTAAAAAATCATTATTCATTTCTTCTCTCACATAATTAAATAATTTCCCAATTATTTAATTAACTAATTTTCTTCCACAATTAAATAAATTATTTAATTCATTTAGTTGCACATTCCCTCCCAAAAAGGAATAATTTTAAATTCAAATTCAAATTTAAAAATATCTTCCCTCCAAAAATATCTTAAAATATCTTCCTAAAATTTAGGGAAGAGCTTTAGTTAATTGAGCTCTTCCTCAACATGCATGGCCTATCCATCCTTCAATCACTCCCAGCAATTGATTTGAACTTTCAATCTCAACTGTTGATCAAATATCTTGAGATCTAGAAAACAAGTCTTTAGCCTTCATTAATCCTCCTCAAAGTTTTGATCTATAAAACAATTGATTTGAACTTTCAATCTCTATTTTGCAATTGATCTCCTCAATTTGGAAATTTGAGCATCCATAGCCATCAATATTTCAAGATTTTGTATAATTGGGTTATTCTAAGAATGATCAATACACATATCTCAAGGCATAATCTCACATTGTCAATAATGGAGTAACGGTTAGCATCTTTGGGTGAGGTAAAAGTAGATTAAATTTCATTTATGTCTTAGTTTCTTGTTTACTTTCATTTGATTATAGCTAATTACTTCATTGGTGATGGTTTTAATTTGATCAATTGGGCTTTGGTTTGTGATTTGATTTGGCCTTCTTGTTGTTTATCCCTCTTGATCGATCTTTCTCTTATCCCTATTCACATTCTGTCACACATGTCGGACCCATGTCGCTGATTTAACATCAAATTGCATTTTCTTAAAGCTAAAAGTTATAGTGATACAATTAAAGTCATATTGATTCCTTCAAAACACAAATCAACACCTTTGACAGTACAACAATTCTTCTACAACTTACATCAATGCTTCTGCAAGGTAATTTGATGCATTTGCTCATTTTATTTTTGTAGGTCATAGCAATGGAATTGAAACCCAAAGCAATATAGTTTCCAAAAAGTGACACTTCTAATTTTACAATGATGCTTCTAATTTTACTAGGACACTTTTGATAAAGCTAGTGACACAGTTGATCTTCACATCGATGCAATTGAAGGTAAAGTGATGCATCTATACGGTATATTGACACTTTTGATTTTTACAGTGTCGCTTTGATTTTTCCAGTGATGCATCTAGTCGATATTCTTGATTTTTTTAATAACCCTGATATTTGCTTAGTTTCTTGGAACCATCATATTTGTGTAGCCTTGGCGAATGCTAGGAAAAGATAAGTAAAACAAACTACTAACATATTTGATGCAGGGAAAAGCATTTTAAAATCTTTTATTTCTAGATAACTCAAATTTAAATTTGGGGTTTAATTAAAGAAGTATTTGTCATGTTTGGTAGGATTCTAGTGTGTATTCTCTCTCCTTATGCTTTTTTTGATCTTGGAGATCAAAAACACTATTATATTTTACATGTTATACATACTCGAGGAGTACTAGCAAAGCATGATCTTCTCTTGTGCTTCATGTGATCTTAAGAATCAGAAACCCTAGTATCTTCCATTTATTTCAATACGAGGCCTACTTGGGGATTTGATCACCTCAAGGATGACCTCAACCACATTTACCATCATGGTATATAAATGGGGGAGAATGAAATTTGTACCTCAAGGTGTGGCCAGTGTCGTAAAATCTAATACTTGTGATCCTTGGTCCATCAAGATGTGTATAGGTGATGAGAAGAGGAGAGACCTCCTCATCTTAGGCATCATCTAATGAGCTCATTGTTCATGGAACCACTACAAACCATTATTTTTAGAATCCTTTAAGACCTTTTACCATTGGCTTAGTGTGGTGCAATTTATAGTTGTTATCACTAAAGTGTGCACCCTTGCTAAGATGATAAAATCACTCGTCCACCTTGTGAATCATGGGATTATCTCCCTTAGTGTGTGCTCAGATGCTAGAGATCAACCTTTAGAGAGGGTTGGATCCCTTTAAAACTAAATATAATTAACCTATTATGTTTTTGCATGCTAAGAAAAAGGGTGAAAGGAAACATAAAATGAAACCTATGACTAATAAGGTAATGCACCAAAATGATCAACAATTTAAACCCAAAACATACACAACTTAGTATTTCATGTCTTTGAAAATTTGTTTCATGACTAGGTTTACTGTGTTAAAAATAGTATTTATAAGGAACTATGAATTCTATCACAACTTAAACTCTATTCTTAACTAGCTAACACAAGTTATAACCTCCAAAAATACATAATTTTTGCATAAAGGCAAGGAAAATAGGACCAAAAATCAAGGGGAAAAGATATCACCACAAGATTAAATCAATTATCTTAAGATATTTTCATAATAAATAACAATGAGAAGGTAAAATATCTTATCTTTATTGATCAAAATGTGTTACATATAGTTGTATACAAGTCTAAAAATACAGTTACAAAACTGCTTCATCTTAAAAGGACCTTCAAAAAGTTACAATGCAATGCTAAGAGAGCAAGAATTGAATGAAAGACTGCATTTAGGCTTCCCTATAAGATACTCAACAAGTTGTTGTAAAATAAAAACATGCTGCAAATTAATGACATATGTTTGCTTTAGTTGGTTGGTTCAAACTTCTTGGGAATCCAAAACAGTTATCCCTACTTTGTAGCCTTCTAAAGTGCTCCAAAAATGTGTTTCAATGAAGAAAAATTAATGTTTTGACCATGTCCACTGCTCAAGGCTCTTTAAAAAAATCATAGATGCTTGTAGATACTTCAAATTGGGCCAAACTACCCTATATTATCTCCCTTTTTTGTACAACTACTCAAACTCCTAAATGTCCTCCAACTGCTCATTACTTTCCTTAAACTATCTTGAATTTCTCCCCAAGTTTATAGGGCATGTGGAAAAGGCCTTGGGAATGATTATTTTTCTAAGGAATGACACATGGAACATGTCTTAGAAACTCCTTATTCTGGTCCTTACTACTTTTTCTACCTATCAAACTAATCTATTATGACCATCACCTTTTTAGATTGAAGGACTATCATCAACACTGTCATGTTTTATCATTCTCTCACATATACCATCAATGTTGTATGCTTGATTTGAAACTTTGTCTTTAAGAATAACACTCTATCTCTTCACTATACCTCACCTTAGGATTATTCATAAATCTTGATTCTTTGGCTTGATTGCTGCCTCGTTCTAGTTCACTATCATGGTGTACTATTATGATTTATGTCTTTGTTTTATGTTGTTACAAGTATTCATTTTCCTCCATGGATTTGACATAATTGATTGTATTTTGTCTACTTTATCCTTTATATGATTGTGAACAATGTCATGATGACTAATCTTTGTGACTTACCATTTTATGTTGACTATCATACTTTGAATTCCTTGAGACCTCTTATGATAGTCTCTTTAATGGTAACTACCCATTGTCATGTTGATTGCCCCCTGTCATGTCTTTAGTATGCTTGAACTATGCTTTTGGCATAAGAATATCATATTTATTTATCTTGACTATCATCTTCCTTGAAGATTGATCTTCAAATGGATCCTCATTGTATGGACTATCATTAAATCCTTTGAACTGTCATATGCCCTTTTTTACTGTCCATTGTCCATTGTCTTTTGATTTTAACTGTTATATTTTCTCTTTTAATGTGAATTTATTTTCCTTTACTTGTACTTTCCATCCATCATGAGCAATGATTTGATATATTCCCTTTTCAAATAACTATGACTATCATCTGCTACTTTTTAATGTATTTTGCACTGACTAATGAAGTTTAGCTACCTCCATCCTATGAATATATCTCATTCTTATATAGCCTATATCACATATTTATAATAGCATGTTAACTCTCATTTCATTATTCATCTTTCCATTGAATTGTCCTTCAAATATTTGTTCATGATCTTAGTACTATGTTGACTATCCTCTTTAACTTTACTAGTGGAAAATCCTACTCACAAACATATTTGTGGCTTGAACATGCCATTGAGTTTTCTTTCAATCTATGCTTTATCATAGTGAGCATTGACCGTTATCCTTTTCCATGGTTTTCCCTTGACTTTGGACTATTATTTCTACCTTAATGCAATAGCTCTATCTTCTTTTCTTGGACTACCATACATGCTTTTCGTGACTGTCCTCATATCATCTCAAGTATGTGCTTGTGAGATTATCAAAAAATGTAGACTCTCTACTCTTTTCTCCTTAACATTTCCATATTTTATTTTCTAAATCCTCCTATAAGGCAATCATTTGAAACTTATTTACAATATCCATTTTCCTCAATATTAGAAACAAATATTTCTAGCACCTAGTAAAATTCATTTTCTTCAACTGACATCACCATTGAGGTTATGACTACTAATCCCAAACCTCCATAACCTATTAAAAAATCCTTTCAAGAGTACATCAGCTATGGCTAAGGAGAGTTTACCAACAAAAATATTTTCAACACAATTGCAAAGAATAGAAAATAATTTCAAGCTCATAAGTGAAACATTAGAAAAGGCATCTCTCAAATTCTACATGTTTGGTTTTGACTATCCTGTGATTTGTAAATTGTCATACCTATTTTTGGAATAACTGTCACCATGATATTTTGACCATCTACAATTGGATTGTTCTATATTTTGGTCTTTTGTCATTATAGATTTTTGCAAGAAGACTTTACACTTCTATCCTTTACAGTTTTTACTGATGGATATCTTCTTGCAAGACATATTACTTATCTATGCATAAGACAAGGACTTTACTCTAACTTTGATTTAACACTTTTTCCTCAAGAATTAAGGTTTTTCATTCATATATATCTACCATTTATACACCGACAACTAGGTTTTCATGGTCCTTCATTTTTCCTATGTGCATTTTTTCATATTGTCTTGGACCTATCCACTTCATTCATGCATTATAATTGTAAAGGGTTTGACATAGGGAATTTTCATTTTTAAAAAGAATATTACATTCTTGACATGACTTGGTCAATATATCCCTCACACCCTAGTCAAAACCTTATAGGGAAAAGTTGATTATCTTTTCTTTCTTAAACCCTAGTAAGTGACTTAAAGTAGCATCTCTTTTCTTTTTCTGCATTCATACATTAGCTATCTCTTGCAAAAGAAGTCTATGATAGAATTCCAAATATGCACACCAACAAAATTTTCTCGATCATATTTTATTTTCTCTAGAAAATGGACCCTCAACTTATGGAAGGTCAATTTATGTCCAATAGAATGAGATTGAATTACTATCTTCATAGTATCTATTGGATGCAACTAAAAAACTTACAAATGTCCCAACCAATGCCCCTACCAAAGAATTCATTCCCTAGAAAATTATTAAGGAAATATTTTTTGAATGTAAAGGCTTGAGACAATGGTGCAACTTGGATGGGGTAAGCTCAGATGATGAATCAGGAACATTGAAATACCACTAATTACAATATATTAGCAGTTAAAACTTCTCTATTGTATGAAATCATAAACAAATCTAACCTTTGCACAACTTCCTAAGCTAACACAACTCTTTGCCCACTAATGACAAGAATGTGATTACTACAAACCTTGAATGCACAACCCCAACCATTTGTTGAATCTACCCTCCCAAGAAAACACAGTAACCAATGGAAGTACATGGGCAACTCCATTGATAAGTCTGTAAGAAAATATATGTTTCATTTTGGCTCTAATGTAACATTAACATCTTCTAAAAATATATTCTTGACACTTTCACAATATTGTAAATACCTGGCCATCTATTGTCCATCTGAATCATCAACATTAACATTGCTAAATATTTGAGATGGGTATAGATCTATACTTAACCTCATATATTTATCCATGCCTTTAATCAAAGTAGTAGGAGCTTCACCACCTCCATCATTCCTTTCCATCAACCTTTTCATATTCCTTTCTTATTGAAGTCATTCAAATTTATTGAGATTTTATTCTTCTTAGATGAAATGTCTACTCCTTTCATCTAATGTTAATCTTCACTGCTCCTCTTCTATTGTACAAGATGTCACAATAATCTTCCACCCAATAATCTGAGAGTACTTGGATCCCACTCCTTGAAAATGTAGATTGAATAGAATCTATATTATCTTCACATGATGGAACATTATATCCCTTGCTTTAGGAGCTAAGACAATCTCATCATGGCTATTTGAAGAGCTAGAACTTGAAGAAATTATTGGGGAGACAAATTGGTGCCTTGATACAATTCCATACTCTATTCCATGCCTTGATGTAGGAGATGACCCACACTATTTGACACTTCGATCTATCATCAACCAAAATTGTGGCTTACCTAAAACCTTAACAACCTAGCCAGGAAAAGATTCATGAAGTACATAATCATATTTGATGAAGGATTTTATCCTTATAGCTTTTTTTTGTCCTTTTGAATCTAAAATAGATGCAATAATATCACCATGCTTAAAACTCTTGTATATTACAATAAGATTTTAAAGTTTCTCATTTATATCAATAATATTTGACCAAACTACATGAGCATGATCCCTTGAAATAAATTCAACATCATCACCTCTAGATTTTGATACCTTATCCATTGCAGGAGGTGACATATGTGACTACTCATCCTCATGTTAAAAATATGCCTTTTGTAAATGTATACAAACCCTCCTTACAACCTTTAGAAAGCGAGATTATTGGAAACATAAGCATGGTAATCTGAGTTACAAAAAATCTAGCAAGGAAAACTAAATAAAAATTGCGCTGAGCACATACATATCTTCCTAATAAATTCTATACTATTTTCATTGTGAATAGTTAATGAATCCCTTAGTATGGGTTTATCCAACAAGCACAAGGTAAGATCATTAGCTCAAACACCCTACATGATGGTTATAGTATCTCCTTATAAAAAATATAAGGTTGTTTACACTAAGCGAAACAAAATACCTGCCAAGATAGCCTCTAGGTGCATATCCTTGCATGGACTGAGAATGATGATCTGTAGGGCTACAAAATATTATCCACATTCTTTTCCTTTATTTTGTATGCATTTCTCACATACAACTTATTTTTAATAGTTCATTTTGGCTTTGATAATGGTAAAAAATTGTAAGAATATGTGGTATGCCTCCACCACCAAATATGAACATGAGACTATTGAAATCAACACAAGTTATCTTATGTCATCTATTGAAACTTTTGAAACAACCTTGGCCACCATGGAAAATTGCTTTCTTAGGTAAAAACCAAGTAATAACATGAAACCCTAAATGCTCAACCATCTCCTAATAAAACTCAAACTTTCATTAAATAATTCCCTCCAAAAGCTCATGCACATAGGTTTTAACCAAGTAAAAGTGTTTTGACCAAGTTATATTTTTTTTAAATAGGAATTTTAACATACACTAAGATTCCTTTTTTAAAATAGAAGACATGAATTATGATTTTGAACATGGATAAAACACCTTACTAAATTTTACCTTTGGGAACATTAAACCTTTTTATGACTGTGGGAATAGACTCAAAACTTATTGAAACTTTGAGAAAATTCTATAAAAGGTAATTTAAGCCATAGGGTAAAATAGTCTAACACTTTTGGTGACCTCTAAGAGAGGTTTGCTTGCTAAAAATTATAATACCAATAGCCTTGCATATTCATTGGAAATAGGGGTCAAAATAATATGAGACAAATGAAAAACCAAACTTGATAACCAACTATAACACCTCAGGGAAAAGTAGCTATACACCTAACTAAGTGTGATTAAACACTTGGAAAAAAGGAAAACTAACAATGTGCATCAACGCTTATTGACTTGTAGAAAAACTATCCTCACCTGCACTAACCAGCAACAAGACTTTCTCAAATAAAACCATTGACTAGTTCCTTGAAATAGATTCCTTTTCTCATCAAATTTCAATCCTTCACATGCTTATGAGTAGCCAAGAGATTCGACAATTTTTTAACAAATAGTTGCAATATCTATTTAAGAATGAAAGAAAACCCACTTACATCTTCATGTTGACCATGCATACTGTTGTTTTGAAGTGTACAGGTAAGTTGAATGCATTCTTCTTCAATTGTATTTTCATGCTTGGGTGCAAGCATGACTTGTGATGCTTTGTTGGATTTCATCCTAGCTATATTTATAATGGGACATCCTCATGAAAGGATAAGCTTTGATCTCTCCTTGCTATTTTCTTGCTTATGCACCGATGTCTCATCATTTTGTTGACTTGTGAAGACCACTTCTTGTGACTATTTTGGTAGAAACGTAGAGATTTCTGCACTATGCTCTTGTTGCTCATGATTTTTCTCTTCTAAAGGTGTTGGATTTTCATCTAATTTTGAACAAAAAGCTTCTAAATCATCCCAAAATGGATCTTCTTCAACCTATTCCTCACTCTTTTGTATAATATGACTATTTTTTACTTCATAACAACTCTCCTTGTGTGTGTCAACTTCTTCTCTATTCTGTAAAACAAGGATGCCTTCATTGTCTTCCTCATTGACAAGCACCTTTTCAAGTTCATTTTTATCTTCCATCTACTCTAAAACTTGTGATGGTATTGAAATTTTCATACTCTATTCATATTCATCAACAAAACAAGGAAGTTCATCAAATAAGAGTGTTAAATCTTCATTTTCATCACCTATTTATTGCTTGTTATCTCAATGTCCCAAAAGACCATTCTCTTCAACCTCTTGCTACAAATCTAGTTTTTTATTTTCCACATCATGTGCAAGTGTATCAACAACAAAAGATTATTTTTATTCTTCCCCAAATACCACATCTTCTTGTTCACTAAACCATCTATCTTGATAAGAAATGGGTCCACCTTTGTAAAGGAAAATGGTGCTAGGACAATAAGGTTGATTATAGAGGTATTTTTATGTGTCTTAAGGATGTATACATTTTGGAGAAAGTTGCTCTAGTTTATGTTTAGACTCTTACAAATTATGTAAATCCCTACCTTGGAATTTCAAGCTCAAAAGATTGACTTGAAGACTCAGGAGGCTTACCTCACTTGAAGCTTGGAAATTTGTACCTGAGAAGCTCTTCATTTGCATGATTCAAAATTCAAGAGGTTGATTGATCTTCTATCCTTTGTTCTTGGGTAAGAAAAATATTCATATGCTCTTATTTAGCAGCAATCTCTTTTGCAAGAGAATCTTCATGTCTCTCCCTTTGGTAAGCCAACTCCTATTGATGTTGGTAGGCTTGATAATCCAACTCTTCTTGCTAAAATTCATACTCTTGGTCTCTTGCAATATCATTCAAGTGCTTTTCAAAATCCAAGAGTGTAACTTTGATACTCAAGTTACCAACATTTTGAGGTTGGCTATGAGGGTAGCTATGTTGGTTGGAAAAAAAATGACCTACTTTTGGTTGAGTTTAAACATATGTACGTTTCCATGAGGCTTTAGTAGGGATGGGTGGGTGGTAAGCATGATAAGTATATTGATAACCTATTATCATAGGGTCATTTGGTAAGAAACCAATAGTATGCTCTATTTGGTATGGTTGATAGGAAGTGATATAAGTGGTATTTCCCTAAAATGGGAGTGATGAAATATATCTACATGAAATGAAGACATTATGCAACATTTAAACAAGTTGGAAACTCATTGAAATATCCTTTAAAGAAAGATAATTAGTTCTATTTTTTATAAAAAATAAGAACATACCAGCACCAAGTCCACTTGAAACCAGTAGATTGAACTTGAATTCACTAAGTGTGTAAAGATTTTTCCTCCAAAGGAAGAGGTTTTTTAAATACACACCAAATACCAGCAATGATAGGACAAATTTTCAACTAAGATAGTTCAAAAAATCCCATTGGGTGTTCCAAAAACTTGTGTCACTAAAGTGTGCACCCTTGTTGAGATGATAAAATCACTCAGCCACCTTGTGAAACATGGGATGATCTTCTTGAGTGTGGGTTCGGATGTTGGAGATCAACCTCCAGAGAGGGTTGGTTCCCTTTGAGACTTCACCTAATTAACCTATCCTACTGATGCATGCTAAGAAAAGGGGTGAAAGGAAACATAAAATGAAACCTATGACTAATAAGGTGATGTACCAAAATGATTTCAAAGCCTAGACTATTGTTTGGACACATAAAATGATCAATAATTTAAACCCAAAACATACACAACTTAGTATTTCGTAAATCTTTACAAAAGTGTTTCATAACTAGGTTTAGTGTGTCAAAAATAGTATTTAGATGGAGCTATGAATGTTATTGTGGACATGAATATTAATCAGGCTAAACACAACTAAATTAAGCATGTAAATCAATCAATTAACCTAACTAAGTCATATTCCATATGAAATTCTTGAAATATCAACTAAGAAGCCATTAAAATATAAAATAACATGAAATCATGAAATGACAACCTAATTAACACTCAAACCTCGTCCTATTGGGGGATTATTGCTAAATTGATGCGGAACGATCTGACCTTTCCTAATCCTATTGTTAAAGCAAGATTTGAAGTGATTCTTTAACGGACAAATGGATGAAATGGATGTAAAATGCTCTCAAAATGGATATAAAAATGGCTATAGTTCAATTACTCTAATGCATAAATTACTCATGAAATGGGGGCTATTGATAGGATTTTTAGGTGAGTCAATGAATAGGATCAATTTGGTTAATCAAGGGATAGAAATGGATGAGAGGGAATGACATGGATCAATGATCAAATGAAGGATCAAGATTAAAGGATCACATACATTGATAAATTAATCAAAGGTTACAATTGATCCAAACAAACACAAATCCTAAAAATTAGGAGAAATGTGCAAGATATTTTCCATGTGTAGGGAAATGTTCAAATTTGAATTGGAAGAATATCCCATGGGAATATTCTTTTGATGAGTGGGAAATTAGTCAATTAAATAATTAAAACATTATTTAATTGTGCAAGGTGGAGGAATTTAAGATTTTAATTAAACAATTAGATCATTTAATCAAAAAGGGGAATTAATGATATTTAATTAAACAATTAAGATTATTTAATCAAATGAGAAGAATTAAAGGATTTAATTAAATAATTCATATCATTTAATCAAATAAGATGAAAATTAGCATGAAAGAGGTGAATTAATCCAATAATGTTGATTATCTGATTAATAGAATAAAATGATGAATTTAATTAAACAAGCAGGATTATTTAATTAAATATATGAAAGTGGTTGAAATAGGACAAAAATGGTGTTAGTGATTGAATTCAGATGTGTGATATTAATTAGGAAAATATTAAGTGTCTACATTTTTCCCCTCTTTGAAGCAAGGTACCTACTACATTGGTTCAAAGATTTGATGCTCCTTGGATCAACATTGTTGCTCAAATCAAAAATTTAAAAATTCATGATTTTTCAAAATTCTCCACTATGCCCCAACAAAATAAATAAATCTTTTTATACTACCCCCTTGAGAGATCGAATGGAAATTCTAATTTTTAGGTCAAGATCGTGACAAAGCTATAAGATTGGTTCAACTGCAAAGAGGATGCAAAAATAAGCTCTAGGACACTGATAAAATAATTCAAAAAAGTTTCCAAACTCAAAAAAGGACACACAAGAGCACAACCCTAGGTTTTCACTATGTTACTAGGTCAAAAAACCTAATTTTCATGCATATATAGGGACTATGGGTCATTTTCCAACACATTTTCACACTTAGGGTTTGAGAATTTGAGAGATTTCTAGAGAAACCCTCTAGAGATCCTAACACAATGGTGAACCATGTGATTCATCTACACCTCATAGATTGAGTTCATGAATTCCAATGACCAACTAATAGAGGACCACCAGTACATACTTCAAAAAAAATTGCACACTTATTTTGTAGGGTAATTTTAGGTCAAAAAATGTCTATAACTGCATCACTATTTCAATGACCCACTTGTTACAGTCGGCGACACACTTGTGTTGCCCAATGATGCACTTGTAAAAGTGTGATACACTTGTTAAATCCCATCACACTTGATTTCTTCTAGAGCAATGCATATGTAAAATTGTAGAGCGACGTAGATGTGAAACCCTAGGCACACTTGTAGAACCGCCACACATGCATTTTAGTAGCACACCTGCAAAATAGAACAGTGTGACATATGTGTGAAAATTGACACACTTGCTTTTTAGAGATGCACTTGTAAAAGTGTGACATTATTGCAAATTTGATAGTGCATCACACTTGTTTAAAGTACCACACTTTCTTCTTTAGGATTTTAAACCTAGAAATTTTCCATTTTTTAGCAAATTTGGCATTGTGTGTGTGATGTGTGTAGATGATATTTCATCCTCTACAATCACATTAAAGGAGACTTGGTGTTTTATCACAGCTAAGAAGATTTGGGGATGGTTAAGGTTTCTTCCTAGGAACCATCAGTTTACACTTTATTACTCACATGCTATAGATTCAAACACACCTAGCGATGATGACTGCGCTAGTGGAGAGATGACATTCCTAGACCTCATCCTTCCATATTCCAACCAAGGAGGTGACTATCATGCTTAAGGATGTTTGGTGCATCCTTCAAGTATATATACATGATTCTTGAGTTATCTAAGACACATACCTTAGCCTAAAGGCCATGTTCTGAGTACTAGATGTCAATGTTTTACAGGTGGAGAGTTATCAGATTGACCTGCCCTGACACTACAGACATGTCAACGATTTGACCTTAGTTATTGTTGGATTGATTATGGGGTTCCTGATTTCGAATAGATGGATCCAAGAATTCAGTGTCAAATGGGATTTAGTCTTGGAGGGCATGGTTGATGACATGATCATGTATGCATGGGACCCATTGATTTTATCTTCTTTGTACCATGATATGCACAAGGTGGTTTACATGCAAGTACATAGCCTATCTATTGGTGTGTCTTTACTACACATCTGGGCTTGGGAGCACATTTTCATGCTCAGGAATGTCATTGTATTGGAATATATTGATGAGGAGGAGCTATTTGTTTACCGATATAGAGAAATGATTACACTCCACCACACCAGAGTGCCTAACATATCTTACTGAAGGAGGGTGATAGATGACATGACAATATTTAGATGAAGAACCTAGCTCCACACACGGCCATGGGTGGATGATCAGGATTATATTTTCTATGCTCAATAGAAATGGTGGATCGTGGCTCACTATCATCACATCATTGAGAGGTATCTTTTGGATAGGGTTGCTCAATAGTTCAATGACTAGCAGGATGTCCTAGCATTAGATTATAGGGCCATATATGCACGTAGTGTCAAACAGATAGCTTGGGGAGATCGAATGGACCAACAAGTTTCTATTCTTTATTTTACACATCTTCCTCCACTTCCATGGGTTTACATCATGGGAGCCAATGATCTAGGCACCATGTCTACTTATTACACATGGTTTGCTCAGCATGCCCCTATCAGATTGATAGATCTCGCAAGTGTTGATGGTGCAAGTAGAGGAAAAGGGAGAGGTTGAGGTAGAGGGGTGATTGGAAAAATACCACAATAGCCTCCTCTAGATGGACATGTTTTGGGATAGGTTAATGGAGATGGACAGCATGATGGGAAAATTCCCATGATTCTAGAGCTAGGAGTGCAGCCAGTAAGACCACCTCCATTTCCACCATCACCACCACCATAGCTATAGGGTCCAGATCTAAGAAATCTATAGAAATAAGCATTGATAGCCAAGAGGGATCAAGCCATATAGGAGAGTGACATGGCCAAACAAGAGAGAGATATTGCAAGAGTCAATCAAGATAGATATTGACAAGAGCATGATCAAGAGCGCTAGTAGAGCCTACAATTAGCACTTCAACTTGCATAGGAGATAACACAGAGGTAGAAAATTGAGGCTACTACACAACTACAAGCACCAACTCAGGGGAAAGGATAGGTGTCTACTATAATTTATGGATGGGAAATAGCAGAGGCCTCTTATTACCATATATTATACCATAGAGACATTCCTTACCATCAGTAGCAACTGAATTTTTCTCATAGGAGTAGGGTTACACTGAGCAGTTTAGTAGGTGGGCCCTTAGTAGGGTAGTCAGATAGAGGAGGCCCTTCAAGTAGTCATCAATAGTAGGACTTATAGAGTAGGGGATAACTCTTCCTTATAAAAACATGTTTTATGTATAGACTAATCATCGATGTATATTCATTTATTGGATAGTTTTTATAGCCTCATGTATATATCTTGATGTATATCACACATTACTTTTGAGATGTATCATGAAATTCATTATTTTGATATATATATATATATATTTGAGATGAGTGGATGCAGAATTTAAACTGATGATGTTTCTTTTATTTCACGTTCATGCTTATGTTGATATACGTATGTATGGATGCATATGTTTATGATATGGATACAAATATTTATGATATGGATTCTTATATGAGGATGATTCCTTTATTATGCATATGTTGTGATGTGTATGATTTATGCTTATGTGTATGATAATGCATGTATGTTTTATAATATGATGCAATATGAATGTATGCAAATACAATGGGTGGTTTACTTTGAGGTATCTTTTCTCATATAATATGTAATGATGATGCAGGATGTATATGATATGAGATGCATTTTTTTTTGTATTTTTCATGTGACATGCGATGATTATGTAGGATGTATGTATGCTAATGATTTGTGGATGTGAGATGAATGCATTTATATAAAAAATTTGCTTACTATCATGATACCAGGTTGGAAAATGTTATCATGGATAGAAGATAAAAGAATAATATGAATTTTGATTAACCATTTCTTTTCAGATTGATTCAGAAGTCCAAAAAGCCTATGATAATTTGACTTTATTAGATATGTGATGAGACAGAGTAGATGATATTGCTTGCTTCTTGGATTAGAATAAATTTATCATATCATTCCTTTTTTTTTATAGAAAATAGACATGATGCATCAAGGTATTGAAAAATAGGATGGTGTTGTATCTAATGCAATGGGATTTTACTCTACAAACATATAGGAACTTGATATGTTTTAGCCATTTTTTAATCTAAGACTACCCCGCACATGCAAGGCAAGTATTCATCGAGGTTGTATTACAAGAATATCCAACAAGCACAAAAAATGAAAGAAATGATCAATGCCCATTCCTTTCTCTCTAAATCATTTTGATAGACATCATCAAGAGTTCATTGGAATGAACCAATGAGATAAATAAAAAAAGGAACATATCAAAATGAAAAAACAATCAATGTTATTCATATCTATTTCCAAAGAGATGTGTTTTGGGGATAAATATACAAAATGATATATGAAATGATGCCCATTGTCGAAACGATGTATCCTAGGACATGCATTGGATGATGATGGGTTGAACTGATTAGGCTATTGATAAGAGTTTGACTAACATGTTTAATAATGATCAATATTTTAAATTTTAAGTTTAAAGCTTGTGTTTCATTCTTATTCTAATTTTTGGTTGAATTTTAATTTTGTTGATTATTTGTACTTGTTTCTATTTGTTTTTTCAAAGGATGAAGGTGTTCAAATGCATGAGAAAATTGAGAGGGGGGGATGAATCAGTTGTATCAAATTACTTTACTTCTAACCTTAATCAATTTCACTTTAACTCAATCTATTATTAAGTGTAATCATGAAATGAAAACAACATAAGGCAAACACCAGAGACACTAGATTTATGTGGAAAACCCAATGAGGGAAAAACCATGGTGAGGATTAGCTCACAATATAGTAATAATACAACACCGAATACAAAGGCTCACTATTAGAGGGCTCACTTCCTACAATAGGACTCACTATCTAGAAGGAGGATCACTTCCTACAGATAGAGAAAAGATAAATAAGGATCCACCACAATAGGTTCCACACATTTGTAGCTTGATCAGAAGATTGTAGACACCATCAACTCATTGCTTTCAGGAATCTAACACATCAAAGTATTGTTACCTTGATTTTCTCTTACACACTCTTATTTTCACTCTTGTTCACACACTTCACTTGCTTGTTTCACAATTCACAACATCTTGACTTGCTTTTATACCATCTTCAACCTTAGAAGAATTCTCCAAGGTCGGCTATACATCATTCAATCTACAAATTCAAATTAGGTCGACTACTCAACATTCCTATGGTGGATAAGATTGAGAGAGAACCAATTACACATTTAATTAGGACCTAAAAAACATATTGAATCAATCACACGCTTCCTTAATTTGATGCAAGATCTTTATGTAACATGTAGACACCAAGTTGGCCAAACCTAATGAAAACACCAATGATATTTGGAGTACACGCATCTCCAACAAGATGATCACATGTGAATCAACCCAACATGCTTCACCAGATATTTCAACAACTCTAAGAGACCTTTAGATACATATGTAGCAACTACAGTGATCTTCATGCACAAAACAATCTTCACCAATACAACCGGACCAAGCAACAACACATAGGAGCTCTAGAGCAAGTCTTTCGGAGTACCAAATCACAAGCACATTTTCCAGAATAGTGAGAATGTCAATATAAACCATCTCCCAAATCCGCAAGACCTGAAACGAACCACTAGAAGATTGTGGAGGAAAAACATTTCTCCCAATCCATAAACAAATAGTTTAGTCGAACTGGTTCACACACTGGTGAACATATCTTTCATTCTCCATCGACCTAGAAGCTAAAACTTAGGATATATTATCCATTGAAGCTCATGAACAATACCACAAATCCAAACAAGCATAGGATCAACATAGAATAAATGCATAGAACAATAGAAGAGCACACTCAAAACACACATTCAACACTGCCTTCATTATTTCTTAATTTTCTCAAAAGCATTTGGAAAAAATAAAACAACTGCAACTTCATAAATATAGATCCATGTACTCTAAACACTTCTATAGTATCTCAAATATACAAGTACCATCTTCAATTACACTAAAATT
This sequence comes from Sequoiadendron giganteum, assembly GCA_007115665.2. Lineage (NCBI taxonomy): Eukaryota > Viridiplantae > Streptophyta > Pinopsida > Cupressales > Cupressaceae > Sequoiadendron > Sequoiadendron giganteum. The sequence goes on from CM021100.1 coordinate 722,194,556, forward strand.
TGTTGACATCAGTAAAAACATTAATGAAAACGCCACTAAAAACATCCATACTTGCAACAGAGGGTGACAATCCAATTTATTAGGGATGAAAGTGTTAGAGTAATTGGACATTTACTTTATTAATTAAACAATATTTGTTTAATTACGTAAAGTTTCCTTTTCCCTCTTTTTCACTTAAGCTAACATTAGGTATATAATAATTAATTACTTTATTAATTATTATTGTGCAAGCCTAGGGTTTTCCTTTTTAGGGTTTTCATCTATATGTAGTTGAAAACTATCTTTTGTATCATTATTCATTTTACATTTTCAGGTGAATACATTGCTCCACATTCTTGAGCATTTCTTTTGTTGCTTCTCTTTGTTTCTCCTTGTAATAGGTTATTTGCTTGCAAAGATCTTTTGGACTTCTATGGTGTTGTATCTTCTCAACTCCAACATGGTATCAGAGCTTTAGATTTGCAGCTGCTTGTTCTTGTTTTGAGATTTTGCATTGGAAGCAAATCTAGGGTTCTAAGTTTTTTTTTGGGTGGATTCAGCATACTCCATTTCTTGGGTTCACTTTGGGCTCAAATGGACAGTGCCATTGGATTTGTAGCACCCAAAAACCCCTAAATCGACTATCAAATCATCAATTTTGGTTACAGTCAATTTGGAAGGCAAATTTTTTTTTGCCCTAGGGCCGTACAGAGCAAAAAACGCACAAAAATTGGAAATTTTTTTATAAAAACAAAAATCAATTTTCATTGGTTATTTTGCGCAGCTAGTATTAAACAACCACGCTGCCAGATCTCTGCCCGGCAGCCACTGCCCAGCCACCGCCACTAGTGGCTACCACCGGCTGCGTCCAAGCGGCCCCTGCCGGCCCGCCACTCAGTCTGCTCCACCCGAGCGTCGCCTACGCGCCACCGGCCATTCTGCCCGCCACCAGCCTCACCATCCGCATGCTGCCACCTCCTACGCGCCTACCACTAGTCCACCATGTGCCCTAGGGCCACCAAATTTTAAGCCCTTGAGGGCTATTTTTTTTCTCTCCAATCCCCTATTATGTCATTTTTGGTCAAATGGGCATAACTTGGGCATCCTAGCTCCGTTTTTTGAATAGGAAGATGCGTTGGAAAGCTGAGAATGGCATCAATCTGATGGTATAAAAATATTTTCAATTTTTTTACCAGTCTAGATATTTTTTACCAGTCAAAGTGCGGTCTTCTTTCTTCAGTTCCGGGGTCATAGAAGATGCAAACGGACTCCGTTTTTCAAACTTGAATAGGCGTTGGAAAGCTCTCAACATGCTCTATTTAGTGATGTGATCTATTTTATTAGAATTTTCACTAGGTACATGAGAATTTGTCTTGAAGTATTTTTTTCTTATGCATTGCTTCCTTCTTCTCAGTTTGTACTAGGGTTTGGGTTTATCTTTTGTGGGGGGTGTTTTTTCTCTTGCTTTCTGTCATTTATATCAGAAAACCAGCACACCAAAACTCTTAAAAATACAAACTTTTCTGCATCTTCTATCTATTCTAAAAGATCACATAATAATAAAAAACACAAGCAGGTACAGATGCAAGGTTTCATGGCAGACTCTTCAGTTGAGCTACTCACATCACATAACTATCACACTTGGAAGTCTCGTATGATGAGGCTACTCAGGTCACGAGGGTTATGGTCTTGTTTAGATGAGGTTCAGCCTTAGTTGCAGTGTCCTTTTGAGATTATGCAGCACAGGAACAAGATGGATGAGGCTATAGGTTTGTTATGCATGCATGTTTCAGACAGTCTTTTGTTTCACCTTGATGCTTTGCTCACTCCTCGAGCCATGTGGCTAAAGTTTGAGACACTTTTTGGGGCCGTTAATGAGTTCTGCACATTACAGATTGAGGCAGAGCTGACTTCATTGTTACCTGATTCATTTCCCACTATTGAGGATTTTTTGAACAAGTTCAAAACTATCCGTACTATTTTATAGGGTTGTGGGAAGAACAAGACAGACACAGAGTGCATTTACTTGATTCTTTCGAAGCTTCGTGGTCCATTTCAGATATTTGCTTCCTCCTTCTACTCCACCATGGATGGTTTGGGTGCCAGTTTTACCATGCCTTACCTTTGATTTGTTTTGTGAGCGTTTGTCTCAGGAATAGTCTCACCTTTCTCAGATGGATATGCTCTCAGGTTCAAAGAGCAAAGCATTGGTTGCTCAGTCACCGAAGGGGAAAAGAAGCAGAAACGAGGCCCAAGAAAGATTTTGCAGGTAGTGAGCATTCCTCCAAACCGCCTCCTAAGTCTGATTCTAAACCACCATTTAATCCAAAACATGGGAAATCTTCGAAGTCTGGTGAGTCTTCCTCCAAGACTAAGGAGAAATCAGGAGACACTTGCAGTTTCTATGGCAAGCAAGGTCATCCAGTTTCCAGGTGTTGGAAATGATTAGAGGCTTTAGAGGAGGCCATGCAGCAGCAACACATCTCCTCACCTCAGTCTTCTTCTTCTTCCACCACAGGGAAGGGTCATGCTCTCACTGCACGAGCATCGACCAATGGGTCCACTTGGATTTTAGACTCTAGTGCTTCTCACCATATGACTCACACTCAACAGTTGGTCACTTCTCTTGCCTCTTGTGGTACTTCACAGATTGCTTTCCGTCTTGGGTTCAGGTTCTGTCTCTTTGGATGGGGGCACTCTATAGGATGTTTTGGTTGTTCCTGACATTTCGACGAACCTCTTGTCCATTTATCAGATTTGCCACACTGGCTCTGGTAAGACAGTTGAGTTCTCACCACATGATGTGGTTATTCGGGACCTCCATGATTCTGATTTGGTTGTGGCTACTGGTAGTGTTGATACTGCATCTCGTCTTTACAGATTTGATGGATTTGCGCCTTCTGAGGGTACAGGTTCATCTCTTATAGCACATGCAGATTCGGTGAGTTAGCTTTGGCATGAGCATTTGGGCCATGTCAATTACAGATATCTTCAGCAGATGAGTACACAGTCACTTGTTCTTGGTCTTCCACAGATTTCTTGCACTGACGGTGTTTGTCATGGTTGTGTGCTTGGCAAGCATCACAGGGATCCCTTTCCGAAGGGAAGTACCACTCGTGCTTTGGCACCCTTGGAGTTGATTCATAGTGACCTCATGTCATTTCCCACTCCTTCTTTTTCAGGGGCCAAGTATGTACTCACATTCATTGATGACTTCTCCAGACGCACATGGTTGTACTTTCTTAAGTACAAGTCTGATGTCTTTGATTCCTTTCGTGTCTTCAAGACATTTGTAGAGAAGCAGTCTGGTCTTTCTATCCGGTGGATACGTACAGATAATGGGGGGGAGTATGTGAATCAGGCTTTCAAAGATTTTTGCACTGAGCATGGTTTACAGCATCAGTTTTCTGTTCCCTACACCCCTCAGCAGAATGGTATCGCTGAGCGAAAGAACAGAACTTTACGGGAGATGGCTAATTGTATGATTCAGTCCAGGTCCATGGATTCGTCTTTTTGGGCTGAGGCAGTCAATTGTGCCAACTATATTCAGAATCGGATGCCTCACAAGGCGATTCGACATATGACTCCTGAGGAGGCTTGGTCTCATGACAAGCCTGATATTTCATCATTTTGAGTATTTGGTAGTGAGGCATGGGCTTTTATTCCTAATGCTCAGAGGAGAGCTATGGAGCGGAAGAGTCGACCCCTCATTTTTGTCGGCTACTGTGAGGATGTTAAGGCGTACAGGTTGTTTGATCCTGATTCCAGAGAGGTCTTGTTTCGACGAGATGTTCAGTTTGATGAGCGCCTTCCTCTAGTTGATACCCTGTCTCCAGTGTCCACTTCACTACCTACTCCACCCTCTACAGCTCTTCAGGATTATTTTGAGGATTCTGATGAGGATATTGATGATCCCCCATCTCCACCTCCACTTGCTCAACCTTAGAGGCCCAAATGGGCTCAATTTACTATTGAGGCAGCAGGATCTATGGCCGGTGATCCTTCAGACACTCGTCGCACTCGTTCTCATACTACGGGTTCTAGTCTTTTGACTCATGCTCTTTCAGAGGATCCTCAGAGATTTTCAGAGGCGACAGGTCACCCTGAGTGGGATAGTGCTATGGAGGAGGAGTATTCTTCTTTGATGAGGAATAGTACATGGGATCTTTGTCCTCTTCCTAAGGGCATAAAGATGGTTCGGTGTCGATGGTTGTATCACACCAAGTATGTTGCTAATGGTTCTATTGATAAGTACAAAGTACATCTTGTTGTGAAGGGTTTCTCCTAGGTTGAGGGTATTGATTACTCCGAGACATTTTCCCCTATCACCAAGATGAATTCTATTCATTTTGTATTATCACTTGTAGCTTCTAGAGGATAGCTCATTTTTCAGATGGATGTGAAGTGTGCCTTCTTACATGGTGACCTACAGGAGGAGATCTATATGGAGCAGCCTCAGGGATTTGTTCATGATGCTTCCTTGGTTTGCAGACTTCATTGTTCATTATATGGTCTCAAACAGGCCCCTCGGGCTTGGTATGAGAAGATGGACTCTTTTTTGCTCTCCACTGGTTTCACTCACTGTCATTCTGATCACATGGTCTATATTCAACATCTTGAGGGTGAGATCCTGATTCTTGTGCTATATGTTGATGATCTTCTCATCATAGGTAGCTCATCCTCTATGATTCAGAATTCTCAGCTAGCCTTGATGGAGCAGTTTGAGATGACAGATCTTGGCCTTCTGCACTATTTCCTTGGTCTTCAGGTGATTCAGTCTTCAGAGGGGATCTCCATTTACCAGCAGAAGTATTCTTTTGATATGCTTCAGTGCTTTGGCATGCTTGATTGCAAGCCTGCCCCCACACCTTTTTAGTCAGGGGTTGTTTTGACTACTACTTGCCCCACCCCTTCAGTAGATGCTACACTTTACAGGCAGTTGGTTGGTAGTTTGTTGTACCTGACTCACACTCGTCCTGATCTTTCCTTTGCGGTTGGTCTTGTCTCTCGATTCTCACATGATCCTCATGAGAGTCATTGGCAAGCTGCCAAGCGTATTTTGAGGTACATTTAGGGCACCACTTCATATGGCATTCACTACACATTAGGGGATCCTCACATTATTGGCTACACTAACTCAGATTGGGCTGGTGATGTCAATGATCGGAAGTCTACTTCTGGCTTTGTTTTTTGTCTTGGCTCTGGTCCTATCACATGGTCGTGCAAGAAGCAGACTGCTCATGCATTATCATCTACAGAGGCTGAGTACCGAGCTGCAGTGTTCACTAGTCAGGAGATTTTATGGCTTCGTCAATTGATGACTGAGTTTGATTTTCCTCCTGATAGTCCCACTATTCTTTGGTGTGACAATTAGAGTGCTATACACATTTTGCGCAACCCGGTGGAGCATCAGCGGATGAAGCACATTGAGCTTCATATGCATTTCATCAGACAGTTGATTCAGGATGGTTCTCTCATCTTGGAGTATGTTCCCACTGCTGAGCAGGTTGCAAACATCTTCACGAAACCTTTTGCATCTCCGCGCTATCTTCAGTTGCGCTCTATGCTTGGGGTGAAGGAAGTTGTCCTTGGGGGGTCTTTATGAGGCCTTCCTTCCTTCATGTTTCTTTTAGCATGTTGTTCTATCTCTTTTTGGAGAGGAGTTTTTCCCTTTAGGTTTTCTCCTTTTCTCCGTTTCATAGAGATTTCTTTGTACTTGGGTACCTGAATTGGACTTGTTGCCGGGACCCATTGCTTTTGCTTTCAGTAGCTTCTTCTAGGTTTTAGCTTCTCCCTATGTCTATCTTAAGGGGGGGTGTTAGAGTAATTGGGTATTTACTTTATTAATTAAACAATATTTGTTTAATTACGTAAAGTTCCCTTTTACCTCTTTTCACTTAAGCTAATATTAGGTACATAATAATTAATTACTTTATTAATTATTATTGTGCAAGCCTAGGGTTTTCCTTTTTAGGGTTTTCATCTATATGTAGTTGAAAACTATCTTTTGTATCATTAATTCATTTTACATTTTTAGGTGAATACATTGCTCCACATTCTTGAGCATTTCCTTTGTTGCTTCTCTTTGTTTCTCCTTGTAACAAGTTATTTGCTTGCAAAGATCTTTTGGGCTTTTGTGGTGTTGTATCTTCTCAACTCCAACATAAAGTTTATTACTGGTGAATAGGAAATGGGATGGGTGATTTTATTTTCTAGATATTTCAATGTTTCTAATGTTTTGAAATAATTTGAGGCTAATTTAAAACTTTTCAAATTATATGATTGTTTAATTTTTCATGTTATTTGAGGCTATTTAGGGTTTTTTAAAATATATTTGAATGTTTTGATTTTTAAGTTGTCTAAATGTTTGTGCATTTTCAAGATTTTCCAAATGTTTTTGTATTTTCAAATATTAGACCAAGACCTAAGGGGGACTAACCTAATTCCTCAAGGGATCATCAGTGATGGCCTTACTTACATAAGTGCAAAGACAATGTAGTTGAATTGAATCTGACTAGTAGCTATTTATTGATGGGATGTGAACATTGACAAAATGTCATTTTATTATGATGGACTCCTAAAGGACTAGCCTAATGGATTGGGGGTGCATTGATGATGGCCTTGCCTACATAAACACAAAGACAACATAGTTCAACAAGTATTTTTTACTTTTTTTTTATGTTTTAGACATGTTTAGGGATTTTGATATGATTTGGATGTTTTTTCTATTTTGATCTTTATAACTTTTTGAATATTTTTGGATTTTGAACTTGATATGGATATTTTTGGATTTTGGAGATGTTTTGAATGTTTTTGGATTTTTTAATTTACAAGTTTTGAATTTTCTTGATACTTTGACTTGATATGGATTTTTTTGGGATTTTTGAATATAAACAATACCTAGATCACGATGTCAATGTCACGTTATGAGATATAAGACATGGACCAAGAATTATTCAAAAAAAATGTGCAAGAACCTGCCCCCAATTTCTACAAATGGTTCATATTTCCTGAGCAATTCAAGGTAGTAAATGGATAAGCATGCAAAGATTTTTACAAAATTTGTATCACGCAATAGGATCATTAGGACTTGTGTCACCAAAAAGTATATCCTTGACACTTTTCACTCATTTGGGGCCTTTCCTATGGATTTTGGACCTCTTTTTACTTCTTTTTCAAGCCT
>CM021100.1:722201817-722267429 GCA_007115665.2 Sequoiadendron giganteum
AGGGAAATGTTCAAATTTGAATTGGAAGAATATCCCATGGGAATATTCTTTTGATGAGTGGGAAATTAGTCAATTAAATAATTAAAACATTATTTAATTGTGCAAGGTGGAGGAATTTAAGATTTTAATTAAACAATTAGATCATTTAATCAAAAAGGGGAATTAATGATATTTAATTAAACAATTAAGATTATTTAATCAAATGAGAAGAATTAAAGGATTTAATTAAATAATTCATATCATTTAATCAAATAAGATGAAAATTAGCATGAAAGAGGTGAATTAATCCAATAATGTTGATTATCTGATTAATAGAATAAAATGATGAATTTAATTAAACAAGCAGGATTATTTAATTAAATATATGAAAGTGGTTGAAATAGGACAAAAATGGTGTTAGTGATTGAATTCAGATGTGTGATATTAATTAGGAAAATATTAAGTGTCTACATTTTTCCCCTCTTTGAAGCAAGGTACCTACTACATTGGTTCAAAGATTTGATGCTCCTTGGATCAACATTGTTGCTCAAATCAAAAATTTAAAAATTCATGATTTTTCAAAATTCTCCACTATGCCCCAACAAAATAAATAAATCTTTTTATACTACCCCCTTGAGAGATCGAATGGAAATTCTAATTTTTAGGTCAAGATCGTGACAAAGCTATAAGATTGGTTCAACTGCAAAGAGGATGCAAAAATAAGCTCTAGGACACTGATAAAATAATTCAAAAAAGTTTCCAAACTCAAAAAAGGACACACAAGAGCACAACCCTAGGTTTTCACTATGTTACTAGGTCAAAAAACCTAATTTTCATGCATATATAGGGACTATGGGTCATTTTCCAACACATTTTCACACTTAGGGTTTGAGAATTTGAGAGATTTCTAGAGAAACCCTCTAGAGATCCTAACACAATGGTGAACCATGTGATTCATCTACACCTCATAGATTGAGTTCATGAATTCCAATGACCAACTAATAGAGGACCACCAGTACATACTTCAAAAAAAATTGCACACTTATTTTGTAGGGTAATTTTAGGTCAAAAAATGTCTATAACTGCATCACTATTTCAATGACCCACTTGTTACAGTCGGCGACACACTTGTGTTGCCCAATGATGCACTTGTAAAAGTGTGATACACTTGTTAAATCCCATCACACTTGATTTCTTCTAGAGCAATGCATATGTAAAATTGTAGAGCGACGTAGATGTGAAACCCTAGGCACACTTGTAGAACCGCCACACATGCATTTTAGTAGCACACCTGCAAAATAGAACAGTGTGACATATGTGTGAAAATTGACACACTTGCTTTTTAGAGATGCACTTGTAAAAGTGTGACATTATTGCAAATTTGATAGTGCATCACACTTGTTTAAAGTACCACACTTTCTTCTTTAGGATTTTAAACCTAGAAATTTTCCATTTTTTAGCAAATTTGGCATTGTGTGTGTGATGTGTGTAGATGATATTTCATCCTCTACAATCACATTAAAGGAGACTTGGTGTTTTATCACAGCTAAGAAGATTTGGGGATGGTTAAGGTTTCTTCCTAGGAACCATCAGTTTACACTTTATTACTCACATGCTATAGATTCAAACACACCTAGCGATGATGACTGCGCTAGTGGAGAGATGACATTCCTAGACCTCATCCTTCCATATTCCAACCAAGGAGGTGACTATCATGCTTAAGGATGTTTGGTGCATCCTTCAAGTATATATACATGATTCTTGAGTTATCTAAGACACATACCTTAGCCTAAAGGCCATGTTCTGAGTACTAGATGTCAATGTTTTACAGGTGGAGAGTTATCAGATTGACCTGCCCTGACACTACAGACATGTCAACGATTTGACCTTAGTTATTGTTGGATTGATTATGGGGTTCCTGATTTCGAATAGATGGATCCAAGAATTCAGTGTCAAATGGGATTTAGTCTTGGAGGGCATGGTTGATGACATGATCATGTATGCATGGGACCCATTGATTTTATCTTCTTTGTACCATGATATGCACAAGGTGGTTTACATGCAAGTACATAGCCTATCTATTGGTGTGTCTTTACTACACATCTGGGCTTGGGAGCACATTTTCATGCTCAGGAATGTCATTGTATTGGAATATATTGATGAGGAGGAGCTATTTGTTTACCGATATAGAGAAATGATTACACTCCACCACACCAGAGTGCCTAACATATCTTACTGAAGGAGGGTGATAGATGACATGACAATATTTAGATGAAGAACCTAGCTCCACACACGGCCATGGGTGGATGATCAGGATTATATTTTCTATGCTCAATAGAAATGGTGGATCGTGGCTCACTATCATCACATCATTGAGAGGTATCTTTTGGATAGGGTTGCTCAATAGTTCAATGACTAGCAGGATGTCCTAGCATTAGATTATAGGGCCATATATGCACGTAGTGTCAAACAGATAGCTTGGGGAGATCGAATGGACCAACAAGTTTCTATTCTTTATTTTACACATCTTCCTCCACTTCCATGGGTTTACATCATGGGAGCCAATGATCTAGGCACCATGTCTACTTATTACACATGGTTTGCTCAGCATGCCCCTATCAGATTGATAGATCTCGCAAGTGTTGATGGTGCAAGTAGAGGAAAAGGGAGAGGTTGAGGTAGAGGGGTGATTGGAAAAATACCACAATAGCCTCCTCTAGATGGACATGTTTTGGGATAGGTTAATGGAGATGGACAGCATGATGGGAAAATTCCCATGATTCTAGAGCTAGGAGTGCAGCCAGTAAGACCACCTCCATTTCCACCATCACCACCACCATAGCTATAGGGTCCAGATCTAAGAAATCTATAGAAATAAGCATTGATAGCCAAGAGGGATCAAGCCATATAGGAGAGTGACATGGCCAAACAAGAGAGAGATATTGCAAGAGTCAATCAAGATAGATATTGACAAGAGCATGATCAAGAGCGCTAGTAGAGCCTACAATTAGCACTTCAACTTGCATAGGAGATAACACAGAGGTAGAAAATTGAGGCTACTACACAACTACAAGCACCAACTCAGGGGAAAGGATAGGTGTCTACTATAATTTATGGATGGGAAATAGCAGAGGCCTCTTATTACCATATATTATACCATAGAGACATTCCTTACCATCAGTAGCAACTGAATTTTTCTCATAGGAGTAGGGTTACACTGAGCAGTTTAGTAGGTGGGCCCTTAGTAGGGTAGTCAGATAGAGGAGGCCCTTCAAGTAGTCATCAATAGTAGGACTTATAGAGTAGGGGATAACTCTTCCTTATAAAAACATGTTTTATGTATAGACTAATCATCGATGTATATTCATTTATTGGATAGTTTTTATAGCCTCATGTATATATCTTGATGTATATCACACATTACTTTTGAGATGTATCATGAAATTCATTATTTTGATATATATATATATATATTTGAGATGAGTGGATGCAGAATTTAAACTGATGATGTTTCTTTTATTTCACGTTCATGCTTATGTTGATATACGTATGTATGGATGCATATGTTTATGATATGGATACAAATATTTATGATATGGATTCTTATATGAGGATGATTCCTTTATTATGCATATGTTGTGATGTGTATGATTTATGCTTATGTGTATGATAATGCATGTATGTTTTATAATATGATGCAATATGAATGTATGCAAATACAATGGGTGGTTTACTTTGAGGTATCTTTTCTCATATAATATGTAATGATGATGCAGGATGTATATGATATGAGATGCATTTTTTTTTGTATTTTTCATGTGACATGCGATGATTATGTAGGATGTATGTATGCTAATGATTTGTGGATGTGAGATGAATGCATTTATATAAAAAATTTGCTTACTATCATGATACCAGGTTGGAAAATGTTATCATGGATAGAAGATAAAAGAATAATATGAATTTTGATTAACCATTTCTTTTCAGATTGATTCAGAAGTCCAAAAAGCCTATGATAATTTGACTTTATTAGATATGTGATGAGACAGAGTAGATGATATTGCTTGCTTCTTGGATTAGAATAAATTTATCATATCATTCCTTTTTTTTTATAGAAAATAGACATGATGCATCAAGGTATTGAAAAATAGGATGGTGTTGTATCTAATGCAATGGGATTTTACTCTACAAACATATAGGAACTTGATATGTTTTAGCCATTTTTTAATCTAAGACTACCCCGCACATGCAAGGCAAGTATTCATCGAGGTTGTATTACAAGAATATCCAACAAGCACAAAAAATGAAAGAAATGATCAATGCCCATTCCTTTCTCTCTAAATCATTTTGATAGACATCATCAAGAGTTCATTGGAATGAACCAATGAGATAAATAAAAAAAGGAACATATCAAAATGAAAAAACAATCAATGTTATTCATATCTATTTCCAAAGAGATGTGTTTTGGGGATAAATATACAAAATGATATATGAAATGATGCCCATTGTCGAAACGATGTATCCTAGGACATGCATTGGATGATGATGGGTTGAACTGATTAGGCTATTGATAAGAGTTTGACTAACATGTTTAATAATGATCAATATTTTAAATTTTAAGTTTAAAGCTTGTGTTTCATTCTTATTCTAATTTTTGGTTGAATTTTAATTTTGTTGATTATTTGTACTTGTTTCTATTTGTTTTTTCAAAGGATGAAGGTGTTCAAATGCATGAGAAAATTGAGAGGGGGGGATGAATCAGTTGTATCAAATTACTTTACTTCTAACCTTAATCAATTTCACTTTAACTCAATCTATTATTAAGTGTAATCATGAAATGAAAACAACATAAGGCAAACACCAGAGACACTAGATTTATGTGGAAAACCCAATGAGGGAAAAACCATGGTGAGGATTAGCTCACAATATAGTAATAATACAACACCGAATACAAAGGCTCACTATTAGAGGGCTCACTTCCTACAATAGGACTCACTATCTAGAAGGAGGATCACTTCCTACAGATAGAGAAAAGATAAATAAGGATCCACCACAATAGGTTCCACACATTTGTAGCTTGATCAGAAGATTGTAGACACCATCAACTCATTGCTTTCAGGAATCTAACACATCAAAGTATTGTTACCTTGATTTTCTCTTACACACTCTTATTTTCACTCTTGTTCACACACTTCACTTGCTTGTTTCACAATTCACAACATCTTGACTTGCTTTTATACCATCTTCAACCTTAGAAGAATTCTCCAAGGTCGGCTATACATCATTCAATCTACAAATTCAAATTAGGTCGACTACTCAACATTCCTATGGTGGATAAGATTGAGAGAGAACCAATTACACATTTAATTAGGACCTAAAAAACATATTGAATCAATCACACGCTTCCTTAATTTGATGCAAGATCTTTATGTAACATGTAGACACCAAGTTGGCCAAACCTAATGAAAACACCAATGATATTTGGAGTACACGCATCTCCAACAAGATGATCACATGTGAATCAACCCAACATGCTTCACCAGATATTTCAACAACTCTAAGAGACCTTTAGATACATATGTAGCAACTACAGTGATCTTCATGCACAAAACAATCTTCACCAATACAACCGGACCAAGCAACAACACATAGGAGCTCTAGAGCAAGTCTTTCGGAGTACCAAATCACAAGCACATTTTCCAGAATAGTGAGAATGTCAATATAAACCATCTCCCAAATCCGCAAGACCTGAAACGAACCACTAGAAGATTGTGGAGGAAAAACATTTCTCCCAATCCATAAACAAATAGTTTAGTCGAACTGGTTCACACACTGGTGAACATATCTTTCATTCTCCATCGACCTAGAAGCTAAAACTTAGGATATATTATCCATTGAAGCTCATGAACAATACCACAAATCCAAACAAGCATAGGATCAACATAGAATAAATGCATAGAACAATAGAAGAGCACACTCAAAACACACATTCAACACTGCCTTCATTATTTCTTAATTTTCTCAAAAGCATTTGGAAAAAATAAAACAACTGCAACTTCATAAATATAGATCCATGTACTCTAAACACTTCTATAGTATCTCAAATATACAAGTACCATCTTCAATTACACTAAAATTTGTTGACATCAGTAAAAACATTAATGAAAACGCCACTAAAAACATCCATACTTGCAACAGAGGGTGACAATCCAATTTATTAGGGATGAAAGTGTTAGAGTAATTGGACATTTACTTTATTAATTAAACAATATTTGTTTAATTACGTAAAGTTTCCTTTTCCCTCTTTTTCACTTAAGCTAACATTAGGTATATAATAATTAATTACTTTATTAATTATTATTGTGCAAGCCTAGGGTTTTCCTTTTTAGGGTTTTCATCTATATGTAGTTGAAAACTATCTTTTGTATCATTATTCATTTTACATTTTCAGGTGAATACATTACTCCACATTCTTGAGCATTTCCTTTGTTGCTTCTCTTTGTTTCTCCTTGTAATAGGTTATTTGCTTGCAAAGATCTTTTGGGCTTCTGTAGTGTTGTATCTTCTCAACTCCAACATGGTATCAGAGCTTCAGATTTGCAGCTACTTGTTCTTGTTTTGAGATTTTGCATTGGAAGCAAATCTAGGGTTCTAAGTTTTTTTTTGGGTGGATTCAGCATACTCCTATTTTTAGGTTCATTTTGGGCTCAAATGGACAGTGCCATTGGATTCGTAGCACCCAAAAACCCCTAAAACGGCTGTCAAATCGTCATTTTTGGCCACAGTCAACCAGCGTTGCAAAAAAAAGTTTAGGGTTTGGCGTACGGCTCCCTCAAAAAACACAAAAAAATTTAAAAAAATAAAAAAACTAAGGTTTTTGATTTTTTTTTTGGTGCGGCCCATGGATTTTTTATCCCATCGCCTGACGGCCACCACAGCGCCGCCAAGCGACCACCCGCCGCCACGCTCGCCACCAAGTTGCTTCACCGTTGGTTGCTGTCGCGCCCAACTCGCCGAGCTTGCCCCAGCTCCGTCTGCACTCAGTTTGCTCCACCGAGCCCGCTCCATCCACGATCAGCCTGCCCTGGCTCCCTGCCGACACCGGACTGGCCCCGCCGACATCGGACTGGCCTCGCCAACACCGAGCTCCCCGCCGACACCGAGCTTGCCCACGGGCTCGCCGACCTGAGTCGGTTCCTCAGCCCCTGCAGGCCTCAAACAACCTGTCACCAGGTCATATGGCGATCGAGGGCTTTGGCCCAGCTTCCGCCCCCTGGTCCGCCCACGCGACTAGGGGCCATATTTTTTAGCCCCCAGGTGCTAAAGGGGTCTAATAAGGCATTTTTTTTTGCACTCTCACGAAATCGGGCATAACTCAGGCGTTTTAGCTCCGTTTTTCGAATAGGAAGAAGCATTGGAAAGTTGGTTTCGGCACCAATCTGATGGTGTAGGTAATTTTGTAAATTTTTTAATAGTCTGGTTATTTTTTACCAATCCAAGTGAGGTCTTCTTTCTTCACTTCTAGGGTCATAGAAGATGCAAACGGACTCCGTTTTTCAAACTTGAATAGGCGTTGGAAAGCTCTCAACATGATCTATTTAGTGATGTGATCTATTTTATCAGAATTTTCACTAGGTACACAAGAATTTTTTTTGAAGTATTTTTTGCTTATGCATTGCTTCCTTCTTCTTAGTTTGTACTAGGGTTTGGGTTTATCTTTTGTGGGGGGTGTTTTTCTTTGCTTTCTGTCATTTATATCAGAAAATCAGAACACCAAAACTCTCAAAAATACAAACCATTCTGCATCTTCTGTCTATTCTGAAAGATCACATAATAATAAAAAAACACAAGCAAGTACAGGTGTAAGGTTTCATGGCAGACTCTTCAGTTGAGCTACTCACATCACATAACTATCACACTTGGAAGTCTTGTATGATGAGGCTACTCAGGTCATGAGGGTTATGGTCTTGTTTAGATGAGGTTCAGCCTCAATTGCAGCATCCTTTTGAGATTATGCAGCACAGGAACAAGATGGATGAGGCTATAGGTTTGTTATGCATGCATGTTTCAGACAGTCTTTTGTTTCACCTTGATGCTTTGCTCACTCCTCGAGCCATGTGGCTAAAATTTGAGACACTTTTTGGGGCCGTTAGTGAGTTTCGCACATTACAGATTGAGGCAGAGCTGACTTCATTGTTACCTGATTCATTTCCCACTATTGAGGATTTTTTGAACAAATTCAAAACTATCTGCACTATTTTATAGGGTTGTGGGAAGAACAAGACAGACACATAGTGCATTTACTTGATTCTTTCAAAGCTTTGTGGTCCATTTCAGATATTTGCTTCCTCCTTCTACTCCACCATGGATGGTTTGGGTGCCAGTTTTACCATGCTTACCTTTGATTTGTTTTGTGAGCGTTTGTCTCGGGAATAGTCTCACCTTTCTTAGATGGATATGCTCTCAGGTTCAAAGAGCAAAGCATTGGTTGCTCAGTCACTGAATGGGAAAAAAAAATAGAAACCAAGGCCCAAGAAAGATTTTGCAGGTAGTGAGCATTCCTCCAAACCACCTCCTAAGTCTAATTCTAAACCACCATTTAATCCAAAACATGGGAAATCTTCGAAGTCTGGTGAGTCTTCCTCCAAGACTAAGGAGAAATCAGGAGACACTTGCAATTTCTATGTCAATAAAGGTCATCTAGTTTCCAGGTGTTGGAAATGATTAGAGGCTTTAGAGGACACCATGCAGCAGCAACACATCTCCTCACCTTAGTTTTCTTCTTCTTCCACCACAGGGAATGGTCATGCTCTCACTGCACGAGCATCGACCAATGGGTCCACTTGGATTTTAGACTCTAGTGCTTGTCACCATATGACTCACACTCAATAGTTGGTCACTTCTCTTGCCTCTTGTGGTACTTCACAGATTGTAGTGGGTGACTCTTCACAACTTTCCGTCTTGGGGTCAGGTTCTGTCTCTTTGGATGGGGGCACTCTACAGGACATTTTGGTTGTTCCTGAGCTTCGACGAACCTCTTATCCATTTATCAGATTTGCCACACTGGCTCTGGTAAGACAGTTGAGTTCTCACAACATGACATGGTTATTCAGGACCTCCATGATTCTGATTTGGTTGTGGCTACTGGTAGTGTTGATACTACATCTCGTCTTTACATATTTGATGGATTTGTGCCTTCTGAGGGTACAGGTCCATCTCTTATAGCACATGCAGATTCGGTGAGTTAGCTTTGGCATGAGCATTTGGGCCATGTCAATTACAGATATCTTCAGCAGATGAGTACACAGTCACTTGTTCTTGGTCTTCCACAGATCTCTTGCACTGACAGTGTTTGTCATGGTTGTGTGCTTGGAAAGCATCATAGGGATCCCTTTCTGAAGGGAAGTACCACTCGTGCTTTGGCACCCTCGGAGTTGATTCATAGTGATCTCATGTCATTTACCACTCCTTCTTTTTCAGGGGCCAAGTATGTACTCACATTCATTGATGACTTCTCCAAACGCACATGGTTGTACTTTCTTAAGTACAAGTCTGATGTCTTTGATTCCTTTCGTGTCTTCAAGACATTTGTAAAGAAGCAATCTAGTCTTTCTATCTAGCAGATACGTACAGATAATGGGGGGGAGTATGTGAATCAGGCTTTCAAAGATTTTTGCACTGAGCATGGTTTACAGCATCAGTTTTCTGTTCCCTACACCCCTCAGCAGAATGGTATCACTGAGCAAAAGAACAGGACTTTACGGGAGATGGCTAATTGTATGATTCAGTCCAGGTCCATGGATTCATCTTTTTGGGCTGAGGCAGTCAATTGTGCCAACTATATTCAGAATCGAATGCCTCACAAGGCAATTTAACATATGACTCCTGAGGAGGCTTGGTCTCATGACAAGCCTGATATTTTATCATTTTGAGTATTTGGTAGTGAGGCATGGACTTTTATTCCTAATGCTTAGAGGAGAGCTATGGAGCAGAAGAGTCGACCCCTCATTTTTGTCGGCTACTGTGAGGATGTTAAGGCATACAGGTTGTTTGATCCTGATTCCAGAGATGTCCTATTTCGACGGGATGTTCAGTTTGATGAGCGCCTTCCTCCATTTGATACCCTGTTTCCAGTGTCCACTTCACTACCTACTCCACCCACTACAGCTCTTCAGGATTATTTTGAAGATTCTGATGAGGATATTGATGATCCCTCATCTCCACCTCAGAGGCCCAAATGGGCTCGCTTTACTATTGAGGCAACAGGATCTATGGCTGGTGATCCTTCAGACACTCATCACACTTGTTCTCATACTATGGGTTCTAGTCTTTTGACTCATGCTCTTTCAGAGGATCCTCAGAGATTTTCAGAGGCGATAGGTCACCCTGAGTGGGATAGTGCTATAGAGGAGGAGTATTCTTCTTTGATGAGGAATAGTATATGGGATCTCTGTCCACTTCCTAAGCGTAGAAAGATGGTTCGGTGCCGATGGTTGTATCGCACCAAGTATGTTGTTGATGGTCATATTGATAAGTACAAAGCACATCTTATTGCGAAGGGTTTCTCATAGGTTGAGGGTATTGATTACTTTGAGACATTTTCCCCTATCGCCAAGATGAATTCTATTCATTTTGTATTATCACTTGCAGCTTCTAGAGGATGGCTCATTTTTCAAATGGATGTGAAGTGTGCCTTCTTACATGGTGACCTACAGGCGGAGATCTATATCGATTAGCCTCAGGGATTTGTTCATGATGCTTCCTTGGTTTTCCGACTTCAACGTTCATTATATGGTCTCAAATAGGCCCCTTGAGCTTGGTATGAGAAGATGGACTCTTTTTTGCTCTCCACTGGTTTCACTCGCTGTCATTCTGATCACACGGTCTATATTCAACATCTTGAGGGTGAGATCCTGATTCTTGTGCTATATGTTGATGATCTTCTCATCACCGGTAGCTCATCCTCTATGATTCAGAATTCTTAGCTAGCCTTGATGGCGCAGTTTGAGATGACAGATCTTGGCCTTCTGCATTATTTTCTTGGTCTTCAGGTGATTCAATTTTTAGAGGGGATCTCCATTTACCAGCAGAAGTATTCTTTTGATATGCTTCAGCGCTTTGGCATGCTTGATTGCAAGCCTTCCCCCACACCATTTTAGTCAAGGGTTGTTTTGACTACTACTTGCCCCACTTCTTCAGTAGATTCTACACTTTACAGGTAGTTGGTTGGTAGTTTGTTGTACCTGACTCACACTTGTCCTCATCTTTCCTTTGCGGTTGGTCTTGTCTCTCGATTCTCACATGATCCTCATGAGAATCATTGGCAAGCTGCCAAGCATATTTTGAGGTACATTTAGGGCACCACTTCATATGGCATTCACTACACATTAGGGGATCCTCACATTGTTGGCTACACTAACTCAGATTGGGTTGGTGATGTCAATGATTGAAAGTCTACTTCTAGCTTTGTTTTTTGTCTTGGCTCTGGTCCTATCACATGGTCATGCAAGAAGTAGACTTCTCATGCATTATCATCTACAGAGGCCGAGTACCGAGCTATTGTGCTCGGTAGTCAGGAGATTTTATGGCTTCGTCAATTGATGACTGAGTTTGGTTTTCCTCCTGATAGTCCCACTGTTCTTTGGTGTGACAATCAGAGTGCTATACACATTTCACACAACCCGATGGAGCATCAGCGGACAAATCACATTGAGCTTCATATGCATTTCATTAGATAGTTGATTCAAGATGGTTCTCTCATCTTGGAGTATGTTCCCACTGTCGATCAAGTTGCAAACATCTTCACAAAACCTTTTGCATCTCCGCGCTATCTTCAGTTGCGCTCTATGCTTGGGGTGAAGGAAGTTGTCCTTGGGGGGTCTTTATGAGGCCTTCCTTCCTTCATGCTTCTTTTAGCATGTTGTTCTATCTCTTTTTGGAGAGGAGTTTTTCCCACTAGGTTTTCTCCTTTTCTCCGTTTCATACAGATTTCTTTGTACTTGGGTACTTGATCTGGCCTTGTTGTCGGGACCCATTGCTTTTGCTTTTAGTAGCTTCTTCTAGGTTTTAGCTTCTCCCTATGTCTATCTTAAGGGGGGGTGTTAGAGTAATTGGACATTTACTTTATTAATTAAACAATATTTGTTTAATTACGTAAAGTTCCCTTTTACCTCTTTTTCACTTAAGCTAACATTAGGTGCATAATAATTAATTACTTTATTAATTATTATTGTGCAAGCCTAGGGTTTTCCTTTTTAGGGTTTTCATCTATATGTAGTTGAAAACTATCTTTTGTATCATTATTCATTTTACATTTTCAGGTGAATACATTGCTCCACATTCTTGAGCATTTCCTTTGTTGCTTCTCTTTGTTTCTCCTTGTAACAAGTTATTTGCTTGCAAAGATCTTTTGGGCTTTTGTGGTGTTGTATCTTCTCAACTCCAACATAAAGTTTATTACTGGTGAATAGGAAATGGGATGGGTGATTTTATTTTCTAGATATTTCAATGTTTCTAATGTTTTGAAATAATTTGAGGCTAATTTAAAACTTTTCAAATTATATGATTGTTTAATTTTTCATGTTATTTGAGGCTATTTAGGGTTTTTTAAAATATATTTGAATGTTTTGATTTTTAAGTTGTCTAAATGTTTGTGCATTTTCAAGATTTTCCAAATGTTTTTGTATTTTCAAATATTAGACCAAGACCTAAGGGGGACTAACCTAATTCCTCAAGGGATCATCAGTGATGGCCTTACTTACATAAGTGCAAAGACAATGTAGTTGAATTGAATCTGACTAGTAGCTATTTATTGATGGGATGTGAACATTGACAAAATGTCATTTTATTATGATGGACTCCTAAAGGACTAGCCTAATGGATTGGGGGTGCATTGATGATGGCCTTGCCTACATAAACACAAAGACAACATAGTTCAACAAGTATTTTTTACTTTTTTTTTATGTTTTAGACATGTTTAGGGATTTTGATATGATTTGGATGTTTTTTCTATTTTGATCTTTATAACTTTTTGAATATTTTTGGATTTTGAACTTGATATGGATATTTTTGGATTTTGGAGATGTTTTGAATGTTTTTGGATTTTTTAATTTACAAGTTTTGAATTTTCTTGATACTTTGACTTGATATGGATTTTTTTGGGATTTTTGAATATAAACAATACCTAGATCACGATGTCAATGTCACGTTATGAGATATAAGACATGGACCAAGAATTATTCAAAAAAAATGTGCAAGAACCTGCCCCCAATTTCTACAAATGGTTCATATTTCCTGAGCAATTCAAGGTAGTAAATGGATAAGCATGCAAAGATTTTTACAAAATTTGTATCACGCAATAGGATCATTAGGACTTGTGTCACCAAAAAGTATATCCTTGACACTTTTCACTCATTTGGGGCCTTTCCTATGGATTTTGGACCTCTTTTTACTTCTTTTTCAAGCCTTTTGTCAAGGTGTTGTAAGGTGTTGTAAAACATTTTCATACTTTCATAGGCTTGTCATCACTAATTCAACCCTTTCTTATGTTAAATTGGCCACTTAATTTACTTTTAGGCCCAACATAAGTGTGTTTCGGGAGACAAGCCTGTTCAACATCATTAACCACCTTTTAATTCCCAACCGCCACTTGAATTTTTCCAAGTGGACTAGGTCACCACCTTGGGTGACCTAGTCCCTTTTGACATAAAATTCAAAATTAATACAAAATTCTAATAGGAATTTGCCTCCAAAACCCTAAGGTCGGCCTATCATATGTTATTTTTGGGTAATTAGGCATAGCATGTATAAATAATGGTTTTTCCCCTCATTTTTCACCTCCTAAGTTTCATTTTTTTCTCCTCACTCAATCTTCTTAATCATTCATCCACTATTCTTCTCAAGCAAGCTAGGGTTTCCATCCTAGGTCATCAAGACATCCTTTGCTAATGCATTCAAGGGTTGGATTGTTGCATTCATTCAAGATTGTTCATCATAGCAAGGTATTAACTCCCTCATTTCATGCTTCATTACATTTCTAGCTTTATTTAGTTTACTCAAAAGGGGTTTGACCAAGGCAAACCCCTATGCCCTAACATCCAACATCCATTTCTCTCTTTGTGTGATTTGCAAGTCTGATTTGTAGTATTGCCAAAGAATAGGTTGAGAACTGTTTTCATCAAAGCTTCAAAGCCTTCAAGGTTGCAAGAACCCTAATTGAAGCTTGGAGGACACCTACAAGCCAAGATTCTTCAGTTTCAGAAATGGGCACTTGTGAAGAACCGAAGTGCAAACCGAGGGCTTCCTTTTCCATTCTCTGATCTTCAGAAATTGAAAAGTGGACTAAGTCACCAACAATAGTGACCTATTCCCACTGAACCTATTTTTTCAAAGTTTTCAAAATATTTGGATACCCATTTGGCAAAAACGGGCTTCGATATAGTTTTCTAGATCTGGGACTAGGTCACCCAGAATGGTGTAAGTGTCGCAGTCGGCTTCTCCATCAAAATCTTTAGGATTCTAGACCTTCATGCCATCCCTTTTCAGCCTCCAGGTGCACCTCTTTAGTTCTATCCATTTCTGTAGCAATTTACTTATGTTTTTAGGTCATTTGCATATCACAATGTGTTTTCCAGCATAGTTCATTTTCTAGATTTAACATTAATATTCAATTACTTATTTTCATTTCTAGTATTTAAACCATTAAATTTATACATATTTTACATCATTCACACACATCACACCCATTTCAAAACCCTGAACCCTTTGAATGAACTCACCAATAATATGTCATTAGTGTGAAAGAGAGTTATTTCCTAACCTAGCTCTTAGGTGCAACACCCTAGGAGCCTAATTGGGGAATCCTCTTTCCCTAGTTGCATTCATTTTTGGTGGTTCAGGACTATGCTAGTGATAGGCGATGCGACTTCATGAGATAAAATGGTAAATACCATGACATGAATTTCCTCTAAGCAAGGTTGACATATACCCCAAACCTTTGTCAAGATTATGAGATTTTTTATTAGATCTAGATAAAGATAGATTGAATGGATGGATGGAACGTTGGATTTATCACATTGAAGGGGTCAAGATGCTTCCATCTAAAATGGTACATATAGATACTCAATTCTAATCATGATTTATGTTTACCAATTTGTCATCATGGTACTTGCCCAAAGCACCACCATAGTGGTTTTCATTGGAGGAGGATTTTCATCTTTACTATTTTCATGATTTTTATTTTTATTTTTTGAAAATTTATGCTCATGTTGAACCAGCTAGTGGTAATGATATAGATGCTACAGTCATAACATTCCAATGATATCTTGTCTGAAGAAGTTTATTTTCTAAGATACAGGTGCTTGAATACAACTTTTGAGAATTTTGATTTGCCTTGTTGATACCATAATTAATCTCATCTAGGTGCACATATCATGATAGAGTGCCTTCAGAATCCTTATGATGAAGGTTAGTTTCTAACATACGGTCAATGTGAGAATTGTATATCATGAATTATGGAGTGGATGGTGACGTGTGTGAAGGAATATGAGATGGATTGGTCGACAATTTGGAATCTTTGACTCTCCAAACTTGGGAAGATGAGCAATGATGAATGGAGATGGAATTTTGAGTATAATTAGGACCAACCACTTGATATACTTTATATGTCTCTTGAGAAACCTTCTTTTCTATTTGTGGATGTCTTTGATTGATTAATTTCCACTTTTGATTTTTCCCCATAGTTTCTTTCACTGATGGAGTATGATAGGGATGGTTTTCTTGTGTGTTCTTTGGTATCCATTTGTATTTGATTTTTCCATTTTTCTTCATTTCCTATTTTGCTTTGATGACTTTCTCCTTTCTTTGATTAAAATATTTCTTTTGGTGTTGATCCCAATTTTTGAATGGAAGGATATGTGGATGATGATTCGTCATATAGCTAGTCATAGAATTGGCAATGGTTTCATCATAAAGATCCTTCATGCTCCCCATGTTGGTGTTTACACTAGACAAAGTTTCCCCTGATGTTGTGGAGGTATTACTAACATGCTTTTATTTTTTGGTGTTAAGAAACCACCTCCTTGATTTTTAAGAGTATCTTCTATATTTTTTTATTTCAGGATGTCATGTTTAATAAGACCTAACACTTTTCCATGGTAATCTATCCACTGATAGATGGCTATTGAATATGACTTTTCATGAACACGTGATATTGTCATTTCTTCCCACTATTCCAGAATGTTAACTTCCTGTAGTGATTTCAAGATACCATGTTCCTATAAATATATTTATTTTCTTAGATAATGTTGGATATCTTCATACTCAATGTCTTCAACTAGAATTTTTGATGTATCTTTTCTCGATGTTGGTTCAAGAGATATTGATGATGCACAATCATCAGAAGAATCAAGAATATCTGCCACTACTTTCTCTTGTGTTTCAAGAATGAAATGCCCTTATTTTGGATGAAGATTTTTAATATTTCCATCAAAAGGAAACATCTCATGGGTAGCATCTAGTATATCCTTGAAGCTTTGAATAGCTTGGAAGATGTTCATCAAATCATGATAATAATTTGGGGAAGTGATATCTTCATCTTGACTTGTAGTAGGGCAATTGTCACTTACGAATTGGAATATATTTTGTAAATCATGATAATGTTGTGAGGATATGATCTCTTGATCTTGACTTGATTCAAAGCCACTTTTATTATACTCAGGATCATCTTCTTGACATGATTCTTGGGTAGATGGTATATCATTGATAAAAGGCTCTTCACAAGCTTTAGCAGGTATGGATATATTAAGGGATGCCTCTTGTTGTCTTGGAAGTTCTTCAATATTCTCAATCAAGAAAACATATGACGGAGGAATATTACAATTTGATATAAACTTGATGTCATTTTGATATGAAACATTGGTAGACATTGTTGATTGATTTGGACCTTATTTTAAGAAAGTATCTTGATACATGTATGATTGCTCATGTTGTGATGGATGAGTAACACGAATGTGTACTATTGTGCTATCATAGGTATGGTTTTCACTGTTTGAGCTTGATAATTTTCCAAAATCTTTTGTGTTTCCATGATTTGGCATAGGATCCTTATAAATTTTTAGATCTTCATTCCCTGATTTTTTGTCAATATTAACATCTCCTTGCTCAATAAGATCTTGGATAAGATTCTTAAGTTTAACAAAACATTTTTCTTATGTCCCTTCATGTGGTGAAACTCAATGATCTTCATCCCTATACCATGAAGGTTTGACTTGTGGTTCTTTAATCTAGGAGTGTTATCATATTTGACTGAATCAGTTTCTTCAACACTATTTCAATGGGTTCCCCAAGGGAGTGAATTTATATCATTTTGAGTAAAAATTTTGTCTTGGTTGTGGTCCTCTTGGAGGGTTGATATTTTTGAAAATTTTTTGGTTATTCTATTGTGTTATGTTGAGTTTTTTGTTGTATGTTTGTGTATTTGATGGTGCATTAGTCACAACCTTCACATCTACCACACCATCATTAGTAACTATCTTGTTATTAGCCCAAAATTAGGGTTTGTCACTGAAACTAGATGGTTGGTTTTGATTTTGTGTAGGTCCCCTAGAAATTAGGGATCATTCAATGTTAATACCTTTTTATATGAGCTCCTCATGTGTCGATACATTTTGCATCTTTAATTGGAATGCTAGGTCAATTTCTACAATTTCAGCAATGATCTCTACTTGTTTTCCGGTATTGGCCATTTACATTTGCTTGCTCTATGTCTCCATCAGTATAAGAATTTTGCAAATGCTTCTCCCTTATTTTATTTAAGGGTATAGAGTTCCTCCAAGCTTATTTCGATATCAATATTATAGGAGAAATTTGTTATAGATTGATCTATTATCTATTGGAATATCTTGATTCCTAGAGGTAGGTGTGAGAACCACTCTATGGAATCACCTCCTAAACTTATTGGGAATAGATGCATCAAGTATGAATCATTATATTCTACTTCCATGCATACCACATAAAACTCCCTAATTTTCTCCTCTAGATTTCCATGTCCATTGTACTTGTTATCATGGAATCTAGCATCACTCGATCCATAGATAACCCCCTACAAAACTTGTCTATTTATAGGTCTATGTGTTTCAAGCATTCAAAAAAAGGAAATATTTTATTTCCCTCAATGCATAGTCCAAACCTCAAATAGTCTATTTGAGTGTTCCCCCTTATTCGTCTTTCAAAAAATTTTGAAACGGGTGTCTTTTTTAATTCCCTTCTACTAGGAGTTAGTCATTTTTCTAATGGTGCAGGAGTGCTGATTTTCAACACCCCTACACCACCCCTCACCTCTAAGTTTTAACTACAGGTGTAGGAGCACTTTTTTTTAGTGCTCCTACACTTGGGGTCCCTTTTTAAAGGTGCTCAAGCAATGAAAATCACCACTTGTGCACTTTTCCTTCATTTTGTTTTGTTGGTGCGCAAGCGGTGATTTTCACCGCTTTTGCACCTTTTCACATTTATTTAGTGTTTTATGGTGCAATTAATGTGCTTGAACTTAAGTTTCTTTTATTACTTATAAACACTTTTATGTCATTTTAAAATTGTTTCATTTCATTTCTTCTTGGCATTGATTTCCCTTCATCCTCCTTCTGCTAAAACATCATTTGGAGATTGGCAACTCGATTTGAAAGTTGTGTGGTTCATCATTTGCATCTTGAGCTAGGGTTTTCACCTTATTTTCTAGGTGCAAATTTATGTTTCCTCTTTCTTTCCAACTTTTAAATTTATATGTTCTTTTTATTTGTGAATGTTCTCCTTGTTTTCGCCATTTTCCCTAGGTCTTAAATTCATCATCATGAATGAACTTATTTGTGTCCTTTATGCGTGGTATTCATTTTTTCATCATCCTAACTGTGTTTTTCCTTTTATTACCTTATTTTCATTTAGGTTTTTTCCTTTCCATTTTAATTTTGGTGTTGAATTCGCCATTTTCCTCAGATTTTTGGTTACAATTTACATTCCTATCATGCCCTTCAACAAAGAAAATATATGCCATAACACCATGTTTTTCAATTAACTCCCTGTGTAGGAGTGATGAAAATCACCGCTCCTACATAGAGCTATCACCTCCAACACTTTTCATGTTAGGGCATTGATTTTCAGCACTCTGACACCAAATTTATCTTCCAACACTTTTAGTGTTAGGGCGCTGATTTTCAGTGCTCTGACACCAAACTTAACTTCCAACACTCTAGTGTCAGAGCGCTGATTTTCAGTGCTCTGACACTAACATACTTTTCCCCATGGTTTCAAAGTGCTGATTTTTAGCGCTCTGACACCAACATACTTTTCTACATGGTGTCAAAGTGCTAATTTTCAGCGCTGTGACACCTTTCTTGAAATGCATGGTGCAGGGGTGTTGACTTTCAACACTCCCACACCAAAAGCTACTTTGTCTTTCTAACACCTAGAAATGCCTCGTTTCTCACTCTAAACTCTATTCTTCCACTTATGATTTATTTTTTGTGCCTCATAGCCAAAATTTAGTTCCTCCAAATTGCCTTGCTCACTTCATGCTTTCCAATATTGCAATTTTCTCCTAACACCTGTTGATCCATTATTCTTGCAATTCCTATCAAGTTCTCATTAGGTGACCCTCAAAGGTGATAAATATTCAATCTCAACATCTCTAAATGATAGCCAAAGAACCCCCATTATCTTCCAAAAAATAAGGCAAGATGAAATACAAATATTAGGGTATCTTTCTGCCAACGGTGGTGATCTCAAAGGTGGATGGCATCAAAGATACTGAAATTGGTCATCAATACCTACAAGATTTTGTAAAGAGAATTTAGAAAATGCCAGTAGAAGATGACTCATGATCCATTGTTCATAGCAACTTGCATCTGGTGTCAACATTTTCAACTTCCGCTCACAACACAAAGTTCATGCTCCAAGTTGCATCTCACTACATCTGAGATGATAAAAGTGTGAGAGATTCCTCATGTCAAGTCATGATGAGATTGGATCCTCAATTCTTTGAAATTGTTTTCAAAGTCCCACATATGGAACAATATGCATTGATCTCAATTCAACAAGAATAGGATATTTTTTATAAGGATTCTAATAAAGCTAAAACATTGATTAACACTCAATGGTTGAAAACTCCTAGGGACTCAATTTCCAGATGCCCTAAAGGGATTCCTTAAATTGAATTCAAAGAGGAAGTCAGGGATATGATTACTCTTCTGAATAGGGTGAAGGGCTTGCCTCAATCATGCCATTTTCAAGATTGGATGTAAGAATACATCCATATAATCAGGAGAAAGAAAGCTCATATAGACTTGGGGACTCAAATCAATGATGAAATTCATGAGCAGCTAATCAATGTACTAACCACTTTGAAATTCCACATGACTTCTTATTTGGTGTACACAGCTGTAGTTATGAGGCGATTCCCAGGTTTTTCTACAAAGGGAAATAGACACTATGTACCTGTGTATGATTATTATTATCAATTGAATCTAAGAGAAAGCTGCCATCATTTCAGAAGAGTTACAAATTCCTTCTTTGCACCCCTACTATTTACTTTTGATCCAACTCTTGAAAAGAAGAGAGTATCTAATGAGGCCTACAAAGTGGTGAGTAAGGTCAGGTGTATATTCTTGCAATTCCCAACTTTCACTTACATGAGGGTAGGTTTCTACATTGGGTGTCCTTACATGCTTCCCAGGTATCCCTTAGATAAATGGATACTCATTGAGCTATGCAAATAGCTAATCTTAGATCATAAGGAACGAATGAGAATCCATAAGCCAAGGTTCAAGTTTCCACTGACTATTGGAAGGTACACTATTAAAAGTGTACAAGAGGAAAAAAATATTATTGTAGAAATGTAGGTAATGACTATCAGGACATACAAGTATCGATATGGCTTTGAGTACCATGATTTGAAAAGGAAACTCAAGGCAATTCACCGACATGTTTATCATTTTGAAGGCATATAGGCGGAATGCAGAGATGAATGGGACATCCGTAAAATGGATTATTGCAAGTTTACTGTAGAGCAGATCAGGGATCTTGGTGTTGTTGACCTACTAGAAGGTTTCAAAGATCCTGGTGACATCATGAATACTGCCTATGATGAAAATAAAATCTTTAAGAGACCTTTTCCTCTAATTCAATGGCCTAAAAAGGAAAGTATATCCATTAGGGAAAGGCTTGCCCTCATAATTTCCAACACAGTGGAATGGTTGCACAAACATGGTTTCTAGATGAAAGCTTTCAGGATGGGTACGTAGAGCAGAAGCTAGCCAACATAGGAAAACCACAAGAAAGACAAGCATGTGGCTACTCCCTCTTCCTCCAGTAAAGGTCCTAAATTTAGGTTTACTATTGGAAAAAGGGATACACGGTTAGTAAAGAATCATATACTTCCTCTCTTCCTCCTTGGCTAGAATCTCAAGTATCAAAGCAAAAAAAACAAATGATCTCTCCAGAAGAGCTCAATCTTGAAGAGATAGCCCCTCCAAAATCCAAGGGGAATAAAAAGGCCAAAGCACATACAAGGCTTCATATTGACAAATTTAGTCAAAATTTTGTAGAGATTTGATTACCCCCATGTGAAGAAGATGATGTTTCCATGGAAGACTACATGGTCACAAGAATCTAGCTCAGAAAAGATACACGAAATTACCAAGGTAGATGCTCAAGTGGTCTTAGATGCATTGGAAGGAAGCCTTGACAAGATGGAGTAAGCGTGGGATGTGTACAAAGAGAAGGTCAAGCGCTATGAAGTTGTTTTGAGAAAATTAGCAGGCTCTTTAGGGAGTACACAATCTATGGCTATGATAAGCATTGAGGAACCTAAAGTACTGAAGGCGGAGAAGTTTTCTTCTAAGGGTAAGGCATTGTATGATTTTTTTGATTATATGATTGAACATGGTTCACGGATTATTACTGCTGCAAATGAAAAGGCTACTCAAATAGCTAAGTTGAAATCAGAGCTGGATAAGGAAGAAAATGTATTGTCTCAAGAGAAAAATGAAATGGATAAATGCCTCTCATTTTGGTAAAAAATGAAGGAGGAAAGGCTAATTAAATTAGTGGAAGTTGGGGTCATTCCTGAAAAACAAAAATATGTGGAGATAAAAGAGATGTTCAAACACCACATTCAAGTGATCAAATCTCTTATTGAAGACATCCACCAAGTACAAGAAGATGTCGAAGGGCATCGGGCTATCCTAGAAGAAGAAATTAAGGATTTTTCAGGTAATCCCCTTGATAAAGATCATATTTTCCTCCCGACTAGTGAACTTTCCAGGATCTACAAGGAAGTCGTCATGAAGTAGGTGGAGGATGCCAACTTTTCAAAGGTATCAATACATGCAATATGTGACTTATGGATTTCTCTAGATAATCTCAAGATGCATCTTGATAGATGCAAAAAGCTTCACTCATTTTCTAGAAGATTGATTACTAGAGTTCACACCATTGTGGATTACACTATTGGTCTAGATGAGGCATTCATCCTAGAGACAAAGAAGAAATATGAAGACTTTTGTGCCCAAGGCAAGGAACCATGAAGGCTTATTTTCTCTAGTGTTGAATATTTTTATGCTTTCTTTTACACATTTTGTAAATATTTTTCGACATCTTAAATGTCTTTTGAGAAAATGTAATTGCATGTAAAATCTGAGATGTTCTCCCAAAAAGATGTACAACATTTTTTACTAAGTCAAATTTAGGTTTTCCTAAATTAGCTCACCTACTTTCCTATTTTTTCTCAACTAATTTCCTAGATTTAATCTTCCCTATCTTTTATAAATAGGGGGGATTCTATTGTAATTTTTATCTTTTATCTCTAGCAATAAAGTGTTGCTCATTTTGAAACAAATGTATGAAACTTTGTGTTCAACTTTGTGAATCGAAATTTGATCAATAAAGAAGAAAGTTGCGTACCAAAATTTGTGTTGGAATTAATTCTCTTATGGCTTGATTAAGATTGGTGGTGATTAGTGTGTGAAATCTAAGGGCTTTGGATAAATTTGTGTAGACTTTGTGTTACACTCTTTTTTTGGATTTGTGTTTATGTTTGAATACTATTGTCGAATGATCTACAAGACTTTGTGCTTGTAATTTTTCATGTTTCTCGTGGAATTGTTGTGTCTAAGAAGACTTTGTGTTTCTAATACGAAATTTTTTACATATCTCAAGGATCCCTTGGCAAAAAGCTACGAAATCACTTTGTGCCTTAGTGATCTTTTCTTTCTTTCTTTTATTGTTTATTATTATCATACCTAGTATATGTATGCTTTCCTCTGAAAAGATAGAGATATTGGCATTACTACTTTATTTTTAGTTTAAATTTATTTTGAATCAAAAGTATCAACTGTGAAGCATTGTAAAACATCTTCTTTGAAAAAAGAGAGAAGTATGAATGTGAAATGCACCCACAATCTCATAGTTGTAGTGTACATTTTTTGAATATTTAGTTATTTTTACTTAGCTTTTCTTAGCAGTAAGAAGGGTGCCTCCCCTTTCTAAGAGGAGAAATTATATCTCACACAGTTGTGGTTGAAATCTAGGTTGTGTAATCTATTCAAAAGGTGATTACATAATTTTCACCCAACAGTTATTTGGTGACTCCACTAGGGAACAACACATGCAATTAGAGCCTCATGTTTTGATTGAAATGAATAGGTTTTCCCAGTTTCTTATTGTTTTCTTTTATATTGTTATTTTTGATCTCTATCTTGTTCAGACCTACATTTTGGTAGATAAAAGGTATACACAAATTCAAAGGCCTCAAGGAGTAGTAGATCTACTTTCTGGAATTTTTTTGCAACACAACACTCCACCTACTCCTCTACGAGTAAGATCTTCATTGCAGTGAACTACAAGCTACCCTCTGTGAAGAATAAGATGTCTTCTTTCGAGAGAATCTTCACTCTTCCACAGAGTTCTAGCATGGATACCTTTTGTTCAACCTAACATGGCCACACCACCTACAAGACCGTGTGGAAATGTTTTTGGACCTCTCTATTTGGCTGCACCTCTTCATGAACTTCCATGTGTTTCAAAAAAAATCTTCCAAAGTTCCTAAGCAATAGAAAACAATATCCCAATGAACATATTTATTCCTTCTACATTTTTTGCGGTGTTCTCGGCATAGAGCATGAAGACATTTCTATAAGATTGTTCATTGAATCTCTTCAAGGGGTTGTTTCCAAATGGTTTTATACTCTTCCAAATGCTTCAGTCACCAATTGGGCTACTCTTCACAAAAAGTTTGAAGAAAGATTCAAACTTGTTGAAGATGCACACACTTTGTTGGCACAACTCACAACCATGCGGAAAGAGGCCCATGAACCCATTCGCGATTTCATGGCTAAGTTAAACAAGTTGGTGATGTAGATCCCACATGATACAAAACTGATGGATCATAATCTAAAGTGATTTTTCATCAACACAACTCCCCAAAGTAAGTTTCTTCTTATGTAGGGAAAATATTGCTAATGTTGAAGCAGCTCAATAGCTGACTACCAGTCTTGAATATGATATGATCCTAGCAAGAGAAATAAGGCTAAACACCAACACCAACAAAAGTATGCAAGCATCACAATCTTCAGCATCTAATGTCAATTCTCCTAATGCCAATTCCAACTTTTTAGATCCCATGGTCGAAAGGCTATAAAATGAGATCTTAGCTTTGAAAAATAAAGTTTTCAACAACAAAAATACCTACAAGGACATCCCAAGAAGGAATTTTCCTAACTATGTTGGAAGTAGGAACCAAAATCGCCTTCCAGCACCACAAGGGAGACTTGAAATTGAAGCTCCACCTACCAACACTACCACAAGATATTATGAGGCTGAACAAGACAAATATGCACAGCCAAATTATCTTATGGAAGAAAGTGTTGATCTCTTTCAAGATGAATAAATGGAATCAGTTGGTGACTCCAACATTGGCTGCTTACAAATGGTAGATGAAACTGATGAGGAGGACCTAGTGATAGACATGTATGGAAACAACAAAATCAGCTTGATCAAGCTCAAGTGTTGCTCCACCTACAAAGGAAAAGTTGTCAGTTACTATTGCCAAAAGAGGATCTCCTCTCCCTTGGCAACCAAAGAAGGTTGCAAACCCACAAGTGCTCCTCATCCCCTTTCATCAGTTCTTGCCTTTCCTAAAGCCAATCCCCCAATTCTGAAGACCAATGTGCCTTTTATTAAACCAATCAATGAATTTACCTCATCTACTTTACAACATTATTTCCAATATTTCGACATTATTGACCATGCCAAGAAAACCAAGGTCCAAATGTCTGAGGTTGAATACCTTAAAGCCAACCCTGACCAATTTGATGGGCTCGTCAAATTTGTGAAGGATAAAGGAATTACCCCAAATTAGGATTCACCTCCTAATATTCCTATTCCTCCAAAGCCCCAGACACCACAAAATAACCTTTTTTCTGCACCTCTAATTGCCTCTAGGCGCATTGATCCATTTTTCATTTCATTACTTGTTAATGGTTTTAAATTGAGCAACTATGTTATAGATTTTGGCGCATCAAATAATGTGATTCCAACCAAGGTAGCTACTACCTTAGGTTTGAATTTGACCAAAACTTTTAGTCGTTGCTTTTCCATGGAAAACAAACAAGTATATTTGATTGGATAGATCAAAGATGCACAGTTTGCATTTGCCGCATATCCTGAGAAGAAAATCAAAATGATGGTTCTAGTAGCTGACGTGCCAACATCTTACGAAATTCTCCTCGGACTTAATTTTTGTAAGGATGTTGGATGTGAACTAAACATGGACATGTCTGAAGCGAGGATACCTATGAAAGGAATGATGCAAAATTTGATCCTTGAGAGGGAGTCTAAATTTTTTAGTTACTCAATCCAATGATCCAAGAGCTCAAATTCTATTTGAGTCTTTAGGCATTGGAGCGTATTATCTACAAATAGAAGAGGTTGGTGAATATTCATCAATACATGATCTGGAGAGTGTTGAATCTTTGTTGATAACAAATGAGTCATTGTCAGATGATTCATCAACATCAGATCCTGAAGCTTCATCAGATGATGAGGCTATAGATTTTGATACTATCAGCCTTGGTGATCCAAACAATGTTTGGTTACTAGAGTTTGATGGCAGTTGTTCTTCCATTGGTTCTGGGGTGGGAATGGTTTTTATTTTCCCCAAAGGAAAAAATTTCCATTTCTCTTTCAAATTATAGTTTTACAACACTAATAACGCTGTTGAATATGAAGCATTGTTGTTAGGGATGCAAGTTTCATGCAAGAAGGGTATCAAAAAAATTCATGCACAAGGTGATGCTGAGCTAATAGTGTGCCAAGTAAGGAACTTGTATCAGAAAAAAAAATGACAGGCTTAGGCATTATCACAATCTTTTCTGGGATTACATTGAAGAATTTGAGGCCTTTGATATATCTATAGTTCCAAGGGAATATAATGATAGGTTTGATTCCTTAGTAGTCTCAACCATGCTTTTGATACCACATAAAGGCTTTCAAGGTTCCACCTATACCATCGAGTTGGTTTTCCACCCGAGTGTTCCTTATAATTCAAAGAACTGGCAGATTTTCAATAACAATCATCAAATTATTTCCTTTTTGGAGAAGGCAAAAAAAATTGATGAATTGTACTTTGAAGGAAGTGATTATCCACTTTGAGAATCTGTGTCTAATATGGATCCAAATATGGGTGAAGAATTCTTGTAGCTTAAAGGGAATAAAATTCCAAAGGGATTGGTATCTCTAGAGAAACTTTTTGGCAAGCATGATCGCTACGTCAAGAAGCAACTTTCGGACATAGATTCATCTAATGAGGTTGAACAAATCAACTTAGGAATTGAATCAGATCCTAAGATGATAAACATTGGTAAATGTTGCACGACCGAAGAAAGGAAGTGGTTCACTAATTTATTACAAGAATATATGGATGTCTTAGCATATTCATATGAAGATCTAAAATCTTTCTGACCAAAAGAGGTGCAACATGACATTCCCCTTAAGGTTAGAGGATTGCCTTATAATAAAAAGAAAAGGTAGTATAACCCAAATATTTCTGGAACAATCCTTGCAGAAATTCAAAAAATGTTGAACGCTCAAATAATTTCCCCTATCCAACATTCAACATGGATAGCGAATATTATTCCTATTCGTAAGAAAAATGGTGAGATCCTTAATTGTGTGAACTTCAAAAATCTTAACCAGCTGTCACTCAAGGATAATTATCCTCTTGTAGTGATGGACCAATTTCTACAAAACATGACCAGATCTAAAATGATCTCCATGCTAGATGGTTTCTCCAGTTACAACCAGATTGAAGTAAATTCAAGTGATCAGCATAAGACAACTTTCATAATGCCATGGGGTACCTTTACATATCACAGAATGCCTTTTGGCCTGATCAATGTTGGTGCCACGTTCCAATGAGCTATGGAATTGGCTTTTCATGATGTGATGGGTAAGTTTATCATGGTGTACCTTGATGATCTTACAGCTTTTATAAAAAATGTCATGAACACTTTTACCACCTTAGGAAAATCTTGGAGAGATGTCGATAGCATGGTATTTCCTTAAACCCCAAAAAGTCAATTTTTGGGGTTACAAAAGGAAAACTTCTTGGTCACATAGTTTCTACAGAGGGAATCAAGATTGACTCAGAATGAGTTAACAGTATCAAATCACTTACTTTTCCATAAAGCAAGAAGGTTGTCCACTCCTTCTTTGGCAAGGTAAACTTTATGTTAAGATTCCTTCCAGACTTTGCAGAGAAGACTCGTCATATTGTTAATATGATGAAAGGTAATACCACTTTTCATTAGATAGAAGAATGGAAACCTACGTTCGATAACATCAAGGAGGCCATTGCTCATGTTCCAGTCTTAGTCTTCCCTAACTACACCGAAGAATTCATCGTGTATAGTTATCCTTCCGAGCATACACTTTCGGCAATTCTGGTGCAAGAGAACAGTGAGGGTTTTGAATCTCCAATTGCATTCATGAGCTTCCCTCTAAAGAATTATGAATTGAAATATTCCCAAATGGAAAAACATGCTTTCACTATGGTCAAAGTTGTTAAACATTTCTGGTTCTATATTCTTAATAGCCATGTCAAATTTTTAGTTCTAGATTCAACTGTTAAGTCCATCTTAATGCAACAGGAGTTTGGAACAAAAAGAGGAAATTGGATTGCCAAGATTCAATAATATGACATGGAAATCAAACCTACCAAGTTGATACATGGGTGAGGACTGTGTTAGCTCATCACTGAAAATAATCCTAAGGAAGAAGTTTCAGAAACTGAGGAGTCAAATCCGAATGAACTTCCAATGGTATTGTTCATCAAAGCAACTGATGAATGGTGTTCTAACATTTCCCATTTTATCACTTATGGGGAATGTCTTGATCATCTAATTCCAAAGGAGAAAATGACCATCAAACTAAATTCAACAAACTTTGTCTTATGGGACAATGGTTTGTACAAGTGTGCAATGGATGGAACCTTTTTTGTGATGCATTGATCAAGAACAACAGGAAAGATTGCTAAAGTCATATCATGACTTAGCTTGTGGAGGAAAATTTTTAGCATTGGTCATTGCTCACAATATCTTGAGAGAAAATTAATACTAGCCCACACTCTTTCAAGATGTGTACTCTTGGGTGTGTAAGTGCGAGTTGTGTCAATAGTTCATAGTAAGCCAAAGCTAGTGGCTTTACCTTTAAAACAAATTGATATTGAAGAGCCCTTCCAACATTGGGGAATTGACTTCATTGGTGTAGTAAATCCATCATCAAGTGTAGGACATACCTATGTCCTAACTTCAACTGGTTATTTCACCAAGTGGGTGGAAGAAACTCCAACTAAGCATGCCACTTTTGAAGTGGTATGTAGTTTCTTAAAAGAAAATATCATTTCTAGGTTCGGTCTGCTGAACAAAATTGTCATTGACAATGCTTTTTACTTATCATCAAGCGAGATCATTGAGTTCTGATTTGAACATGGCATAACTTTATCACACTCTTCTGACTATTACCCACAAGGTAATGGTCAGGCTGAATCAAGCAACAAGAACTTGGTGACTATCATCTGCAAGCTGGTGGACAAGAATCAACGTTTATGGCACAAAGTTTTGTATGATGCTTTGTGGGAAGATAGAATAACTCTAAAATGGGAAATTGGTATGTCTCCCTTTCAACTTGTGTATGGGTTGAATGTCGAGATTCCCTTCACCTTGGAACTTCCATCCCTCAAATTGGCTAAGGCCATTGAGGACAATAATTTTGATAACTCTGTTGATAAGTGTATTATGTATCTCTCCAAATTGGAAGAGAGGTAAGTTTATGTGGCTAACTGCATCGCAAAAAATCAGGACCAGTTCAAGAAGCTTTTCGACAAGAAGGCCAAGTCTCGAGATTTTCAAATTGGTGATCTTGTTCTCCTATGGTACAAGCAAAGAGAACCAAAAGGTATGCACGGAAGTTTTGATTGATTATGGACATGACCTTTCAAGGTTCATCAGCTACATGGTGAAAATAGTTTCTTATTGGCATATGAGGATGGAACACCATTTTCCCTTACTCACTGTGGGAAACATCTCAAAAACTTTACATAATAAAGTCATAGGCATTCAAATGTAAATATTTTTATTTTTAGTCCTTGTGTATTTTTGTTTTAAGTTTTTTTGTCATCATCATTTCCTGACTCCAAGCCCAATGGATGGATAAAGGAAATTGAATTTTGGATTTCTTCTCCCTTCATTCATTTCAAAGAATGGTTGAAGGAAGATCCCCAATAGGAACTAGTTGTTATCATGGAATCTAGCAGCGTTAGATCCATGGATAACCCCCCTATGAAACTTGTTTGTTTCATAAGTTTGTGTGTTTCATGCATGCAAAATTAGAAAATCTTTGATTTCCCTCAATACGTATTCCAAACTTCAAACATTCTATTTGAGCATTTCCCCCTCGTTCGTCTATCGAAAATCTCATAAACGAGTGTTTTTGTTAATTCCCTTCTGTCGGGAGTTAGTCATTTTTTTTATGGTGCAAGAGTGTTGATTTTCAGCACCCCTACACCACCCCTCACCTCAAATTTTTAACTTAAGGTGCAGGAGCATTGATTTTCAGCACTCCTACACCTGGGGTCCGTTTTTAAAGGTTCTCAAGCAATGAAAATCACTGCTTGTGTACTTTTCCTTCATTTTGTTTTGTTGGTGTGAAAGCGGTAATTTTCACCACTTTTGCACCTTTTCACATTTTAACTAAGTGTTTTATGGTGCAATTAATGCGCTCAAACTTAAGTTTCTTTTATTACTTATAAACACTTTTAGGTCATTTTAACATTATTTCATTTCATTTCTTCTTGGTGTCGCTTTCCCTTCATCCTCCTTGTGCTGAAACATCATTTGAAGATTGGCAACTTGATTTGAAAGTTGTGTGGTTCATCATTTGCATCTTGACTTAGGGTTTTCGCCTTATTTTCTAGGTGCAACTTTATGTTTCCTCTTACTTTCCAACTTCAAAATGTATATGTTCTTTTTATTCATGAATGTTCTCCTTGTTTTCACCATTTTCCCTAGGTCTTAAATTCATCATCATGAATGAACTTCTCTACATCCTTTATGCATGGCATTCATTTTTCATCATCCTAACTGTGTTTTTCCTTTTCTTACCTTCTTTGCATTTAGGTTTTTTCCTTTCCATTTTAAGTTTGGTGTTGAATTCGCCATTTTCCCTGGCTTTTTGCTTACAATTTACATTCCTATCATGTGCTTCGGTGTAGAAAATATATGCCATAACACCACATTTTTCGATTAACCCCCCATGTAGGAGCAGTGAAAATCACCGATCCTACATGGAGTTATCACCTCCAACACTTTTTGTGTCAGGGCGCTAATTTTCAACGCTCCGACACCAAACTTATCTTCCAACACTTTTGGTGTTAGGGCATTTATTTTCAGCACTTCGACACCAAACTTATCATCCAACACTCTAGTGTCAGAGCATTGATTTTCAGCGCTCTGACACCAACAAACTTTTCCCCATGGTGTCAAAGCATTGATTTTCAGCGCTTTGACACCTTTCTTGAAATGCATGGTGCAAAGGTGCTTATTTTCAACACTCCTACACCAAAAGCTTCTTTTTCTTTCTAACACCCAAAAATGCCCTATTTCTCACTCTGAACTCCGTTTTGCCGCTTACGCTCCATTTTCCATGCCTCATAGCCAAAATTTAGTTCCTCCCAATTGCCTTTCTCACTTCATGCTTTCCAACATTGAAATTTTCTACTAACACTTGTTGATCCATTATTCTTGTAGTTCCTATCAAGCTCTCATCAGGTGACCCTCGAAGGTGATAAATCTTCAATCTTGACATCTCTAAATGATAGCCAAAGAACCCTAATTGTCTTCCAAAAAAGAAGGAAAGATGAAATAAAAATATCAGGGTGTCTTTCCACCATTGTTGGTGATCTCAAAGGTGGATGAAATTAAAGACACCAAGATTGGTCATCAAGACCTACAAGATTTTGTAAAGAGAATTCAGAAAATTCCATTAGAAGATAACTTGAGGTATATTATTCATAGCGACTTGCATCTGGTGTTAACATTTTTGACTTCCACTCACAACACAGAGTTCGTGCTCCAAGTTGCATCTCACTACATCTAAGATGACAGAAGTATGAGAGATTCCTCAGGTCAAGTCATGATGAGATTGGATCCTGCATTCTTTGACATTTTTTTCAAAGTCCCACATATGGAACAATATGCACCAATCTCAATTTAACAAGCATGAGATATTTTTGATAAGGATTCTAATAAAGCTAAAACATTGATTAACACTCAATGGCTGAAAACTCCTAGGCACTCAATTTTTAGGTGGCCTAAAGGGCTTCCTCGAGGTGACTTCAAAGAGGATGTCAGGAATATGATTACTCTTTTTAGTAGGGTGAAGGGCTTGCCTCAATCATTCTATTTTCAAGATTGGATGTATGAATACATCCACATAATTAGGATAAAGAAATCTCATATAGACTAGGGGACTCAAATAATTGATGAAATTCATGAGTATCTGATCAATGTACCGACCACTTTGAAATTCTACATGAATTCTTATTTGGTGTACATAGCTACAACTATGAGGCAATTACCAAGTTTGTCTACAAAGGGAAACAAACACTATGTACCTATGTATGATTATTATTATCAATTGAATCTAAGAGAAAGCTACCATTATTTTAGAAGAGTTATAGATGCCTTCTATGCACCCCTATTGTTTAATTTTCATCCAAATCTTTAAAAGAAGAGAGTTTCTAACAAGGCGTACAAAGTGGTGAGTAAGGGCGGGTGTATATTCTTGTAATTCCCAAATTTCACTTACATGAGGATAGGTTGCTACACTGGGTGTCCTTACATGATACCCAGGTATCCCTTAGATAAATGGATACTCATGGAGCTATGCAGATAGCTTATCTCAGATCATAAGGAATGAATGAAAATCCATAAGCCAAAGTACAAAAGGAAAAAAATGTTGCTACAAAAATTCAGGTAATGACTATTAGGACCTACAAGTATAGACATGACTTTGACTACCATGATTTGAAAAGGAAGCTCAAGGTGGGTCACCGACATGTCTATCATTTTGAAGACATATGGGTGGAATGCAGAGATGAAGAGGACATCCACAAAATGGATTATTGTAGGTTAACTGTAGAGCAGATCAGGAATCAAAGTTTTGTTGACCTACCAAAGGGTTTCAAAGATCATGGCAACATCATGAATGTTGCCTATGGTGAAAATGAAATCTCTAAGAGACCTTTGCCTCTGATTCAATGGTCTAAAAAGGAAAGTATATCCATCAGGGAAAGGCTTTCCCCCATATTGTCTAACACAATGGAATGGTTGCACAAACATGGTTTCCAAATTAAATCTTTCAAGATAGAATAAGAAGGAGATGTACCTAGAGCAAAATCCATCAAACAACAAAAACTCCGCATGAAAGACAAGCATATGGCTACTCCCCTTTCTTCCCATAAAGTTCATAAAATCAGGTTTATTGTTGGAAAAATGGATACATGGTTAGTCAAGAAGCATATGCTTTGTATCTTACCCCTAGGTTGGTATCTCAAGTATTGAAGCAAAAGAAACAAATGATCTCTCCAGAAGAGCTCAATCTTGAAGAGATAGCCCCTCCAAAAGCCAAGGGGAAAAAAAGGCCAAAGTACATTCAAGGCTTCATATTGACAAATCTAGTCAAAATTTTGTAGAGATTTGATTACCCCCACATGAAGAAGGTGATATTTCCATGGAAGACTACACGATCACAAGAATCCATATTGGAAAAGTGGCAAATGAAAGTGCCAAGGAAGATGCTCAAGTGGTCCTAGATGCATTGGTAGGAAGGCTTAACAAGATGGAGTAGGCCCAAGATGTGTACAAAGAGAAGGTTGAGCGTTGTGAAGTTGTTTTGAGAAAATTAGCAAGCTCTTCAAGGAGTACACAATATATGGCTATGATAAGCATTTAGGAACCAACAGTACTAAAGGTAGAGAAGTTTGCTTCTAAGGGTAAGGCATCGTATGATTGTTTTTATGAGATGATTGAACATGGTTCACAAATTATTACTGCTACAAATGAAAAGGCTAATCAGATAGCTAAGTTGAAATCAGAGCTAGATAAGGAAGAAAATGTACTATCTTGAGAGAAAAATGAAATGGATAAATGCCTCTCATTTTGGTCACAAAAGAAGGAGGCAAAGCTAAGTAAATTGATGGAATTTGGGGTCATTCCTGACAAAGAGAAATATGTGGAGATAAAAGAGAAGTTCAAACACCACATTCAAGTGATCAAATCTTTTATTGAAGACATCCACCAAGTACAAGAATATGTCAAAGGACATCAGACTATCCTAGAAGAATAAATAAAGGAGTTGTCGGGTAATATCCTTGATAAAGATCATATTTTCCTCCTGGCCAGCAAAATTTCTAAGATCTACAGGGAAGCCTTCATGAAGTAGGTGGAGGATTCCAAATTTTCAAAGGCATCAATGCATGCAATATGTGACTTATGGCTTTCTCTGGATAATCTCAAGATGCATTTTGACAGATGAAAAAAGCTTCACTCACCTGCTAGAAGATCAACTACCAGAGTTCACACCATTGTGGATTACACTGTTGGTCCAGATGAGGCATTTGTCCTAGAGACAAAGAAGAAATATGAAGACTTTTGTGCCCAAAGAAAGGAACCATGAAGGCTTATTTTCTCTAGTGTTGAATATTTGTATGCTTTCTTTTATGCTTTTTGTAAATATTTTTCGACATCTGAAATGTCTTTTGAGAAAATTTAATTGCATGTAAAATCTGAGATGTTCTCCCAAAAATATCGACAACATTTTTGACTAAGTCAAATTTAGGTTTTCCTAAATTAGCTCACCTACTTTCCTATTTTTTCTCAACTAATTTCCTATATTTACTCTTCCCTCTCTCTTATAAATATGAGTTATTTCTATTGTAATTTTTATCTTTTATCTCTAGCAACAAAGTGCTGCTCATTTTGAAACAAATGTATGAAACTTTTTGTTCAACTTTGTGAATCTAAATCTGATCAATAAAGAAGAAAGTTGCATACCAGACTTTCTACTGGAATCAATTCTCTTATGGTTTGATTAAGATTGGTGGTGATTAGTGTGTGAGATATAAGGGCTTTAGATAAATCTATGTAGACTTTGTGTTACACTCTTTAT
Source organism: Sequoiadendron giganteum (assembly GCA_007115665.2). Classification (NCBI taxonomy): domain Eukaryota; kingdom Viridiplantae; phylum Streptophyta; class Pinopsida; order Cupressales; family Cupressaceae; genus Sequoiadendron; species Sequoiadendron giganteum. The sequence continues at coordinate 722,236,567 of CM021100.1, forward strand.
TCGGATTTATTTTTATGTTTGAATACTATTGTTGATCAATCTACAAGACTTTGTGCTTTAAATTTTTCATGTTTCTCGTGGAATTTCCATATGTAAGACTTTGCATTTCTAATATGACAAATTTTATGTATCTCAAGGATCCCTCAGTGAAAAGCTATGGAATGAATTTGTGCCTCCAAGATCTTTCCTTTCTTTCTTTTATTGTTTATTATTATCATACCTAGTTTCTCTATGCTTTTCTTTGACAAGATAGAGATATTGGCATTACTACTTTGTTTTTAGTTTCAAGTTATTTTGAATCAAAACTATCAACTGTGAAGCATTGTAAGAAATCTTCTCTGAAAAAGAGAGAAGTATGAATGTGACACACACCCCCCATCTCGTAGTTGTAGTGTACATTTTGTGAATATTTAGTTAGTTTTACTTAGCTTCTATTAGCAATCAGAAGGGTGCCTTCCCTTTTTGAGATGAGAGATTATATCTCACACAATTATGATTGAAATCTAAGTTGTGTAATCTATTGAAAAGGTGATTACATAATTTTCACCTAACACTTCTCAAAGCTAGGTATCTCAAATCCTGGAGGGAATGGTACCATTGTGGTATTATGATCAAATTGATATGGACACAAATCTTGCACAATGTATGAATTTTTGGATTTCCCTATTTGAATATCTTGGATATTCTATGTTAGTGTCTTGATTTGTGAAGAAAGGTCCTCTTGAGGACTGTTCAATGGTGGAGCATATGTGTTGAATTGTGGGATGGTAGATGAGTTGTAAGCCATATTTTCATATGATGGGGTGTTGTTAAATGTGTTATATGGTGTGAATTGTGGATTGGTTTGATATTGTTGATTTTAGGGTGATTATAGTGGTTGTGTACGATATGCTCCATATGAATCTTGATTTGTGATATTTTGTTGAGAAAAAGTGTATTGTTTTTATTGTTTATTGTATTACAATCCTTATTGTTGTTGTTGTACAAGAAATTATTGTTGTTAGGTGTATTTTTGTTGAGCTTGTAAAGCTTGTTGAGCTTGTAAGGCTTGTTGAGCTTGCAAAGCTTGTTGAGAATGCAAAGCTTGTTGAGATTTTTGTGCTTGTAAGGCTTGTTGTTGTGTAATAGCTTGTTGTTGGGCTTTCCAATCTTGTTGTCTTTGGGGTGGTGGAATGATGTGTTGTGAAGGTGGAATGTTTTGATTTGTTGTGATGTATTGATTTTGTGGAATATGTGATGGATTTTGTGGAATGGTATTATGAACATGTTGTGATGGATGAATATTTTGATTTGGATTTTGAAAAGCTTGGTATTGATGTTGTGGGACTAAATATTTATTATGAGACACATAATTTGGTATATTTTTCTTTAAGATATGTTGATTTTGATGAGGGGAAACTTGTCCTTGATGTTATTGTGATATAAGACCTTGTAAGATTTGGTGTTGTGGGGGAACCACAAGATTTTGTGAACCCATTTGATTTTGAAACATTTGTTGTGATCCTTGATTTGGTACCAATTGATATTTGGACATGGGTTGAAGATTTCCTTGATTTTGTAACAATGGATTGTAGGATATTGGTTGATGTTGTGATGTGTATTGAACACCTTGGTTTTGAGGTATTAAATATTGTGATACTTGAGGACCTTGTGGTTGTTCAGGTAATTTTTGAGAACCTTGGGGTGGTTGAACACCTTGAGGTTGTTGAATACCTTGAAGTGGTTGCATTTTACTTTGGCGACCTTGTGATTTGTGATAACCTTGTGGTTGATGTGATATGAGTTGTGAACCTTGTGTGCTAGGAATAGCATGAAATGTGGGTGGAGAATTTGTATAATTCCATAAAAGTTGAGGATTTCCATGTTGACTTGTGAGATTAGTTGCATACACTTTAGTAGTTGTAGGTTGGCTTGGAACATGTAATGAAGATGGTTGTGGCATAGATTGAATGATGTCATGTACCAAAGGTGCATTTTGAGAATATTGGCCCATGTTTTGAGAAGGTTGACCCATGGATGCAATATTTGACAAGGTTTGTTCCCTAAGTGTGTTTACATCAAAAGTAGAGGGAAGTTGTGCTCCTTGTTGTGCAAGTGTGAGCAAATATTGAGTAGGATTTAAGCTCAACATTGTGTTTATGATTTGATGAACCCTATAGTCTTGTTCCATTTCAAGTTAACTCTTTAGTGGTAAATGTATGAGATTTGTCCATAATATCATCCATTTGAACAATTGTTTCTTGTGATGAGTGAAATGGTGGTGGATTATTTGGGGGAGTGTAAAATTCTCTAGGATTAAAATCAGGCATCCCAAAGGTAGGTTCACTAGCACTTGTTGTGATTGGTATGTTTGAACCACTAGGGTTTAACTCCATGTTTTTCTTATTTTGTGATCTTGTTGTAACCATAATATTTGTATCAACCCTATGAATTGTGTGTTGTGAGTGGTATTGTTTGAATTCCTTGGTTGATTCAAATTTCTCTAGCAAATAACCCTAATAGGTTTTAGGCCAATGATGTATGATGTTGTGAAGAGATGAATGACACGAAACTTTCATTTTTTTACCATAATCTAGACTCAAGTTTGATTGATATGTTTTTTCTGATGATGTTTATGAACTTGTAAACCTTGAGAGTAGACTTGTGAAATCAAGGTAAACTTGTCCAAAAAGGATGTGTACTAATTCCACTAAATTTCTAGAAATAGATTGATTCTAAACATAGAGTTAAACTAGTTGATGTTTGAAAACCTAGTCTAAGGGGTTTGGTGCCAAAAATTTCAAGTTGTTATGTGAATTTGGATGTTGTAATATTGACATTGATCCATTTTGAAAACCTAGGAGATACGTTTGTCAAGACCAGGTGATTTTGATAAAGACCTTTTGGTATGATTTGTCAATGTCTAATACTCAATAATTGTTTTGATAAAAATAATAATGAGCATAAATTTCCTTATTTTTCTTTGTTTGAGACTAAGTAACCAAAATATTTTGAATCAAGTAACCAAGGGAAACCTACTTTATGGGTTCAACTTTTAAAATTTGATTTAGCATGAATTATTTTTACCACATAGAAGTCTTGATTATGAATTGTTTAAGACTAAGATGTCTACAAAAAGCAAGTTGTTTTCCATCAAAGCTTGAACTTTGTGAAAACCAAAGTGCTAAATTATAGTTCCCTAGGTTTACTTTGACATAATGAGTAAAGATATGAAAAAATATACTAGGAAGCACATTAAGCTATTGTTTTGATAAAAATAAGATATACTTAGATGAATGCAATAGTATAATTTCCTTCAAGTGCACTCAATTATCTTCAAAGGGTTTTAAGTTTTATTCATAGCCATGTTGATGTTTGTTTTGAGTCTTTGAATGATAAGCAATGTATTTACCGAATCGGTAGGTAAGGGGGGTATTTCACAAGCTTTCTTCCATAAAGATTACTAAGAAAAGTTTAATACCATCAATCAAGTGCATTCATATTTACTCAAGTGGGTACATCTCTTAAGTCGGGTTCGCACAATAAAATACCTAGCTTGAGTGGATGACTAGAGCATGCACATGTACACAATACACCTCCTACCTTGAAAGGAAAAGCTCCTTACAAGGTTTTTTTTGCCTCAACAATCAAAAATTACATGGTGAATATCTTCATGGAATGACCAATTGTTCCTATTACCTATTTTTCACTACCAGCTCAAACAGGTAGAGCTGAATTGTAAATTCAATCCAAGCTACACAAGTTGCTTAAAAATTTATGCTAAAGTACTCATATTATGCATTGTTTTATTACAGTGTAAATTTCAGTGATGTTATGCAAAAAACATTCCAAAATGATATCATAAGTTTGCATAATGTTTGTTGTTTTATTCATAATGTACAAACCAAAATCCCACACAAGTCGTGGGTGTAACTTAATTTGATTTTTACAATCAAATATAGGGTGCATAAGCAAAGGTAAGCTATAAAACTAAAAATAATGAAGCATAGGGTAGAAGGTGATTCTTCATTGCCTAGAATGATGAATCGTTGATAGTGGAGGTCTTCAGTTGTGACTCCAGCTCCAACTCCAGCTCTAACGTACCTGCAAGTTGATGGAAATGTTGTTAGAGCAATGCGAATCAAATCCTATCATATGCCTATGCTACCAACAGAAATATAGAATACAATCGATCAAGCATCCATTAGATGATTACAAAAATTCAAAGATCATAAGGAAAAAGAGGAAGCTTTCAGTTTCTTTTATTTTGCTAACATGTTTGTTCATTGTGTAGGAATAGGTTCATTATGTTCATGATCATTTTATCAGATATGTGGAGTAAAATGGACTCCCACAAGGGTTGAGCCCAGCATATCAAATAGGACACTCTCAAGTTACACACGAGAGTCATTTACATGGATAACAGTCATTAAAAGAGCTGCTGAAACTAAGTTATAATCATACAAGAAGCTTTATTTCAAAGAGATTCAGAAAAAGGTTTGAAACATTCGAATGCCATTATCATGATATCTACAATAGCAATTATTAAGAGCAGCAGAAGGAAAAGAGCTATAGAAAGAGCGATTAGTGAAATCCCTTGCTCAACATTTACCAGTGCCATTGTTAAGTTAATTCTTGACAATAATGTTCTTACTCCTCATGGTTTGAGTAAAGAATGTTCATCAGAATCAGAAAGTTGCAAAAGGAAAGTAATGAGCAATACAAATTCATAGGTAAAGCCGCAGCCATGAGAAATGGATCAGCATCGCATTTGAAACAAGAGACATCAGATGCCAGGATAAACTAAATGCAGTCCTAGTAATGTAATGGATAGTCATGATTACTACAAAGTTATGAGTAAATTCTCAAAGTATCACTAATTGAAAGGGGACATCATGGTTAAAAATCACAGTCTTCATGGATGTATATAGGGAGTAGCATATGCAAACTATATATTTTCCATGGTGTCTCTACTATTTTCAGTCAGAGCAGGAACAAAGACATCACTGTATTAGTCTAAATAGAGGAAGAACCCAGAAAATTACAAGAGAAACCCCCAAACATTTACAGGCATTCATAACTTTCTACAAGGTCAAAGTGATGCACAGATTTGAATACGGCTACAGTAGGAGAGAAACAGCAAAGGTCACTTTCTACTCATTGCATATTATAAAAGACATACAGGAGAACATGAGTGTATTAATTCAAAATCCTGAGAGCCTCATTACATAATCCATTTTGTGCATATTTTATAGCTATATCATTCTGAGAAATGACATCTCTTTGAGGCAGTAGAAAGGAAAAGTAATGGGTAAAATATAGAGAAATGATATCTTACAACCTACATGGTGGTAGGGTTGGCCGGCCAAAATGACTCACAGGCTCATGACAGAATGTCAGCTATAGGTAAAGCCATGGCCTATACATGGCCAATTTTGACAAAGAAAGCATAGAGGCTGCAAAGAAAACAAAGAATGATCCATATGTGATGTGAGCCTGAACATGAAAAGAACACCCAGAAGCACAAATATGGAGAGATCATGGCCAGACAAAAGAAATATTTTAAAAATAAGAAGCCACGGCCTACAATCTATTTCATGAATTCCAAACACCAATAGTAGAATGAAGACAGAAGAAGCAACTACAGTTATTTTCTTGCTTTTAATAAGTCCATTTGAAGCTCTACCAATAGAAAGAGGAGAAAATCACCCAAAAATATGCAAAGTCTGTGGCCTTCAAGGTCAAGAATCTTTTTCAAAACACAGGGAGTTTTGCTAGGAAATACAGTATATATATACCCAGAAGGCCAAACATTCACAACACCTAAGCCTTCATCATGGCATATGAAATAAAGAAAATACATCACATTTTTCATTCTTTCTTACAATATTTTGAGGCCATTTCAAGCTTTTTCCAGTCAAAGGTTTTCAATCTCAGAGAGCCTACTATAGCAACAAAGAAAAGTGGAAAGCAAGTTAACAGAGCTTCTGAACAAAGATTATGGGTCAAGCCCTGTAATAAACCAAGTAAAAGGAGTTTGAGTTTTTTTGCATTCAAGAGATTATAGGTTTATGAAAGAATCAAGATACCCTTGAAGAAAAAATAATAGAAAAAGGCAATAGCTAGTAAATGCACAAACCCGTGCCAGGAAGTATCAGAGGAAAAAAATGAAGACCACAACCCAAATTTGAGACATTATACAGGAAAAATCACCATGATTTCATTTTTTTAAAAACCAAGTAGTTGCGGCCAAGCCTCATAGAAGCTTCCAGTGATGTGGCTCGAGCTCAGCATGGTGGCCAACAAAGTGTGAAGGAATAGAGATAAATGGAAAGGAAAGGTCAGTCAAAATGAATGATACTAGTCATGGCCTTATGGCCATCATTTTTTGCTTCAATACAATATAGAGAGCCATCTACAAAGTACTTACCAGGTCTATGCATAGAGATCTTCCAAGAATGAGTAGAAATGGTGGTGATACGAGGTCGACCCCAAGCTTTCTTCATGGTGGCAACATGGCATGGTGGTTAGAGTTTCTTCATGAAGCTTCCTCAGAATGGTCAAGTGCAAAATGAGAAGATGTTTAGGGTTCGCTACTTTTGTTTGCCTTATTTCAATAAGGTTTATTTTTTTATAATGATTTTAGATAAGTCATTTTTGCATTATTACCTCCGTGTTCTATCACCTTAAAGTCAAAATCCTAGTAATATGGTCGGCAGTAATCAAATGATTAAACATGTTGAGTGGCCAACCAATGTATTAGAGATAAAAGGTATATAGGCTAAGTGGAGACCAATGTTATTTTAATATATACCTTGAAATGCTTGCTAGTGTAGTGGCGGATTTCAGATTCTTGCATAGGCCCTTGAATTTTATAAAGTCAGATTTATATCTTATATAAGTCTTATTTTTTTATTTTTTTGCATAACATATTGTAAAGTTAAATGATTAAATGATAATTATAAATCATTTAATTATTTTAACTATTTTTAGTGCAAAAATAAAACATTAACCAAAGATGGAATTCTATTTTACTTGGGCAGATTGACACAAACAAGGTGGCTTTCGCATGCTTGGGCCCACCTTTTCAGGGATTTTTTAGTTCAGTTCGAGTTTTCCATGTTTCAATTATGACTTGGCAGCAAGTTTGGACCATCATGCACTCATTTTTGCATGGTTTTGACTCCTTTTTTTAGAGATATTTGCTTATGCTCGTAAATTGTCTTGGAGTTATCACCCTCTCACTAAAATTGACTTTCAGTTCTATCTCCATGCCTTCTTGAAGGCTTTTGTATATATTAAAAAAACTTAACTGTTTTTTCCCTAGTTCTTGATTTTCTCCTTTGCATTCTGCAAAGCGAATTATTTGTAACTTAGCTTCATTTCAGATTAATACAATAGCAGGTTTTACAGGTTACCCTTGGTTATTGCATGGAGTTTTTCCTTTTATCTTTTCAATAGTGTCAGATTTTTCCTTCAAGCTTTCAGGCATCATTCTTGTGTTTGATTTTTGATCGAATTATATTGTGTTTCAACATTGAAACCTTTATTTTTTTGCCTCAATCATAAGTATATGTATGCATTCAAGTTTAATTCATAGGTCATTCACTGAGTTCATAATTTAAGATTATTTTCTTAATTGTGAGAACACTATTCTTTTCCTCTGAAAGAAGATAGTTTTATGAGCCTTTGTATGAAGCATTTATATGAGTTCAAACTATTCAGATTTTGACATGCAAATTAAATATATTGAGAATCAATTGTGAACCAAACTACCTTTTAGATCATCATTTTTAGGTGCAAGCATCACTGTAATTAAATTTTCATAGTTCTACATTCAAGTTAAATCTTTTATCCTTTTCATAGCAAGTTACCCAAATATTAATCAGAAAAATTCATAGGAACCAGCCTAGAATCTGGAGGTCTAATTCCTTATAGGTTACCCACAACTTGGAATTAGTTCCAATGTTTCAACAAATTGCTGAAATTCAATATTCAAGCATTCGGGTGCAATCTGTTTGACAACAGTTCCATTGCACCTTCTTAAGATATGTTCAAAACTGGTAAGGCTTCTAAGTACAATGATTTGTAGTGACTTAGTGAAAACTAGTGGTATAGCGTCAAATTGAGACACTAAAGACTCTATTCAACATGATGTGGTCTATACACCCACAAATGTGTTGACACATGTGGTATACGCCACTAGATAAGTACTACTTTCTTTCACTTTTGCACCCTTTATATAGCCCCCCTGAACATGTGCTTTGAGGTCACCTTGAGTTCTCCATTGTGGTATGTATCTTAAGGAAGGCCTCCTCTACTGAAATAAAAAGAATGAATGTTATTTCTCTTCACCCAATATTGCATGAAGCTCAAGGGGAGAGGATACATAGCAAGCCTTAGGTGACTCAAAGAACAAATAGTACAAACTAGGAGTGTTTCTCTTCACCCAAGATCACATAAAGCGCAAGGGGAGAGGATATGCATGTTGAACACATGAAATACTAAGAGGGGTTGAATTAGTATTATATTAAACCATCCAATTATTAACCATCCAATTTCCAAATCATACTTAACAATTATAAGGAATGAAAGCATAAACAACCCATAACACACAAAACACATGAACGCCAAGATTTTTACATGGAAAACCCAAAAAGGGAAAAACTATGGTGAGGATGAGCTTGCAATATGTTATAACTAGTTATAAGATATTATACAAAGGATCACTGCCAAGTGGACTCAATGTCTAAGTGAACTCTTTATTCACAAAGAAGAGAAAGATACAAAGAGGTGGCTTCAAAGCCATAAATTGAACTGAGAGAAATGCATCTAACATACGTTGGATTTAGTTTCCTTGAAACTCATGACACAAACATCAATACATTCTAATCAACTCAAATTTTACAAGTTTTTTCTCTACTCTATCTCCGCACACCTTCTCTTAATACTCACAACTTATTCACACAATTCTATAAAATTTTGTATCATTTCCTCCTTAAATTCTCTCTCTATCAACTCATCTCAACCTTGTATATGTACCAAATTCCATCACAAACATCAATTAGGTTGGCCTAATTAGATGTAGCCTTAAATTATGCAAAATGTGCCTTGTCGGCACCTGATTCGAACCAAAATTTCATTTGCACCCAAAAGAGAAGAAATATAGGTTGGTATGGACCTATAACAACTCTCTTTTCCATTTGTATCATATATTTAATCTTCACAACACTTTTCACACATCAAGTCAGCCAAGCATAGAACCCAAGATTAAAAATACTCCAACTGATCATCACCATGAAATGTGTGGACCACAAAATGTCATGCCAACTAGAAAATATAATGTATTGAAACATATTAACCATCTACCAAAACCACAAGGTATAACTAAAATCTGTGGAGGAATGCGAACTAGTTAGGTAATAACCAATACACAAAAATTTGTATAAACCATATATGTCGATCGTCTGTTACTTGCAACTTTTTAACCACTTATCCAAAACAACTAAAATTTTGGAATAAGATGTTAGTGATATCCATAAACAACATACTAGAACTATAGGAGTAGATCTGAAAGGGAAAAAAAATATGAACCAAATTATCGGAGAGCACTGTGTGCTAAAACTGTAGGTGTAGACACTTAGCCAAAGAACCTTTTGCATTTAAAGAACTTTTTTGTAAACATTTTTCATATTGTTTGACATCCATAATGTAGTGTTGACATTAATGACAATCATCTTCATTCTTTCAACAATCTCCCCCTTTTTCATTTATGGAAACATGTTCTAAAACAAAATGTCTCTCCCCAAATATCTCTCCCCCTTTTACATCAAGGGAAACAGGTGTTGATCCTTACACATATATACAAACTGAACTAGCTCTCCCTTAGGAAGCTAACCAAAAACTCCTAGTATATCTGCATATATACAATAGAATCTGAAAACATACAAATTTGAAAAAGTGTATAGAGATTGAAATGGTGAACCTGGAGATGTTGACCCTTGAAGCTTCTAAATAATGGCTTTCCAAGCATATTTTCCTTCTTCCCAACTCTTCTTTACTGCTACAAGCATTCTATGTAGAGACTCAAGCTCTATCAGTGTTCCATCTCCTTATTTTATAGTATTAGGTGTAATATTTATCTTTGAGATTTTATTAGTACTAGCAAGGGCACTTGATATTTCTATGTGCTTTATTTTTACTAAGTCCCTTAGCTTCGCAAGTTGCTTAATAAATTCTTCCTTTTAGCTCTACAAAGTGAAGAATATGTCATGTAAGTCCACTAAAGTAGTCTAGACCTTGTCATCTTTGTCCAATTTTAGATCATAGACATAAGATGCATTAGCTATCTAAGACTCAATCGAGTCCATTTCATCTTTAATCCCTTGAGTGGCATCCTGCCACTTCATGCAATATAAAAATAGTATTTGTGCACCTTCCTTACATGCTAGCACTTCCTTCAAGCATTCTTCAACTTTTGTATGTGTAAATGCACATTTTTCTATGATATCCATTAGCTTCTTCTCTATAAGCCTTGTATCAACCTTTGTTTTTGCTTGTCTTTTCAAACTAGAGGCATATTCCTGAAAGGAATCAAATAGCAATTTGAAATTTTCTACGGGAGGTAAAGATGTGTCAATATTAATCTTGAGTGTGATCTCCTGTAACTATTTTACAGCCTCATCTATTAATTCACTACTCTTCTGATGTGTTTCAATAATTTTTTTTTTTTTTGATGCACTAACCACATCACTTAGTTGCAACTTGTGTATAAGAGATATCTTGTCTAGATCAACACTACCCTACTACATTGGCAACTGAAACATGAGAAGAAACAACCGGTTGAAAATTTAATTGTTTAGATAGAAAAACTTCTAATAGATTACCAAAGGAGGATTCACCAAAGGGCTTAGGTAAATACTCAAACTTCTCTGCTTCTTCATTCTTTCTGGTATCAAACTTTTCTTCCTCTACTACCTTTTCTTCTTCTTCACCAAAGATCTTTCTTTTATCTTTGTCTTTATCTCCTTCATCCTTGACCTTCTTTCCTTACTCATTATCTTCATTTTGATCTCCTTCTTATTCCTTCTCACCATCATTCTCCTCTTCATAATTGACTTCATACTCATGCCTTTTCACATTGACTATATTATGTCTTCCTCCTTCACATGTGTTCAGTTCTATATCTACTGAAGGAATAGATGTGTCTAGGTAGCCTTGATCTACAATCTCCTAAGTTACTAGAGGAACTAAAGTGTCATCCTTTTTGGTTTCCTCTTTTTTCCTAGCAACATGCTCATCTTCAATAATTTATTGCATTGGTTCATCTACATCTAGAGGATTATTATTAATAATTTCTTATGTATCAATAGCTCCTATGTTTTCAATTTTCTAATCTTTCTACTTGTTGGTTGAGGCAATAGGAATCATGTCATACTTATAGGTTATATCTCTAATCTTATCTTATGTTTCATTCTAAAAAATTTTAAGTTGATCATGATCTCTTCCTATTAGGAGTGTGACTCTTTGTTTTGTCCTGAATTTTTTGCTAAGTACTTGAGCCAGTGTGCCCTTGTCAACATCAAATAAGGAGAATCCAATTTTCTTTATAGCATCTGGTATGAGCTTCTATTTCCTTTCGTTGGCTTATCTTCTTCTCTCCATTCAGATTTTCCACACATCATCAAGAAATTTTTTCCTAATGTTCTCCATATATGCTTCAATTGTGATAATGAATTTGATAATTGCTTCTATTATTGTGGCCATGTTCTCCTCATTTTCCTTTTTGTACAATTTTGTTGTTTCTTCCAGCATCTCATGATGCAACATACCTTTGAATAATTATTCCAAATTCATTGGACTGAGGATTATTTCCAGAGATGTCTTTTTTTCCTTCTTATTTTTCTTCTCTAGTTCTGATGTATCTAATTTATTTTTCTCCCTTTCCTTCATCTGTTTGTGTAAATCTATCTAAAAGGCTTCCTTTTCCTTCTCAACTTCTTCTTCATCTGAACTATTATAATTTTTTATCCTTTGTTTCTTTGAAATAGTGTTGCTTCTTTTTAAGATCAATGGGGAATCTTCATCCTCTTCTTATTCTTTAGATTTTACACTCAATTCCTTTTTTCTTCTAGATTTCTCTTTATTTCTTCTTGATGTAGTGGCATTATAGAATTCCAAAGTAGTCTTCTTTCTCTTTCCAGGCCTTGTGGCCTCCTCCACCTAAGGTTCTTCTATTACCAGAGCACAAGTCTCTATTCTCTTGGTTTAGTTGGAGGCAGAAACTTATCCAAAGGGTTGTTGAATACTAGGGGGAATAGTGAAAGCAATTCTTCCAGATCTTATAGGATTGGTGGTCCAACTTGCCATGAATATTTCTCCCTCTTCTTTTTCTTTTAACTCTCTTATCTTTTCATTTGTGAGTCCTTTATCCTTGAAATGTTCATGCACCATTTTTGTAAACTTTATTTTTATTTTAGGCTCTTTCAATTCCATGTGCACTTTCATAGGTTTCTCCTCATATGTTCCATGTCTCTCTTGAGTGGGATCTTTAGGATTTTTCAATAATATACCAACATAGCCTTCTACTTCATTTTCATTGATCTCATATCCAAGTGGTTGAATCTAGACAATTTTGGGTTCCACAGCTTCAATGATGCATTCATAAGTTTTGACCAAAAATATAATATTATCTCGATACTTTCTACCATAGACTTAGGGATCCTCTCCCATTCATGCACATTCTTTCTAAAATACTACAAAGAAAGAATTAAGTGCCTCATCTTGATCTTTCAATCCCCAATTCTATATAGATGTTCAAATATTTGATGGTATATAGATCTTTTTTTGCTCCATATAATATTGCATCTTCCTAGAAGCTCCATCATAAAATAGAACACCAAGAAAAATACCAAGGAACCAAATTTGAAGAGGTATTTATGTTGGCAAAACAAGGATAGACAACTGAGAGGGGGGGTGAATCACTTGTCACAAATTATTCAAACTTATTAAACTTTACTCAACCTTTAATCTCATATATGATAAATAACAATGAAAGCAAGAATCAACAACACATCAGAAGCACACATAACACCAAGATTTTTGCATGGAAACCCTATTAGGGGAAAAACCACGGTAGAGGTTAATCCACAAGTTATGTCTTGTTAAAAGTGTAAGGAAAAATGAATAAGGAATGCACATGCATTCAGGCACACTACCTAGAGCTCACTACTCAAAGAAGACACACTATCTTACATAAAAAAATTAGATTAAATCCATCTAATGAGATTAAACTAAGAAATTAGCTTCTTCAAAAGCCTGATGACAGTTCTGATTAGGCACAGAAATACTTCTTCACACTTCGCTCAAACTCCTTCATACTCTTCTCTGCAATCGAATGATCTAATATTTATTCACACATAGTGCTTGCACACTTCACATATATTCCACACTCATACTTCTCAAATGAAGAAAAAAATCACTCTTATATGTCCACTACATGAAATTACAACAACTTTGTCGGCCAAAAACAAAGAATAAATGAATACAAACTATTAGCCCAATTCATGAATAAATCTCAATTCACACCAAAGTCGGTCACAACATAATGAAGACCTAAAACAACATCCTCAAATGTGGCAACCAATTAAAAATTAATCCATGAGGATCGGCAACATGCTACAACCACCATGTCAGCCAAGAACATGAGAACTCGAATACACAAAGGAAAAATCTTTGATCACGAGCACACTGATCAACATGGACGTGTAATAAGGATAGAGTATGATCTAGAAACATCAACAAACATCACAAGAGCATACACAGCTCAAATTTCCATAATTACATTCCCTTCTTCTAGAAACACCAGCTACATTAATAGAATAACTACAAGAACAAAGAAACTCACAACTTGTTCCAATCTTGATGTGTACCTTTGAAACTTCCAAAGAATAAACTAGATAGGCTCAGAAACAAATTCTTTAAGGTGCAACTTCATAATACCAATGTACTAGACTTTCCACCACTCTGAACTTCATAGACAGCTTCCAACAAATTTATTATAATTTTCTCAATATCCTCAACATATACATCCTTCAAGACACCAATGCTAATAGTGTTGACATCAATGACAACCACATATCAGAAACACAACCATAGCATCCAACAATCTCTCCCTTTGGCATTGATGGCAACACATGACATGAAAAATACCATTAACATAACTATCTTTTCTCCAACAGTCTCCCCCTTAGATATTGCACTCTTCTCCCTTTTTCTTTTTAGCACTTTCAGTATTACTCTTCTCCCCAAAGTTTTTCACATTACTCTTCTCCCCCTTTTACATCAATGGAAAAGGTACACAAGATTTGAACCACATATCCGAATCATCTGACTACTCCCCCTGAGTAGCAGCCACCATAACATCAATCTGAAATAAGATATGATTGTAAATGCACAGATTAATGCAATGACTTGCATCTTAGTTCTGATTAGGAGGGGAAATCACCCATAACTTCCCTCTTAGATACTCACAAGTATCCTTAGGCAATGGCTTGGTAAATATTTCTACAATTTGTTCCTTAGTAGGCACATACTCCAATATGACTACTTTATCACTCACTTTGTCTCTCAAAAAGTGATATTTGATAGATATATGTTTTTTCTTTGAATGTAGCACCAGATTCTTAGAAATGTTTATGGCACTTGAATTATCACAAAATATAGTAATAGGCTCACCATACTCAATTTTTATATCTCTCATCATATGCTTCATTCATATTACTTGAGTACAATTGTTTGCAGCAGCAATATATTCTGCTTAGCAGTAGATAAGGAAATGGAACTTTTTCTTTTTACTTAGCCAAGACACCAACTTCTTCCCCAAGAAGAAGGCACCACCACTAGTACTTTTCCTGTCATCCACATCTCCTTCCCAATCTACATCAATAAAGGCATTCAAGGTAATATCATCATCTTTAGGATACCATAGACCAAAATTAGTTGTCCCTTTCAAGTATCTAAAAATTCTCTTTACAACAATCATATGAGATTCCTTCGAGTCAGCTTGATATCTAGCAACCATGCATATAGCATTCATGATGTCTAGTCTAGTTTGAGTCAAATAAAGTAATCCACTAATCATTGACATGTATCTTGTTTTATTTTCTTTAGGGGAATCATCATTATGTGTTAACTTGCATTCAGTTACCATGGGTGTACCAACAAGCTTTGAGTTTTCCATGCCAAACTTTTTCACTAACTCTCTTACATATTTGGACTGAGATATAAAGATTCCATCATCTAACTGAGTAATTTGCAATCCCAAAAATATTTTTCTCTCCAATCATTGACATCTCAAACTCACTTTTCATTTCATCAGCAAACTTCATACATAATTCATTATCACCTTCAAAAATGATGTCATCAACAAAGACTTCATTATTCAACTCTTTATCATGATCCATCTTGAAATATAGATTATTGTCAATAGTACCTTTATTGAATCCAAGCTTCAATAAGTATTTATCTAGTCTAGCATACTAGGCTCTAGGGGCTTTCTTAAGTCCATACAGTTCTTTCTTCAATTGACAAACCATGTCTCCTTTATCAGTCAGTTGAAATCCATTTGGTTGTTCAACATATACTTCTTCTTCTAGCTCACCATTTAAAAATGCTGACTTTACATCCATTTGATAGAATTTGTAGTTCTTAAAATTAGCATAAGCAAGAAACAATCTTATAGCTTCAATTCTAGCAACAGGGGCAAAGATTTCTTCAAAATCAATACCCTCCATCTGTGAGTACCCTTTACATACCAATCTTGCTTTATTCCTAACCACTTCACCTTGTTCATTCAACTTATTTCGAAAGACCCATTTGGTTCCAATCACATTCTTATCCTGAGGTCTGGGGACAAGAATCCATGTATCATTTTTTTCTATCTGCATTAGTTCTTCCTTCATTGCTTCCATCCAATATTCATCTTTACATGCTTCATTGACATTGTTGGGCTCAGCCTTTGAGATCAGATAATACTCTTCTACAATTCTTATCCTAGCATGTACACCTTTTTTCTTATCTCCTATAATCTTCTCTTCAAAATGATTTAGCTTTACATAGCTCAGAACTTTGGAATTCTCTCAAAATTTTGGTTCTTCTATTCTCTCTTTTAGCAATTTCACTAGCTTCTCCCTCTTGATTCACTTGATTCACTGGAACAATTTGAACTTGATTTTGTGTTTGAGCGTTCTTTCCTTTATTAGTACTATCATCTTGGTCATCTTAATCATATCCATATTATCTGGATGATCTATCAGTATCCTCATAAACTCTGACATTTTCACATTTCACCATTTTCCTCAATCTTCTATTATAGCACCGGTAGGCCTTTCTTTTAGTAGAGTAACCCAAAAATATTCCTTCATCACTCCTAGCATCAAAATTTCCTATATCCTCATCTCTCTTGATATAACATCTACTTCCAAAGATTTTAAAATATTTAATAGTAGGCTTATAACCAAAACACAACTCAAAAGGAGTCTTACCAGAATTACCATTGACATTTACCCAGTTAATAATATACACAGCAGTGCTTACAGCTTCTCTCCAATAGATATGAGGTACATTATCTTCCAGCATCATAGTTCTAGCAGCATTTAGAATTGTTTTGTTCTTTCTCTCAACAACTTCGTTCTGTTGAGGAGTCCAGGGAGCAGATAACCATCTTTTGATTCCATGCTCTTCACAAAAAGAATTGAATTCTCAAGAAGTGAATTCACCACCTATATCTAACCTTAAGCATTTAATCTTCAAACCTATCTCATTCTCAATCATAGCTTTGAAACTTTTGAACTTTTCTAATGCTTCATGTTTTTCTCTCAAGAAAGCAACCCATATCATCCTAGATTAATCATCAATAAGCAACATAAAGTACCTTTCTCCTTGTAGACTTCTAATTCTGGAGGGACCACATAGATCAGTATGCACCATCTCTAGTACTCCATTATAATGATGTTGTTTTCTCTGAAAATAAACTCTCGTCTGCTTTCCCATCTGACATTTCTTGCATATGGTGTTTGTAGGCTTCATTAGCTTAGGAAGATCTCTAACTACTTGAGTGGAGCTCACTTTGAAAATTTTATCAAAATTCACATGACACAAACTCTTATGCCATAACCAACTTACATCAACTTGAGCAATTAAACAACTTTCACTTGTAGCACTTAGGTCAAAAATGTTACCTCTTGTCTTTATACCTGAATCAATTACATTTCTAGAACTTCCCAGTATCCTGCATATTCCATCTTTGAACTGAAGATTGTATCCCCTGTCCACCATCTTTCCAACACTCAACAGATTATGCTTCAATCCTTCAACATAAAGGACATCATCAGTATTATATTTACCACCAAGATAAATAGTACCTCTACCACAAATCACACCAACATTTTTATCTTCAAATCTTACAACTCCACCATCATATTTTTCCAAGCTTACAAACTTTCTTTTGTCACCAGTCATATGATGTGAGCATCCTCTGTCAATCACCCACTCATCCTTTTCTTCAATTCCGGCCAGAAGAGCTTTCTCAATATTCTTATTACTAGTAGATTCAATGGACATCATAGAATTTTCCTTGATAGCAATGAATACTCATCCATCTTCATTTCCATTTTCTTTATCAGATTCATCATCAGTAACACCTTCTTCAGCATAATAACATTTCTTTTGAAATCTAGACTTGTCAGGTTTGTACTTAGGAACTCTTTCAAGACACCTTGATGCAAAATGACCTATCTTGTTGCAAGAGAAACATTTAATAGGAAACTTTCCATTATACTTACCTTTTCCTCTGGCTTCTCTTTTCACAATCAATGCTTCCAACTCTTCTAACTCTCTTTCTTCATCCTCAATTTGTTTCATCTCATCTTCATACTTGAATGTCTTTCTGTAACTTTCTCCCAGATCATGTCTTTGTTGGTTTCTTCTGAATACAGTAGCTTTAAATGTAGATTCTATCTTAGGGGTGGATTCACCAAATTCACTCAACTCAAAGGTAACAAGTTTGCTAATCAACATATCTCTTGTCACATTTGTTACTATCTTGAGCTCTTCAATAGCATGAGCTTTCGTTTTATAAGGAGTAGGCAATGATCTGAGTATTTTCACCACAATCTCATCTTCTTCCTTGTTTCCACTAGTACATCTAATACCCATCACTAGTTCATTTACTTTTTGCATGAAAGAAATAATGTTTTCATCTTCGCTCATTCTCATTTTTTCCCACTTGCCTTTCAGGCTTTGTCACTTAGCAACTTTCACTTGTGCATCTCCTTCATACAATGTTTCCAACTTCTTCCAGATATCATGTGTTATTCTCAAACCCATCACATTTTTCATCTTTGAATCTGTCAAAGTGCTCAGTAATGCTTCTATAGCTCTGATATTAGTTTCAGCTTCTTTGATTTCATCAAAAGTAGAGGGACCATTCTGAGGAATAGTATATGTGTTCTTTGTAATCTTCCAAAAAGGTTCACCAATGCACTTGAAATAACACTCCATTCTAGCCTTCCATGGAGAGTAATTTGTACCATCGAATCTAGGACTATCCTTCTTGTATAATGCCATCTTGGATCACCTCAAGCTATTAAACTTCTTCAGAGGAACCCGCTCTGATACCAATTGTTGGAAAAACAAGGATAGAAAACTAAGAGGGGGGGTGAATCAGTTGTCACAGATTATTTAAACTTATTAAATATTACTCAACCTTTAATCTCAATTCTGATAAATAATAATGAAAGCAAGAATCAACAACACATTAGAAGCACACATAACACCAATATTTTTGCATGGAAACCCTGTGAGGGGAAAAACCACGGTGGAGATTAATCCACAAGTTATACCCTGTTAATATTATAAGGAAAAATGAATAAGGAATGCTCATGCATTTAGGCACACTGCCTAGAGCTCACTGCTCAAAGAAGACACACTATCTTACATAAAACTTTCAGATTAAATCCATCTAATAAGGTTGAATTGAGAAATTAGCTTCTTCAAAAGCCTGATGATAGTTCTGATTAGGCACAAAAACACTTCTTCACATTTCACTCAAACTCCTTCATACTCTGCTCTACAATCAAATGATATAATCTTTATTCACACATAGCACTTGCACACTTTGCATATATTCCACACTCATACTTCTCAAATGAAGAAAAAAAATGCTCTTATATATCTGCTACATGAAATTACATCAACAACTTTGTTGGCCAAAAACAAAGAATAGATAAATACAAATTGTCGGCCCAATTCATGAACAAATCTCAATGCGCACCAACCAAATTAAGTCACAACATAATGAAGACCTAAAATAACATCCTCAAATGCGCCAACCAATCAAAAATCAATCCATGATGATCCGCAACACGCTACAACCACCATGTCGGCCAATAACATGAGAACCTGAATACACAAAGGAAAAATATTTGATCACGAGCACACCATTCAATGCAAACATGCAACAAGGATAGAGCATGATCTAGAAACATCGACGAACATCGTAGGAGCATACGCACCAACTCAAATTTCCAGAATTACATTCTCTTCTTCCATAAACACCAGCTATACTAATAGAATAACTACAGGAACATAGAAACTCACAACTTGCTCCAATCTTGATGTGTACCTCTAAAACTTTCAGAGGATAAACTAGATAGGCTCATAAACAAACCCTTTAAGGTGCAACTTTAGAATACCAACATACTGAACTTTCCACCACTCTGAACTTCACAACTTCACAAACAACTTCCAACATATTTATTATAATTTTCTCAATATCCTCGACATATACAGCCTTCAAGACACCAATGCTAATAGTTTTGACATCAATGACAACCACATATTAGCAACACAACCACAACATTTGATAATTTATTATCCTTAGTCTACTTCAAATTATCAAAAAGTTGTTTCTGGATCAACTCACACAAATTATAATCTTTCTTTTTCTAAAATTTCATGGGCTACATGAATTGATGTGGTAGACACATAATTTTCTCTATTGGTTTAGTATATTTTGTAACCAATGACCATAGCTGCATACTTTACTATAGGATTTTGTATGGTGTTTACAGTGATATCCCTTTGATCAAATGTGTCTCTAGTTAACTCCATTACATCCTTATTCTTTATAAATTTCAGCACAGGTATCGGTTCAGTGTCACACAGACCAGTAATTTCCCTTATGTCTTCTTTAGTTATCAAGCCAATCATGTCAATCCATAGGAATTGATCATGCACTCTACTCAATGCTATTCTCACATACTTGAGCTCATCATCATAGGTAAAGCATGGAAACAACTACCAAACATTTAGTTTCTTCTTTACTAGGTTTTCATATTCAAGTTTGATGTTGAAATCATCTCTAGTCAGTTGGTTTGTCCATAGGTTTGTAATTTTTACATGGTTTTGATCTTCCATTTTCCTGTGGATGTATTTCCTAGTGTCCTCAATGGGCATAGCCCTATATGGTATACTCAAAAATGCTCTGATCGGGTCATTTTCAAACACTTTGATGGGGTATTTCTTGAACTTAGGTTGGGGTTTCTCACTCACATTTACCATTGTAGGTTTCCATCTCTACTAAAATAAAATGCTTTGAAAAACAAATTCTATTTTAGATTTGAAAAATGATAAATACATTTTTCTTGCTCAACCAAAATTAGGGTTAGGATACTCTACTTCTCAAATCGCCTTTGAACTCTTGAATTCACTTCAACTTGCACTAATTTCTCCAAATGCATAAAATTTGAATGAAATCAGCAAGGGATAGGTATATAATCCTTTGAATTCTACCCTAACTCTAATTTAATACACCAAATAGTAAAGCTGGTAAAACCTTCTTTATGCAGCAGTAAACCTTAAATCACTCCACAAATCTCCACAACTGGATATTTTCTTTTGGAGATTTCTCCAAAAGATCCATACTATCCATCTCCATCTCATATATTTGTTCCTAGCCATGAAACCTCATATTGGTAGGGTATTATGTAATTTTGTGTTATTTCTCCCCCTAAGCCAATGCTTAGGTTCAATTCCTGGAAGAATTATCTGCACTGGAGGGTGGTACAGATTCATTTGTAGTCTTTAATTCTTCCTTTTTCTTAGGATCCTCTTTCTTTCTCCAAATATTTTCCATTTCCTTCTTTAATTTAGTCAAATCAATCTTTTTGACTGGTTCATATCTCTTTACTAGATCATCCTTTCTTGAATTTTTGCTTCTGCAAAATCTAGCAATATGTATGTGTCTATTGCAATTGTTGCATATGACATTTATTTGATAATTATACCTTTAATTCATTCTAATTCTTCATTGATTAACCTTATGTCCACATCCATGGCATGTATAGCAATGACCATTAAAATATTGAATCATTCTACCATTGTTATATGCATTCAACATTTGACTTTTGCATTCATTTTCTCTATGCCCAAATCTCTTGCATGTAAAGCATTGACTAGTAAAGGATGGAACATTCTGATTCATTTTGCTTCTACATTCCATTGCTCTATGTCCAAATTTATTACAAAAATAACAAATACCATTAAAATATGGGTACCTTTGAGCATTTGGTTGTCTAATGGGGGGTCTTCTAGCATTGTTTCTATGATTCTAGAACTTGCCATTGTTCTTCTTGTCTTCAGTCTTCTCAAGTTCACTAATCTTCTTTGTATTAGGTAGCTAACCTTCTTTTTCAAGTCCCAAACCACCTTTGTATTTTGGATTCTTTTTGACCTACAATTAACTCATCAAGCATTGTAGAACTTGTCTTAAATTTATCCTCATGAATTCTTGCTTTCTCTAGATCTGATCTCAAATTTATCACTTCTTGTTCAAGCCTTGTGCATTCATCAATATTTCTTTTTACCATTGCATTCAGACATTCCTCAATTATTTTATTTTCTTCCACTTGCACTTTCAGTTCAATGATGTTCTCATTTGCTTGTTTTAATTGTTCATTGACCTCCTTATGTCTTTCTCTAAACTTCTTGATTTGCTCTCTCAATTTTTTGATGCAGTCATTTGCTTCTTTAATAGTTTCTTTCAGATCTCTATTTTCAACTTCAATTTTTTCAAGGTCTTCAAGAGAAACTTTGAGTTTTCCATCTTTATCAAACATGCAATCTTCTTTTGTGTATCCAATAGTAAGAATCACTTTCAGAGCCATGTGTTCAAATTCAAAGATCTTCCCAAAGTGATCAAGCTTTTTCCAAGGAACCGAGATCTAATACCAATTATTGAACACATGTAATAGTAAGAGGGGGGTGAATTAGTATTTTATTAAACCATCCAATTTCCAAAGCATTCTTAACAATTATAAGGAATGAAAGCATAAACAACCCATAATACACACAACACATGAACACCAATATTTTTACATGGAAAACCTAGAAAGGGAAAAACCACGGTGAGCATTAACTCACATTATGTTATAACTGATTATAAGATATTATAGAAGGGCTCACTACTAGGTGGACTCACTTTCCAAGTGAACTCACTATTCACAAAGAAGAAAGATACAAAGAGGTGGCTTCATAGCTAGAATTTGAACTAAGAGAAATTCATCTGGCATGTGCTAGATTCATTTCCCTAGTAGTTCATGACATAGACATTAATACATTCCAATCAACTCAAATTTTACAAGTCTCGGCTCTACTCTATCTTAACACACCTTCTCTTAATACTCACAACTTATTCACACAATTTTGCAAAATTTTGCATCACTACTTGCATTTGGATCATTTCCTCCTCCAATTCTCTCTACATCAACTCATATCAACCTTGTATATGTACTAAACTCCATCGTAAACATCAATTAGGTTAGCCTAATTAGATGTAGCCTCAAATTATGCAAAACCTGCCTTATCACCACCCAATTCAAACTAAAAATGCCTTCACACCCAAAATGCAAGCAATATAGGTTGGCATGGACCTATAACAACTCTCTTTTCCATTTGCATCATATATTTAATCTTCACAACACTTTTCACACATCAAGTTGGTCGGGCATAGAACCCAAGAGTAAAAATATTCCAACTGATCATCACCATGAAATGGATGGACCATGAAATATCATGAAAATTGGAAAATATAATATACTGAAACATGCTAACCTTCTACCAAAACTGCAAGGTCTAACTCAAATCCATGGAGGAATGCAAACCAGTTAGGTAATAGCCAGTACACAGAAAACTATGTAATCCATATCTACCGATCTTTTGTTACTTGAAACTTTTGAACCACTTATCCAAAACAACTAAAATTTTGGAATAAGATGCTAGTGATATCCATGAACAACATAATAGAACCACAAGAGTGGATCTAAAAGGGAAAACAAATGTGAAAAAAATTACCGGAGGGTATTGTGTGTTGAAACTACCGGTGTAGACACTTAGCCAAAGAACCTTTTGCAAAATAGCTTTTTTTTGTAAACATCCATCATACTATTTGACATCATCATGTAGTATTGACATCAATGACAACCTTCTTCATTCTTTCAACAACACACTACTAGTTTACCAAGGAAAGAAAACAAAGAAAACACTTGTTCAATTTTAAGTGCACTAAAGATAAATGTGTAATAAAATTTAAAGCACAAAAAATAACTATGAGATTTGTTTTCTTCAATTTTAAAGCCTAAAGTAAGGTGATATTGTGTGGTTCATTTTTAACTCCATATTGAAAATTCAAGTTGATGTGTTCAATTATTAAACACCAAATTCAAATGTGAGATGTATAAAATAAAGCTAACTCTAAGATTAATTCCAAATATGTGTTGATAAACACAAATATGAAATGCATAAAGTAAATATTAGCTTTAAGATCATTTCCAAATGATTATTTATTAATAAAAAAAATTAGATTCTTCATATTGCAAATGTTGGATGAAATCAAGAAAATAAGAAGATTTTAGGGCTAGACAAATGATTAAGCATCAAAACCCTTCAACCTAGACCAAATTGCAATGTGAGTTAAATTTAGGTACACCAGGAGAAAATTTAACTCTACAAACAGTGAAAACCACCTACACCATTGCAAAGATCACAAAATTCTACCCCATTTAAAAAAAATCTCTTAAAAATACCACTGTATGACCAAGATATGGTTGTTTGAAGATGGAGTGAAAAAGTAGGAATGCAAGTATGCGGCTCTATCATTTGCAAATGCACCTATATTTGCAAGTGTGCCACTCTAGGTTATGCAAGTGCATCGGACTATCTCTTCAAGTGTGCTGTTATTTTCAAGTGCATCGCTCTATGTTATGAAAGTGTGCTCCAATGCAACAAGTGCATGGCTCTTCATGCAAACAAGTGTGTCGGCCTACTTTTGGATCTTGCAAACATGAAATCTTGAGAAAATTTTGTCAAATATAAGCGAATATGGTCCCACCGAGCGTGCCAAATAATGTGAACATTAATAGTAATCAGGCTAAACACAATTGAATTAAGCATGTAAATCAATCGATTAACCTAAGCCATATTCCCAATGAAAGTCTTGAAATATCAAATAAGAAGCCATTAAAACATAAAATAACATGAAATCATGAAATCATGAAATCATGAAATGACAACCTAATTAACACTCAAACCTCATCTCATTGGGGGATTAGTGTTGAATTGATGTGGAACAATTAGCCCTTTCCTAACCCCATTTTTGAAGCAAGCTTTGAAGTGACACTTTAATAGAGAAATGGATGAAATGGATGTAAAATTATCTCAAATTGGATATAAAAATAGCTATATTACAATTACTCTAATGCATTGTGGATAAATTACTTATAAAATGGGGGCTATTTATAGGATTTTTAGGTGAATCAGTTTCTAGGATCAATTTGGTTAATCAAGGGATAGAAATGTATGAGAGTGAATTACATGGATCAATGATCAAATTAAGGATCAAGATTAAAGGATCACATGGATTAATAAATTTAATCAAGGGCTACAATTGATCCAAACAAACACAAATCCTAAAAATTAGGAGGAATGTGCAAGATATTTTCCATGTGGAGGAAAATGTTCAAAATTGAATTGGAAGAATGTTCCTTTGAGTGGGAAATTATTCAATTAAATAATTAAAACATTATTTAATTATGCAAGGTGGAGGAATTTAAGATTTTAATTAAACAATTAGATCATTTAATCAAAAAGGGGAACTAATGACATTTAATTAAAAATTTAAGATTATTTAATCAAATGAGAAGAATTAAAGGATTTAATTAAATAATTCATATTATTTAATTAAATAAGAAAAAAATTAGCATGAAAGAGGTGAATTAATCCAATAATGTTGATTATCCGATTAATAGAAGAAAATGATGAATTTAATTAAACAATCATGACTATTTAATTAAATAGATGAAAGTGTTTGAATTAGGATGAAAATGTTGTTAGTAATCAAATTTGGATGCATGATATTCATCAGGATAATTTTAAGTGTCTATAGTTATCACAACTTAAACTCTATTCTTAATTAGTTAATACAAGTTATAACCGGCAAAAATGCATACTTTTTGCATAAAGGTAAGGAAAATAGGATAGAAAATCAAGGGGAAAAGATATCACCACAAGATAAAATCATCTATCTTAAGAGATTTTCACAATAAACAACAATCACAAGGTAAAACGGCTTATATTTATTGATCAAAATGTGTTACTCACAGTTGTATACAAGTCTGAAAATGGAGTTACAAAACTGCTCCATCTTAAAAGAACCTTCAAAAAGTTACAATACAATGCTAAGAGAGCAAGAACTGAATGAAATACTGCCTTTAGGCTTCCTTATAAGCTACTCAATAGCTTTCTAGAAAATAAGAACATTTTGTTACAAGTGAAAGATATATGTTTTCTTTAGTTGGTTGGGTCAAGCTTCTCGAGCATCCAAAATAGTTATCCCTACTTTTTAGCCCTCTAAAGTGCTCCAAAAAGGTGTTTGAATGAAGAAAAATTAATGTTTTGATCTTTTCCATTGGTCAAGGCTCCTTACACAACTCTTAGATGCTTGTATATGCTTCAAATTGGACCAAACAACCCTATATTCTCTCCCTTTCTTGTAAATCTCACCAAACTCCTCATAAATGTCCTCCAACTACTCATTACTTTTCTTAAACTATCTTGAATTTCTCCCACAATTCATTGGTCATGTGGAAAAGGCCTTGGGAATTATTATAGGGCTGAGAAATGACACATGGCACATGTCTTAAAAACTCCTTATGTTGGTCCTTGCTTCCCTTTTTTCCTATCCAACTGATATGTTAAGGTTGTCACCTTTTTAGATTGAATAAATATCATCAACAATGTCTTATTTTATCATTATCTCACAGAGACCATATATGTTGTATGCTTGATTTGAAACTTTTTCTTGAAGCATAACCCTCTATCTCTTCACTATACCTCACCATAGGATTATTCATAAATCTTGATTATTTTTCTTGACTACTACCTTGTTCTAGTTCACTATCATGGTGTATTGTTATGATTTATGTCTTTTCATATCTTGAAAAACACTGGCTCTTACAATTATTCACTATCCTCCATGGATTTGACATGATTGACTGTACTTTTTCTACTGTATCCTTTATATGATTGTGAATAATGTCATGATGACTAATCTTTATGACTAAACAATTTATATTGACTGTCGTAGTTTGAAATCTTGAGACCTCTTATGACAGTCCCTTCAGTAGTGACTGTCCATTGTCATGTTGGATTCCCCCTATCATATCTTTGTTATGCTTGAACTGTGCTTTTGGTATAATACTATCCTATTTATTTATCTTTATTGTCATCTTCCTTGAAGATTGGTCTTCAAATGGATCCTCATTGTATGGATTGTCATTAAATCCTTTGAATTCTCATATGCCCTTTTTGACTATCCATCGTACATTTTTCTATGATTGCAACTATTATGTTTACTCTTTTGATGTGAAGTCACTACCATATACTCATACTTTCCCTCCATCATGAACAATGATCCTGAGGTCTTCCCTTTTCAAAGAACTATAACTATCATCTATTGCATTATTAATGTCTTTTTGCACTAACTGATGAAGTTTAGATACCTCCATACTATGACTATGTACCATTCTTACATAGCTTATATCACATTTTTATGATATAATTTTAACTATAATTTCATTGTTCCTCTTGCCATTGAATTGTCATTCAAATATTTGATCATTCTCTTAGTTCTATGGTGACTATCTTTTTTAACCTTACTAGTGGAAAATCTTGCTCGTGAACATCTTTGTGTCTTGAACATGCCATTGAATTATCCTTCAATCCATACTTTGTTATAGTGAGCATTGACTAATATCATTTTCCATGGTTTTCCCTTGCCTTTGGATTGTTATTTCTGCCTTAATGCAATAGTTCTTTTCTTGGACTGTCATACATGCTTTTTATGACTATCCTCATATCATCTCAAGTCTGTGCTTGTGAAATTGTCAAAAAATGTGAACTCTCTTCTCTTTTCTCATTAAAATTATCATCTTTAATTTTCTAAATCCTCCTATAGGGAAATCATTTGCAACTTATTTATAATATCCATTTTCCTCAATCTTAGAAGCAAATATTTCTAGCACTTAGTAAAAGTCATTTTCTTCAACTAAGGTCTCCATTGATGTTCTAACTACTAATCCTAGACCTCCATAACCTATCAAAAAATCCTTTCAAGAGTACATTAGTTATACCTAAGGACAATTTACCAAAATTTTCATTTTCAACACAATTACAAAGAATAGGTAAGAATTCCAAGCTCATAAGTGAAACATCAGCAAAGACATCTCTCCAATTCTATATGTTTGGTTTTGACTACCCTATGATTTATAAATTTTCATACATATTTTTGGAATAACTGTCGTCATTATCTTTTGACCATCTACAATTGGATTGTCCTATATTTTGGTCTTTCTATCATTATAGATTGTTGAAAGAAGACTTTACACTTCTACCCTTTGCACTGTTTACTCATGGATATCTTCTTGCAAGATATATTACTTGTCTTTGCATAAGACAAGGACTATCCTCTAACTCTGATTTGAAGCTCTGTCCTCGGGCATTAAGGTTTTTCATTCATGTATATCTACTATCTATACACCTACAACTATGTTTTCACTATCCTTCATTTGTCCTTTGTGCATCTGTGCATATTGTCTTGGATGTATCCACTTCATTCATGCATTATAAGTGTAAAGGGTTTCACATAGGAGATTTCCATTTTTTTAAATAACATTATATTATTGGCATGAATTGGCTAATAAATACCTCACACCCTTCTCAAAATCTTGCAGGGAAAAGTTGACTATCTTTTCTTTTTTAAACCCTAGTGACTTAAAGCAACAAAAAAATTTCTTTTTCTCTACATTCATACATTATCTATCTCTTGCAAAACAAGTTGATGAAAAAATTCCAATCATTCATACCAACAAAATTTTCTTGATCTCCTTTTATTTTATCTAGAAAATGGGCCCTCAAATTATGGAAGACTAGTTTGTATCCAATAGAATGAGATTGAATTACTATCTTCACAGTATCTATTGGATGCAACAAAAAAACTTACAAATGTCCCATCCAATACCCCTACCAAAGCATTCATTCCTTGGAAAATTATTGAGGAAATATTTTTTGAATGCAAAGTCTTGAGAAAATGGTGCAACATGGTTGGGGTAAGCTTAGATGATGGATTAGGAACATTGAAATACCACCAATTACAAAATCTTAATAGTAAAAATTTATTTTTTGTATCAAACCTTTGCACTTCCCAAGCCAACACATCTCTTTTCCCACCAATGACAAGAATTTCATTACCACAAACCTTGAATACCAAACGCAAACCATTGGTTGAATATTCCCTCCCAGGAAACCATAGTAACCAAGGGGAGTGCACGGGCAGCTCCATCGATAAATCTATAAGCAAATCTGCATTCCACTATGACTCTAATCTAGCATTAAGATATGCCACAAATTCATTCTTGACACTTTCATAATATTGTAAATACCTATCCATCTATAGTCCATATGAATCATCAAAATTAGTATTGCTAAATGTTTGAAATGGGTATAGACCTGTACTTAACCTCAAATATCTGTCCATGCCTTCAATTAGAGTAGCAAGAGCTTCACCACCTCCATCATTCCTTGCCATCAACCTTTACACATTCCTCTCTTTCTAAATTTGTTCAATTATTTGAAATTTTATGCTTGTTGGATGAAATGTCTACTCCTTTCATTTGTTTTTGATCTTTTCCCTTTCTCTTCTATCGCACAAGACTTCACAATAATCTTCTATTTGATAATCTAAGAGTACTTGGATTCTACTCCTTGAAAATATATTAGAAAGAATCCATATTATTTTCATTTGATGGAACAATAGATCCCTTTTTTTAGGAGCTAAGACAGTCTTAATCATGGCTATTTGAAGAGCTAGCACTTCTAGAAACTATTGAGGACACAGATTGACACCTTGATAAAATTTCATACTCTATTCCATGCCTTAATGTAGGATATGACCCGCATTATTTTACACTTTGATCTATCATTTAAAAAAATTGTGGCATTATCTAAAACCTCAACAACCTAGCCCAAACAAGATTCATGAAGTGTATAATCATCTTTTGTGAAGGCTCTTATCCTTTTAGATTCATTTCTCTCCTTTTGAATCCAAAACAGATGTAATAATATCACCATACATAAAACTCTTGTATATTACAATAAGATCTTCAAGCTTCTCAATTGTCTTGACAAGATTTGACCAAACTACATGAGCATGATCCCTTGAAACAAATTCAACATTGTCATCCTCTAGATTTGGATTCCTTATCCATCAAAGGAGGTATCATAGGTGATTGCTCATATTCACATTAAACAGATGCCTTATATCAATGTATACAAACTATCTTTATAATATTTAGAAAGAAATATTATTGGCAACATAAGCATGGTAATCTAGATTATGGAAAATCTAGCAAGAAAAACCAAATTAAAAATTTCACTGAACACATACATATCTTGCTAATAAATTCTATACTATTTTTATTATGAGATGTTCAGGAAACAACCCTTAATATGGGCTTATCTAACAAGCATAAGTTAAGATCATCATCTCAAACACCCTACATGATGGATATGGTATCTCCTTATAAAAATATAAGGGTTTTACACTAAGTGAAACAACAGACATGCCAAGATAACCTCTACATTCATGTCCTTGCATGGACCGCAAATGATCATCTCCAAGGCTACATAATCCATATTATTTTCCTTTATTGTGAATGCATTTCTCACATACAACTTCCTTGTAATAGTTCATTGTGGCTTTGAGACTAGTAAACACTTGTAAGAATGATGTGGTATGCCTCCTGCACCACCAAATATGAACACAATACTATATAAACCAACACAAGCTACCTTCTGCCATCTATTGAAACTTTTGTAACAACCTTGGCCACCATGGAAAATTGCTTGCTCAGGTAAAAACCAATTAATAACAAGAAACCCTAAAATGCTCAATCATATCCTAATAAAACTAAAACTTTCATTAAATAATTCCCTCCAAAATCTCATACATGTAGTTTTTAAGCAAGTAAAAATGTTTTGATGAAGTTATAATTTTTTTTAAAATATAGGAATTTCAACATATGCTAAGACTCCTTTTCAAAATATAAGACATGACTTATGATTTTGAACATGGAAAAAATACCTTATTATATTTTACCTTTGGGAACATTGAACCTTTTTGTGAGCATAGGAATAGACATAAAACTTATTTAAACTATGAGAATATGTTATAAAAGTCAATTTAATCCATAGGGTAAAAATAGGCTAACAAT
>CM021100.1:722267529-722338890 GCA_007115665.2 Sequoiadendron giganteum
CCAACATCTTTATGATGCATAAAGCCCTTTTTCTAAGGGTTGGGAGACCTCTTGATGGAGTTTATCATAGTACCCCCTAAATTGGAAGCCCGTATTATGAACCATTGTTTAGAATCCAAGATCCTTAATACTTTTTGGTGCAAGAATGATCATTTTGAAGCTGCCTCACATTCTTACTATTTAGTTGTAGAAACAAAACAACCTTTTGATCTCTGAATTTTAAGGATTTTGAGATTTAGTATTCTCGAGAAGTGTGTTCCGTAGAGGGGAGCTAGTGTCACTAAATCTCTAACTGTTTGCATTGTTTATTGTTTGGAGAAATCCAAGTGGGAACTCAACAAGTATAGCAATTTAAAACCTCGAGTTGTAAATGATTGTGAGTCAATTTGATACATTGCTTGGTTCCAAAATGTTACAAAAACAAAAATTCACTATCTTCCTGAAAATTTCAAACACTTTGGCTTATATATGGATACCTCTTGAATTATCCTTTATATTACTGCTTGTCCTAAATTTTTCTATCCTTAGAAATTTCTAAATATCTTGACTTAATCTCAATCCATATTTCCCAAAGCCAACATAGGAAATTATGGCTCTAATCTTACGATTTTCATGAAATGGACATTGTGAAAGTTATGATGTTTTTGACATAAATATTTAGTTTGAAAACATAATCAAGACGAGTGTGTAAAATCAATTCACCTAAGCAAGATAACTTGACACAATTGAATCCCACATTACCATTTGGAGACCGATCTCTCTTGTTCAAAAACCTAACCTTACAGGTGCTATCATTCAATCGAACTTTGAATTCATTGAGGGAGAACAAACATATATCATTAGTAGTTTGAGAAGCTTCACTTTTGAAACCAAGTAAACACCCAATCAATGGAGAATTGCTTCAACCATCTTAGATAAAGAAGAATGAAGAGATGATATTTTGGCTAGAAGGCTTATATTACCACCTCCCACATGGCAATAGATATATTCTTCTTCTTTAATGATCTCATGCAAAATAAAAATTCCCAAAATAAGGTCTACAGGTTGTCATTTTAAACTCATACATCTTAAATCAAAATCTCTCAAGAAACACCTTTTAGAACTTCACAAAAATAGAGACAAGTTGGTAGAAAACTTTTATAGACACTCTTGAAGGTATAGTCTATTAGAGTAATTGGACATTTACTTTATTAATTAAACAATATTTGTTTAATTACGTAAAGTTCCCTTTTGCCTCTTTTTCACTTAAGCTAACATTAGGTACATAATAATTAATTACTTTATTAATTATTATTGTGCAAGCCTAGGGTTTTCCTTTTTAGGGTTTTCATCTATATGTAGTTGAAAACTATCTTTTGTATCATTAATTCATTTTACATTTTGTGTGAATTCATGGCTCCACATTCTTGAGCATTTCCTTTGTTACTTCTCTTTGTTTCTCCTTGTAACAGGTTATTTGCTTGCAAAGATCTTTTGGGCTTCTATGGTGTTGTATCTTCTCAACTCCAACATGGTATAAGAGCTTCAAATTTGCAGCTGCTTGTTCTTGTTTTGAGATTTTGCATTGGAAGCAGATCTAGGGTTCTAAGTTTTTTTTGGGTGGATTCAGCATACTCCATTTTTTGGGTTCACTTTGGGCTCAAATGGACAGTTCCATTGGATTTGTAGCACCCAAAAACCCCTAAATCGACTGTCAAATAGTCGATTTTGGTTACAGTCAATTTGGAAGGCAAAAGTTTTTTTTGCCCTAGGGCCGTACGGAGCAAAAATCGCAAAAAAATCAAAAAAATAAATAAAAAACCAAAGGTTTTGTTATTTTTTTTTGCGCGGCTAGTTTACAAGTTTTCCGCCGCCTGACGACCACCACCGCGCCGCCATCGCACCGCCCGCCATGCTCCGTCATGCTCCGTCCACCGTCACTGGCCCCGTCGTGCTCTGGCCCGCGCTCCGCCCGACTCCCCGTGCTCCGGCCCGCGCTCCACCCTGCTCCCTGTGCTCCACCGAGCCGACTTCGCTCGGCCCCGACCCTGACGAGCTCGCCTCTGCTAGCCCTCGCAGGCCTCTAAACCCCCGCCGGTTGGTCATATGGCGAGCAAGGGCTCCACCCATCTCAGCCCCCTGGTTCGCCCACGCGACTAGGGGCTCTCTTTTTAAAGCTCCAGGGTGCTAGAGGAGTGAAATAGGGCAATTTTTTTTGCTCTCACAAAAATGGGCATAACTTGGGCATCCTAGTTCCGTTTTTCGAACAGGAAGATGCGTTGGAAAGCTGAGAATAACACCAATCTGATTGTATAGAAATAATTTTAATTTTTTACCAGTCTAGATATTTTTTTACCAGTCAAAGTGTGGTCTTCTTTCTTCACTTCTGGGGTCATAGAAGATGCAAACGGACTTCATTTTTCAAACTTGAATAGGTGTTGGAAAGCTCTCAACATGCTCTATTCAGTGATGTGATCTATTTTATCAGAATTTTCACCAGGTACATGAGAATTTGTCTTGAAGTATTTTTTGCTTATGCATTGCTTCCTTCTTCTCAGTTTGTACTAGGGTTTGGGTTTATCTTTTGTGGGGGGTGTATTTTCTCTTGCTTTCTGTCATTTATATCAGAAAACCAGAACACCAAAACTCTCAAAAATACAAACCCTTCTACATCTTCTGTCTATTCTGAAAGATCACATAATAATAAAAAACACAAGCAGGTACAGGTGCAGGGTTTCATGACAGACTCTTCAGTTGAGCTACTCACATCACATAACTATCACACTTGGAAGTCTCGTATGATGAGGCTACTCAGGTCACGAGGGTTATGGTCTTGTTTAGATGAGGTTCAGCCTCAGTTGCAGCGTCCTTTTGAGATTATGCAGCACAGGAACAAGATGGATGAGGCTATGGGTTTGTTATGCATGCATGTTTCAGACAGTCTTTTGTTTCACCTTGATGCTTTGCTCACTCCTCGAGCCATGTGGCTGAAGTTTGAGACACTTTTTGGGGCCGTTAATGAGTTCCACGCATTACAGATTGAGGCAAACCTGACTTCATTGTTACTTGATTCATTTCCCACTATTGAGGATTTTTTGAACCAGTTCAAAACTATCCGCACTATTTTACAGGGTTGTGGGAAGAACAAGATAGACACAGAGTGCATTTACTTGATTCTTTCGAAGCTTCGTGGTCCATTTCAGATATTTGCTTCCTCCTTCTACTCCACCATGGATGGTTTGGGTGCCAATTTTACCATGCCTACCTTTGATTTAGTTTGTGAGCGTTTGTCTCGGGAACAGTCCTCACCTTTCTCAGATGGATATGCTCTCAGGTTCAAAGAGCAAAGCATTGGTTGCTCAGTCACCGAAGGGGAAGTAGAAGCAGAAACCAAGGCCCAAGAAAGATTTTGTAGGTAGTGAGCATTCCTCCAAACCACCTCCTAAGTCTGATTCTAAACCACCATTTAATCCAAACATGGGAAATCTTCGAAGTCTGGTGAGTCTTCCTCCAAGACTAAGGAGAAATCAGGAAACACTTGCAGTTTCTGTGGCAAGCAAGGTCATCCAGTTTCCAGGTGTTGGAAATGATTAGAGGCTTTAGAGGATGCCATGCAGCAGCAAAACATCTCCTCACCTTAGTCTTCTTCTTCTTCCACCACAGGGAAGGGTCATGCTCTCACTGCATGAGCATTGACCAATGGGTCCACTTGGATTTTAGACTCTAGTGCTTCTCACCATATGACTCACACTCAACATTTGGTCACTTCTCTTGACTCTTATGGTACTTCACAGATTGCAGTGGGTGACTCTTCACAACTTTCCGTCTTGGGTTCAGGTTCTGTCTCTTTGGATGGGGGCACTCTACAGGATGTTTTGGTTGTTCTTGACATTTCGATGAACCTCTTGTCCATTTATCAGATTTTCCACACTGGCTCTGGTAAGATAGTTGAGTTCTCACCACATGATGTGGTTATTCGGGACCTCCATGATTCTGATTTGGTTGTGGCTACTGGTAGTGTTGATACTGCATCTCGTCTTTACAGATTTGATGGCTTTGCGCCTTTTGAGGGTACAGGTTCATCTCTTATAGCACATGCAGATTCAGTGAGTCAGCTTTGGCATGAGCATTTGGGCCATGTCAATTATAGATATCTTCAGCAGATGAGTACACAGTCACTTGTTCTTGGTCTTCCACGAATTTTCTGCACTGACGGTGTTTGTCATGGTTGTGTGCTTGGCAAGCATCATAGGGATCCCTTTCCAAAGGGAAGTACCACTCGTGCTTTGGCACCCTTGGAGTTGATTCATAGTGACCTCATGTCATTTCCCACTCCTTCTTTTTCAGGGGCCAAGTATGTGCTCACATTCATTGATGACTTCTCCAGACGCACATGGTTGTACTTTCTTAAGTACAAGTCTGATGTCTTTGATTCCTTTCGTGTCTTCAAGACATTTGTAGAGAAGCAGTTTGGTCTCTCTATCCGGCGGATACGTACAGATAATGGGGGGGAGTATGTGAATTAGGCTTTCAAAGAATTTTGCACTGAGCATGGTTTATAGCATCAGTTTTCTGTTCCCTACACCCCTCAGCAGAATGGTATCGCTGAGCGCAAGAACAAAACTTTATGGGAGATGGCTAATTGTATGATTCAGTCCAGGTCCATGGATTCGTCTTTTTGGGAAGAGGCAGTCAATTGTGCCAACTATATTCAGAATCGGATGCCTCACAAGGCGATTCGACATATGACTCCTGAGGAGGCTTGGTCTCATGACAAGCCTGATATTTCATCATTTCGAGTATTTGGTAGTAAGGCATGGGCTTTTATTCCTGATGCTCAGAGGAGAGCTATGGAGCGGAAGATTCGACCCCTCATATTTGTCGGCTACTGTGAGGATGTTAAGGTGTACAGGTTATTTGATCCTGATTCCAAAGAGGTCTTGTTTCGATGGGATGTTCAGTTTGATGAACGCCTTCCTCTAGTTGATACCCTGTCTCCAGTGTCCACTTCACTACCTACTCCACCCTCTACAGCTCTTCAGGATTATTTTGAGGATTCTGATGAGGATATTGATGATCCCCCATCTCCACCTCCACTTGCTCAACCTCAGAGGCCCAAATGGGCTCAATTTACTATTGAGGCAGTAGGATCTATGGCCGGTGATCCTTCAGACACTCGTCGCACTCATTCTCATACTACGGGTTCTAGTCTTTTGACTCATGCTCTTTCAGAGGATCCTCAGAGATTTTCAGAGGCAACAGGTCACCCTGAGTGGGATAGTGCCATGGAGGAAGAGTATTCTTTGATGAGGAATAATACATGGGATCTCTGTCCTCTTCCTAAGGGTAGAAAGATGGTTCGGTGCTGATGGTTGTATTGCACCAAGTATGCTACTGATGGTTCTATTGATAAGTACAAAGCACGTCTTGTTGCGAAGGGTTTCTCACAGGTTGAGGGTATTGATTACTCCGAGACATTTGCCCCTGTCGCCAAGATGAATTCCATTCGCTTTGTATTATCACTTGCAGCTTCTAGAGGATGGCTCATTTTTCAAATGGATGTGAAGTGTGCCTTCTTACATGGTGACCTATAGGAGGAGATCTATATGGAGCAGCCTCAGGGATTTTTTCATGATTCTTCTTTGGTTTGCAGACTTCAGCATTCATTATATGGTCTCAAACAAGCCCCTCGGGCTTGGTATGAGAAGATGGACTCTTTTTTGCTCTCCACTGGTTTCACTCGTTGTCATTCTGATCACATGGTCTATATTCAACATCTTGAGGGTGAGATCCTGATTCTTGTGCTATATTTTGATGATCTTCTCATCACAGGTAGCTCATCCTCTATGATTTAGAATTCTCAGCTAGCCTTGATGGAGCAGTTTGAGATGACAGATCTTGGCCTTTTGCACTATTTCCTTGGTCTTCAGGTGATTCAGTCTTCAGAGGGGATCTCCATTTACCAGCAGAAGTATTCTTTTGATATGCTTCAGCGCTTTGGCATGCTTGATTGCAAGCCTGCCCCCACACCTTTTCAGTCAAGGGTTGTTTTGACTACTACTTGCCCCACCCCTTCAGTAGACGCTACACTTTACAGGCAGTTGGTTGGCAGTTTGTTGTACCTGACTCACACTCGTCCTGATCTTTCCTTTGCGGTTGGTCTTGTCTCTCGATTCTCACATGATCCTCATGAGAGTCATTGGCAAGCTGCCAAGCATATTTTGCAGTACATTTAGGGCACCACTTCATATGGCATTCACTACACAATAGGGGATCCTCACATTGTTGGCTACACTGACTCAGATTGGGCTGGTGATGTCAATGATCGAAAGTCTACTTCTAGCTTTGTTTTTTGTCTTGGCTCTGGTCCTATCACATGGTCATGCAAGAAGCAGATTGCTCATGCATTATCATCTATAGAGGCTAAGTACCGAGCTATTGTGCTCGCTAGTCAGGAGATTTTATGGCTTCGTCAATTGATGATTGAGTTTGGTTTTCCTCCTGATAGTCCCACTATTCTTTGGTGTGACAATTAGAGTGCTATACACATTTCGCGCAACCCGGTGGAGCATCAACGGATGAAGCACATTTAGCTTCATATGCATTTCATCAGACAGTTGATTCAGGATGGTTCTCTCATCTTGGAGTATGTTCCCACTGCCGAGCAGGTTGCAGACATCTTCACGAAACCTTTTGCATCTCCGCGCTATCTTCAGTTGCGCTCTATGCTTGGGGTGAAGGAAGTTGTCCTTGGGGGGTCTTTATGAGGCCTTCCTTCCTTCATGTTTCTTTCAGCATGTTGTTCTATCTCTTTTTGGAGAGGAGTTTTTCCCACTGGGTTTTCTCCTTTTCTCCGTTTCATAGAGATTTCTTTGTACTTGGGTACCTGATCTGGCCTTGTTGCCGGGACCCATTGCTTTTGCTTTCAGTAGCTTCTTCTAGGTTTTAGCTTCTCCCTATGTCTATCTTAAGGGGGGGTGTTAGAGTAATTGGGTATTTACTTTATTAATTAAACAATATTTGTTTAATTACGTAAAGTTCCCTTTTACCTCTTTTCACTTAAGCTAACATTAGGTACATAATAATTAATTACTTTATTAATTATTATTGTGCAAGCCTAGGGTTTTCCTTTTTAGGGTTTTCATCTATATGTAGTTGAAAACTATCTTTTGTATCATTATTCATTTTACATTTTCAGGTGAATACATTGCTCCACATTCTTGAGCATTTCCTTTGTTGCTTCTCTTTGTTTCTCCTTGTAACAAGTTATTTGCTTGCAAAGATCTTTTGGGCTTTTGTGGTGTTGTATCTTCTCAACTCCAACATAAAGTTTATTACTGGTGAATAGGAAATGGGATGGGTGATTTTATTTTCTAGATATTTCAATGTTTCTAATGTTTTGAAATAATTTGAGGCTAATTTAAAACTTTTCAAATTATATGATTGTTTAATTTTTCATGTTATTTGAGGCTATTTAGGGTTTTTTAAAATATATTTGAATGTTTTGATTTTTAAGTTGTCTAAATGTTTGTGCATTTTCAAGATTTTCCAAATGTTTTTGTATTTTCAAATATTAGACCAAGACCTAAGGGGGACTAACCTAATTCCTCAAGGGATCATCAGTGATGGCCTTACTTACATAAGTGCAAAGACAATGTAGTTGAATTGAATCTGACTAGTAGCTATTTATTGATGGGATGTGAACATTGACAAAATGTCATTTTATTATGATGGACTCCTAAAGGACTAGCCTAATGGATTGGGGGTGCATTGATGATGGCCTTGCCTACATAAACACAAAGACAACATAGTTCAACAAGTATTTTTTACTTTTTTTTTATGTTTTAGACATGTTTAGGGATTTTGATATGATTTGGATGTTTTTTCTATTTTGATCTTTATAACTTTTTGAATATTTTTGGATTTTGAACTTGATATGGATATTTTTGGATTTTGGAGATGTTTTGAATGTTTTTGGATTTTTTAATTTACAAGTTTTGAATTTTCTTGATACTTTGACTTGATATGGATTTTTTTGGGATTTTTGAATATAAACAATACCTAGATCACGATGTCAATGTCACGTTATGAGATATAAGACATGGACCAAGAATTATTCAAAAAAAATGTGCAAGAACCTGCCCCCAATTTCTACAAATGGTTCATATTTCCTGAGCAATTCAAGGTAGTAAATGGATAAGCATGCAAAGATTTTTACAAAATTTGTATCACGCAATAGGATCATTAGGACTTGTGTCACCAAAAAGTATATCCTTGACACTTTTCACTCATTTGGGGCCTTTCCTATGGATTTTGGACCTCTTTTTACTTCTTTTTCAAGCCTTTTGTCAAGGTGTTGTAAGGTGTTGTAAAACATTTTCATACTTTCATAGGCTTGTCATCACTAATTCAACCCTTTCTTATGTTAAATTGGCCACTTAATTTACTTTTAGGCCCAACATAAGTGTGTTTCGGGAGACAAGCCTGTTCAACATCATTAACCACCTTTTAATTCCCAACCGCCACTTGAATTTTTCCAAGTGGACTAGGTCACCACCTTGGGTGACCTAGTCCCTTTTGACATAAAATTCAAAATTAATACAAAATTCTAATAGGAATTTGCCTCCAAAACCCTAAGGTCGGCCTATCATATGTTATTTTTGGGTAATTAGGCATAGCATGTATAAATAATGGTTTTTCCCCTCATTTTTCACCTCCTAAGTTTCATTTTTTTCTCCTCACTCAATCTTCTTAATCATTCATCCACTATTCTTCTCAAGCAAGCTAGGGTTTCCATCCTAGGTCATCAAGACATCCTTTGCTAATGCATTCAAGGGTTGGATTGTTGCATTCATTCAAGATTGTTCATCATAGCAAGGTATTAACTCCCTCATTTCATGCTTCATTACATTTCTAGCTTTATTTAGTTT
Organism: Sequoiadendron giganteum; assembly: GCA_007115665.2. Lineage (NCBI taxonomy): Eukaryota > Viridiplantae > Streptophyta > Pinopsida > Cupressales > Cupressaceae > Sequoiadendron > Sequoiadendron giganteum. The sequence continues at coordinate 722,276,439 of CM021100.1, forward strand.
ACTCAAAAGGGGTTTGACCAAGGCAAACCCCTATGCCCTAACATCCAACATCCATTTCTCTCTTTGTGTGATTTGCAAGTCTGATTTGTAGTATTGCCAAAGAATAGGTTGAGAACTGTTTTCATCAAAGCTTCAAAGCCTTCAAGGTTGCAAGAACCCTAATTGAAGCTTGGAGGACACCTACAAGCCAAGATTCTTCAGTTTCAGAAATGGGCACTTGTGAAGAACCGAAGTGCAAACCGAGGGCTTCCTTTTCCATTCTCTGATCTTCAGAAATTGAAAAGTGGACTAAGTCACCAACAATAGTGACCTATTCCCACTGAACCTATTTTTTCAAAGTTTTCAAAATATTTGGATACCCATTTGGCAAAAACGGGCTTCGATATAGTTTTCTAGATCTGGGACTAGGTCACCCAGAATGGTGTAAGTGTCGCAGTCGGCTTCTCCATCAAAATCTTTAGGATTCTAGACCTTCATGCCATCCCTTTTCAGCCTCCAGGTGCACCTCTTTAGTTCTATCCATTTCTGTAGCAATTTACTTATGTTTTTAGGTCATTTGCATATCACAATGTGTTTTCCAGCATAGTTCATTTTCTAGATTTAACATTAATATTCAATTACTTATTTTCATTTCTAGTATTTAAACCATTAAATTTATACATATTTTACATCATTCACACACATCACACCCATTTCAAAACCCTGAACCCTTTGAATGAACTCACCAATAATATGTCATTAGTGTGAAAGAGAGTTATTTCCTAACCTAGCTCTTAGGTGCAACACCCTAGGAGCCTAATTGGGGAATCCTCTTTCCCTAGTTGCATTCATTTTTGGTGGTTCAGGACTATGCTAGTGATAGGCGATGCGACTTCATGAGATAAAATGGTAAATACCATGACATGAATTTCCTCTAAGCAAGGTTGACATATACCCCAAACCTTTGTCAAGATTATGAGATTTTTTATTAGATCTAGATAAAGATAGATTGAATGGATGGATGGAACGTTGGATTTATCACATTGAAGGGGTCAAGATGCTTCCATCTAAAATGGTACATATAGATACTCAATTCTAATCATGATTTATGTTTACCAATTTGTCATCATGGTACTTGCCCAAAGCACCACCATAGTGGTTTTCATTGGAGGAGGATTTTCATCTTTACTATTTTCATGATTTTTATTTTTATTTTTTGAAAATTTATGCTCATGTTGAACCAGCTAGTGGTAATGATATAGATGCTACAGTCATAACATTCCAATGATATCTTGTCTGAAGAAGTTTATTTTCTAAGATACAGGTGCTTGAATACAACTTTTGAGAATTTTGATTTGCCTTGTTGATACCATAATTAATCTCATCTAGGTGCACATATCATGATAGAGTGCCTTCAGAATCCTTATGATGAAGGTTAGTTTCTAACATACGGTCAATGTGAGAATTGTATATCATGAATTATGGAGTGGATGGTGACGTGTGTGAAGGAATATGAGATGGATTGGTCGACAATTTGGAATCTTTGACTCTCCAAACTTGGGAAGATGAGCAATGATGAATGGAGATGGAATTTTGAGTATAATTAGGACCAACCACTTGATATACTTTATATGTCTCTTGAGAAACCTTCTTTTCTATTTGTGGATGTCTTTGATTGATTAATTTCCACTTTTGATTTTTCCCCATAGTTTCTTTCACTGATGGAGTATGATAGGGATGGTTTTCTTGTGTGTTCTTTGGTATCCATTTGTATTTGATTTTTCCATTTTTCTTCATTTCCTATTTTGCTTTGATGACTTTCTCCTTTCTTTGATTAAAATATTTCTTTTGGTGTTGATCCCAATTTTTGAATGGAAGGATATGTGGATGATGATTCGTCATATAGCTAGTCATAGAATTGGCAATGGTTTCATCATAAAGATCCTTCATGCTCCCCATGTTGGTGTTTACACTAGACAAAGTTTCCCCTGATGTTGTGGAGGTATTACTAACATGCTTTTATTTTTTGGTGTTAAGAAACCACCTCCTTGATTTTTAAGAGTATCTTCTATATTTTTTTATTTCAGGATGTCATGTTTAATAAGACCTAACACTTTTCCATGGTAATCTATCCACTGATAGATGGCTATTGAATATGACTTTTCATGAACACGTGATATTGTCATTTCTTCCCACTATTCCAGAATGTTAACTTCCTGTAGTGATTTCAAGATACCATGTTCCTATAAATATATTTATTTTCTTAGATAATGTTGGATATCTTCATACTCAATGTCTTCAACTAGAATTTTTGATGTATCTTTTCTCGATGTTGGTTCAAGAGATATTGATGATGCACAATCATCAGAAGAATCAAGAATATCTGCCACTACTTTCTCTTGTGTTTCAAGAATGAAATGCCCTTATTTTGGATGAAGATTTTTAATATTTCCATCAAAAGGAAACATCTCATGGGTAGCATCTAGTATATCCTTGAAGCTTTGAATAGCTTGGAAGATGTTCATCAAATCATGATAATAATTTGGGGAAGTGATATCTTCATCTTGACTTGTAGTAGGGCAATTGTCACTTACGAATTGGAATATATTTTGTAAATCATGATAATGTTGTGAGGATATGATCTCTTGATCTTGACTTGATTCAAAGCCACTTTTATTATACTCAGGATCATCTTCTTGACATGATTCTTGGGTAGATGGTATATCATTGATAAAAGGCTCTTCACAAGCTTTAGCAGGTATGGATATATTAAGGGATGCCTCTTGTTGTCTTGGAAGTTCTTCAATATTCTCAATCAAGAAAACATATGACGGAGGAATATTACAATTTGATATAAACTTGATGTCATTTTGATATGAAACATTGGTAGACATTGTTGATTGATTTGGACCTTATTTTAAGAAAGTATCTTGATACATGTATGATTGCTCATGTTGTGATGGATGAGTAACACGAATGTGTACTATTGTGCTATCATAGGTATGGTTTTCACTGTTTGAGCTTGATAATTTTCCAAAATCTTTTGTGTTTCCATGATTTGGCATAGGATCCTTATAAATTTTTAGATCTTCATTCCCTGATTTTTTGTCAATATTAACATCTCCTTGCTCAATAAGATCTTGGATAAGATTCTTAAGTTTAACAAAACATTTTTCTTATGTCCCTTCATGTGGTGAAACTCAATGATCTTCATCCCTATACCATGAAGGTTTGACTTGTGGTTCTTTAATCTAGGAGTGTTATCATATTTGACTGAATCAGTTTCTTCAACACTATTTCAATGGGTTCCCCAAGGGAGTGAATTTATATCATTTTGAGTAAAAATTTTGTCTTGGTTGTGGTCCTCTTGGAGGGTTGATATTTTTGAAAATTTTTTGGTTATTCTATTGTGTTATGTTGAGTTTTTTGTTGTATGTTTGTGTATTTGATGGTGCATTAGTCACAACCTTCACATCTACCACACCATCATTAGTAACTATCTTGTTATTAGCCCAAAATTAGGGTTTGTCACTGAAACTAGATGGTTGGTTTTGATTTTGTGTAGGTCCCCTAGAAATTAGGGATCATTCAATGTTAATACCTTTTTATATGAGCTCCTCATGTGTCGATACATTTTGCATCTTTAATTGGAATGCTAGGTCAATTTCTACAATTTCAGCAATGATCTCTACTTGTTTTCCGGTATTGGCCATTTACATTTGCTTGCTCTATGTCTCCATCAGTATAAGAATTTTGCAAATGCTTCTCCCTTATTTTATTTAAGGGTATAGAGTTCCTCCAAGCTTATTTCGATATCAATATTATAGGAGAAATTTGTTATAGATTGATCTATTATCTATTGGAATATCTTGATTCCTAGAGGTAGGTGTGAGAACCACTCTATGGAATCACCTCCTAAACTTATTGGGAATAGATGCATCAAGTATGAATCATTATATTCTACTTCCATGCATACCACATAAAACTCCCTAATTTTCTCCTCTAGATTTCCATGTCCATTGTACTTGTTATCATGGAATCTAGCATCACTCGATCCATAGATAACCCCCTACAAAACTTGTCTATTTATAGGTCTATGTGTTTCAAGCATTCAAAAAAAGGAAATATTTTATTTCCCTCAATGCATAGTCCAAACCTCAAATAGTCTATTTGAGTGTTCCCCCTTATTCGTCTTTCAAAAAATTTTGAAACGGGTGTCTTTTTTAATTCCCTTCTACTAGGAGTTAGTCATTTTTCTAATGGTGCAGGAGTGCTGATTTTCAACACCCCTACACCACCCCTCACCTCTAAGTTTTAACTACAGGTGTAGGAGCACTTTTTTTTAGTGCTCCTACACTTGGGGTCCCTTTTTAAAGGTGCTCAAGCAATGAAAATCACCACTTGTGCACTTTTCCTTCATTTTGTTTTGTTGGTGCGCAAGCGGTGATTTTCACCGCTTTTGCACCTTTTCACATTTATTTAGTGTTTTATGGTGCAATTAATGTGCTTGAACTTAAGTTTCTTTTATTACTTATAAACACTTTTATGTCATTTTAAAATTGTTTCATTTCATTTCTTCTTGGCATTGATTTCCCTTCATCCTCCTTCTGCTAAAACATCATTTGGAGATTGGCAACTCGATTTGAAAGTTGTGTGGTTCATCATTTGCATCTTGAGCTAGGGTTTTCACCTTATTTTCTAGGTGCAAATTTATGTTTCCTCTTTCTTTCCAACTTTTAAATTTATATGTTCTTTTTATTTGTGAATGTTCTCCTTGTTTTCGCCATTTTCCCTAGGTCTTAAATTCATCATCATGAATGAACTTATTTGTGTCCTTTATGCGTGGTATTCATTTTTTCATCATCCTAACTGTGTTTTTCCTTTTATTACCTTATTTTCATTTAGGTTTTTTCCTTTCCATTTTAATTTTGGTGTTGAATTCGCCATTTTCCTCAGATTTTTGGTTACAATTTACATTCCTATCATGCCCTTCAACAAAGAAAATATATGCCATAACACCATGTTTTTCAATTAACTCCCTGTGTAGGAGTGATGAAAATCACCGCTCCTACATAGAGCTATCACCTCCAACACTTTTCATGTTAGGGCATTGATTTTCAGCACTCTGACACCAAATTTATCTTCCAACACTTTTAGTGTTAGGGCGCTGATTTTCAGTGCTCTGACACCAAACTTAACTTCCAACACTCTAGTGTCAGAGCGCTGATTTTCAGTGCTCTGACACTAACATACTTTTCCCCATGGTTTCAAAGTGCTGATTTTTAGCGCTCTGACACCAACATACTTTTCTACATGGTGTCAAAGTGCTAATTTTCAGCGCTGTGACACCTTTCTTGAAATGCATGGTGCAGGGGTGTTGACTTTCAACACTCCCACACCAAAAGCTACTTTGTCTTTCTAACACCTAGAAATGCCTCGTTTCTCACTCTAAACTCTATTCTTCCACTTATGATTTATTTTTTGTGCCTCATAGCCAAAATTTAGTTCCTCCAAATTGCCTTGCTCACTTCATGCTTTCCAATATTGCAATTTTCTCCTAACACCTGTTGATCCATTATTCTTGCAATTCCTATCAAGTTCTCATTAGGTGACCCTCAAAGGTGATAAATATTCAATCTCAACATCTCTAAATGATAGCCAAAGAACCCCCATTATCTTCCAAAAAATAAGGCAAGATGAAATACAAATATTAGGGTATCTTTCTGCCAACGGTGGTGATCTCAAAGGTGGATGGCATCAAAGATACTGAAATTGGTCATCAATACCTACAAGATTTTGTAAAGAGAATTTAGAAAATGCCAGTAGAAGATGACTCATGATCCATTGTTCATAGCAACTTGCATCTGGTGTCAACATTTTCAACTTCCGCTCACAACACAAAGTTCATGCTCCAAGTTGCATCTCACTACATCTGAGATGATAAAAGTGTGAGAGATTCCTCATGTCAAGTCATGATGAGATTGGATCCTCAATTCTTTGAAATTGTTTTCAAAGTCCCACATATGGAACAATATGCATTGATCTCAATTCAACAAGAATAGGATATTTTTTATAAGGATTCTAATAAAGCTAAAACATTGATTAACACTCAATGGTTGAAAACTCCTAGGGACTCAATTTCCAGATGCCCTAAAGGGATTCCTTAAATTGAATTCAAAGAGGAAGTCAGGGATATGATTACTCTTCTGAATAGGGTGAAGGGCTTGCCTCAATCATGCCATTTTCAAGATTGGATGTAAGAATACATCCATATAATCAGGAGAAAGAAAGCTCATATAGACTTGGGGACTCAAATCAATGATGAAATTCATGAGCAGCTAATCAATGTACTAACCACTTTGAAATTCCACATGACTTCTTATTTGGTGTACACAGCTGTAGTTATGAGGCGATTCCCAGGTTTTTCTACAAAGGGAAATAGACACTATGTACCTGTGTATGATTATTATTATCAATTGAATCTAAGAGAAAGCTGCCATCATTTCAGAAGAGTTACAAATTCCTTCTTTGCACCCCTACTATTTACTTTTGATCCAACTCTTGAAAAGAAGAGAGTATCTAATGAGGCCTACAAAGTGGTGAGTAAGGTCAGGTGTATATTCTTGCAATTCCCAACTTTCACTTACATGAGGGTAGGTTTCTACATTGGGTGTCCTTACATGCTTCCCAGGTATCCCTTAGATAAATGGATACTCATTGAGCTATGCAAATAGCTAATCTTAGATCATAAGGAACGAATGAGAATCCATAAGCCAAGGTTCAAGTTTCCACTGACTATTGGAAGGTACACTATTAAAAGTGTACAAGAGGAAAAAAATATTATTGTAGAAATGTAGGTAATGACTATCAGGACATACAAGTATCGATATGGCTTTGAGTACCATGATTTGAAAAGGAAACTCAAGGCAATTCACCGACATGTTTATCATTTTGAAGGCATATAGGCGGAATGCAGAGATGAATGGGACATCCAGAAATTTGATTTAGCATGAATTATTTTTACCACATAGAAGTCTTGATTATGAATTGTTTAAGACTAAGATGTCTACAAAAAGCAAGTTGTTTTCCATCAAAGCTTGAACTTTGTGAAAACCAAAGTGCTAAATTATAGTTCCCTAGGTTTACTTTGACATAATGAGTAAAGATATGAAAAAATATACTAGGAAGCACATTAAGCTATTGTTTTGATAAAAATAAGATATACTTAGATGAATGCAATAGTATAATTTCCTTCAAGTGCACTCAATTATCTTCAAAGGGTTTTAAGTTTTATTCATAGCCATGTTGATGTTTGTTTTGAGTCTTTGAATGATAAGCAATGTATTTACCGAATCGGTAGGTAAGGGGGGTATTTCACAAGCTTTCTTCCATAAAGATTACTAAGAAAAGTTTAATACCATCAATCAAGTGCATTCATATTTACTCAAGTGGGTACATCTCTTAAGTCGGGTTCGCACAATAAAATACCTAGCTTGAGTGGATGACTAGAGCATGCACATGTACACAATACACCTCCTACCTTGAAAGGAAAAGCTCCTTACAAGGTTTTTTTTGCCTCAACAATCAAAAATTACATGGTGAATATCTTCATGGAATGACCAATTGTTCCTATTACCTATTTTTCACTACCAGCTCAAACAGGTAGAGCTGAATTGTAAATTCAATCCAAGCTACACAAGTTGCTTAAAAATTTATGCTAAAGTACTCATATTATGCATTGTTTTATTACAGTGTAAATTTCAGTGATGTTATGCAAAAAACATTCCAAAATGATATCATAAGTTTGCATAATGTTTGTTGTTTTATTCATAATGTACAAACCAAAATCCCACACAAGTCGTGGGTGTAACTTAATTTGATTTTTACAATCAAATATAGGGTGCATAAGCAAAGGTAAGCTATAAAACTAAAAATAATGAAGCATAGGGTAGAAGGTGATTCTTCATTGCCTAGAATGATGAATCGTTGATAGTGGAGGTCTTCAGTTGTGACTCCAGCTCCAACTCCAGCTCTAACGTACCTGCAAGTTGATGGAAATGTTGTTAGAGCAATGCGAATCAAATCCTATCATATGCCTATGCTACCAACAGAAATATAGAATACAATCGATCAAGCATCCATTAGATGATTACAAAAATTCAAAGATCATAAGGAAAAAGAGGAAGCTTTCAGTTTCTTTTATTTTGCTAACATGTTTGTTCATTGTGTAGGAATAGGTTCATTATGTTCATGATCATTTTATCAGATATGTGGAGTAAAATGGACTCCCACAAGGGTTGAGCCCAGCATATCAAATAGGACACTCTCAAGTTACACACGAGAGTCATTTACATGGATAACAGTCATTAAAAGAGCTGCTGAAACTAAGTTATAATCATACAAGAAGCTTTATTTCAAAGAGATTCAGAAAAAGGTTTGAAACATTCGAATGCCATTATCATGATATCTACAATAGCAATTATTAAGAGCAGCAGAAGGAAAAGAGCTATAGAAAGAGCGATTAGTGAAATCCCTTGCTCAACATTTACCAGTGCCATTGTTAAGTTAATTCTTGACAATAATGTTCTTACTCCTCATGGTTTGAGTAAAGAATGTTCATCAGAATCAGAAAGTTGCAAAAGGAAAGTAATGAGCAATACAAATTCATAGGTAAAGCCGCAGCCATGAGAAATGGATCAGCATCGCATTTGAAACAAGAGACATCAGATGCCAGGATAAACTAAATGCAGTCCTAGTAATGTAATGGATAGTCATGATTACTACAAAGTTATGAGTAAATTCTCAAAGTATCACTAATTGAAAGGGGACATCATGGTTAAAAATCACAGTCTTCATGGATGTATATAGGGAGTAGCATATGCAAACTATATATTTTCCATGGTGTCTCTACTATTTTCAGTCAGAGCAGGAACAAAGACATCACTGTATTAGTCTAAATAGAGGAAGAACCCAGAAAATTACAAGAGAAACCCCCAAACATTTACAGGCATTCATAACTTTCTACAAGGTCAAAGTGATGCACAGATTTGAATACGGCTACAGTAGGAGAGAAACAGCAAAGGTCACTTTCTACTCATTGCATATTATAAAAGACATACAGGAGAACATGAGTGTATTAATTCAAAATCCTGAGAGCCTCATTACATAATCCATTTTGTGCATATTTTATAGCTATATCATTCTGAGAAATGACATCTCTTTGAGGCAGTAGAAAGGAAAAGTAATGGGTAAAATATAGAGAAATGATATCTTACAACCTACATGGTGGTAGGGTTGGCCGGCCAAAATGACTCACAGGCTCATGACAGAATGTCAGCTATAGGTAAAGCCATGGCCTATACATGGCCAATTTTGACAAAGAAAGCATAGAGGCTGCAAAGAAAACAAAGAATGATCCATATGTGATGTGAGCCTGAACATGAAAAGAACACCCAGAAGCACAAATATGGAGAGATCATGGCCAGACAAAAGAAATATTTTAAAAATAAGAAGCCACGGCCTACAATCTATTTCATGAATTCCAAACACCAATAGTAGAATGAAGACAGAAGAAGCAACTACAGTTATTTTCTTGCTTTTAATAAGTCCATTTGAAGCTCTACCAATAGAAAGAGGAGAAAATCACCCAAAAATATGCAAAGTCTGTGGCCTTCAAGGTCAAGAATCTTTTTCAAAACACAGGGAGTTTTGCTAGGAAATACAGTATATATATACCCAGAAGGCCAAACATTCACAACACCTAAGCCTTCATCATGGCATATGAAATAAAGAAAATACATCACATTTTTCATTCTTTCTTACAATATTTTGAGGCCATTTCAAGCTTTTTCCAGTCAAAGGTTTTCAATCTCAGAGAGCCTACTATAGCAACAAAGAAAAGTGGAAAGCAAGTTAACAGAGCTTCTGAACAAAGATTATGGGTCAAGCCCTGTAATAAACCAAGTAAAAGGAGTTTGAGTTTTTTTGCATTCAAGAGATTATAGGTTTATGAAAGAATCAAGATACCCTTGAAGAAAAAATAATAGAAAAAGGCAATAGCTAGTAAATGCACAAACCCGTGCCAGGAAGTATCAGAGGAAAAAAATGAAGACCACAACCCAAATTTGAGACATTATACAGGAAAAATCACCATGATTTCATTTTTTTAAAAACCAAGTAGTTGCGGCCAAGCCTCATAGAAGCTTCCAGTGATGTGGCTCGAGCTCAGCATGGTGGCCAACAAAGTGTGAAGGAATAGAGATAAATGGAAAGGAAAGGTCAGTCAAAATGAATGATACTAGTCATGGCCTTATGGCCATCATTTTTTGCTTCAATACAATATAGAGAGCCATCTACAAAGTACTTACCAGGTCTATGCATAGAGATCTTCCAAGAATGAGTAGAAATGGTGGTGATACGAGGTCGACCCCAAGCTTTCTTCATGGTGGCAACATGGCATGGTGGTTAGAGTTTCTTCATGAAGCTTCCTCAGAATGGTCAAGTGCAAAATGAGAAGATGTTTAGGGTTCGCTACTTTTGTTTGCCTTATTTCAATAAGGTTTATTTTTTTATAATGATTTTAGATAAGTCATTTTTGCATTATTACCTCCGTGTTCTATCACCTTAAAGTCAAAATCCTAGTAATATGGTCGGCAGTAATCAAATGATTAAACATGTTGAGTGGCCAACCAATGTATTAGAGATAAAAGGTATATAGGCTAAGTGGAGACCAATGTTATTTTAATATATACCTTGAAATGCTTGCTAGTGTAGTGGCGGATTTCAGATTCTTGCATAGGCCCTTGAATTTTATAAAGTCAGATTTATATCTTATATAAGTCTTATTTTTTTATTTTTTTGCATAACATATTGTAAAGTTAAATGATTAAATGATAATTATAAATCATTTAATTATTTTAACTATTTTTAGTGCAAAAATAAAACATTAACCAAAGATGGAATTCTATTTTACTTGGGCAGATTGACACAAACAAGGTGGCTTTCGCATGCTTGGGCCCACCTTTTCAGGGATTTTTTAGTTCAGTTCGAGTTTTCCATGTTTCAATTATGACTTGGCAGCAAGTTTGGACCATCATGCACTCATTTTTGCATGGTTTTGACTCCTTTTTTTAGAGATATTTGCTTATGCTCGTAAATTGTCTTGGAGTTATCACCCTCTCACTAAAATTGACTTTCAGTTCTATCTCCATGCCTTCTTGAAGGCTTTTGTATATATTAAAAAAACTTAACTGTTTTTTCCCTAGTTCTTGATTTTCTCCTTTGCATTCTGCAAAGCGAATTATTTGTAACTTAGCTTCATTTCAGATTAATACAATAGCAGGTTTTACAGGTTACCCTTGGTTATTGCATGGAGTTTTTCCTTTTATCTTTTCAATAGTGTCAGATTTTTCCTTCAAGCTTTCAGGCATCATTCTTGTGTTTGATTTTTGATCGAATTATATTGTGTTTCAACATTGAAACCTTTATTTTTTTGCCTCAATCATAAGTATATGTATGCATTCAAGTTTAATTCATAGGTCATTCACTGAGTTCATAATTTAAGATTATTTTCTTAATTGTGAGAACACTATTCTTTTCCTCTGAAAGAAGATAGTTTTATGAGCCTTTGTATGAAGCATTTATATGAGTTCAAACTATTCAGATTTTGACATGCAAATTAAATATATTGAGAATCAATTGTGAACCAAACTACCTTTTAGATCATCATTTTTAGGTGCAAGCATCACTGTAATTAAATTTTCATAGTTCTACATTCAAGTTAAATCTTTTATCCTTTTCATAGCAAGTTACCCAAATATTAATCAGAAAAATTCATAGGAACCAGCCTAGAATCTGGAGGTCTAATTCCTTATAGGTTACCCACAACTTGGAATTAGTTCCAATGTTTCAACAAATTGCTGAAATTCAATATTCAAGCATTCGGGTGCAATCTGTTTGACAACAGTTCCATTGCACCTTCTTAAGATATGTTCAAAACTGGTAAGGCTTCTAAGTACAATGATTTGTAGTGACTTAGTGAAAACTAGTGGTATAGCGTCAAATTGAGACACTAAAGACTCTATTCAACATGATGTGGTCTATACACCCACAAATGTGTTGACACATGTGGTATACGCCACTAGATAAGTACTACTTTCTTTCACTTTTGCACCCTTTATATAGCCCCCCTGAACATGTGCTTTGAGGTCACCTTGAGTTCTCCATTGTGGTATGTATCTTAAGGAAGGCCTCCTCTACTGAAATAAAAAGAATGAATGTTATTTCTCTTCACCCAATATTGCATGAAGCTCAAGGGGAGAGGATACATAGCAAGCCTTAGGTGACTCAAAGAACAAATAGTACAAACTAGGAGTGTTTCTCTTCACCCAAGATCACATAAAGCGCAAGGGGAGAGGATATGCATGTTGAACACATGAAATACTAAGAGGGGTTGAATTAGTATTATATTAAACCATCCAATTATTAACCATCCAATTTCCAAATCATACTTAACAATTATAAGGAATGAAAGCATAAACAACCCATAACACACAAAACACATGAACGCCAAGATTTTTACATGGAAAACCCAAAAAGGGAAAAACTATGGTGAGGATGAGCTTGCAATATGTTATAACTAGTTATAAGATATTATACAAAGGATCACTGCCAAGTGGACTCAATGTCTAAGTGAACTCTTTATTCACAAAGAAGAGAAAGATACAAAGAGGTGGCTTCAAAGCCATAAATTGAACTGAGAGAAATGCATCTAACATACGTTGGATTTAGTTTCCTTGAAACTCATGACACAAACATCAATACATTCTAATCAACTCAAATTTTACAAGTTTTTTCTCTACTCTATCTCCGCACACCTTCTCTTAATACTCACAACTTATTCACACAATTCTATAAAATTTTGTATCATTTCCTCCTTAAATTCTCTCTCTATCAACTCATCTCAACCTTGTATATGTACCAAATTCCATCACAAACATCAATTAGGTTGGCCTAATTAGATGTAGCCTTAAATTATGCAAAATGTGCCTTGTCGGCACCTGATTCGAACCAAAATTTCATTTGCACCCAAAAGAGAAGAAATATAGGTTGGTATGGACCTATAACAACTCTCTTTTCCATTTGTATCATATATTTAATCTTCACAACACTTTTCACACATCAAGTCAGCCAAGCATAGAACCCAAGATTAAAAATACTCCAACTGATCATCACCATGAAATGTGTGGACCACAAAATGTCATGCCAACTAGAAAATATAATGTATTGAAACATATTAACCATCTACCAAAACCACAAGGTATAACTAAAATCTGTGGAGGAATGCGAACTAGTTAGGTAATAACCAATACACAAAAATTTGTATAAACCATATATGTCGATCGTCTGTTACTTGCAACTTTTTAACCACTTATCCAAAACAACTAAAATTTTGGAATAAGATGTTAGTGATATCCATAAACAACATACTAGAACTATAGGAGTAGATCTGAAAGGGAAAAAAAATATGAACCAAATTATCGGAGAGCACTGTGTGCTAAAACTGTAGGTGTAGACACTTAGCCAAAGAACCTTTTGCATTTAAAGAACTTTTTTGTAAACATTTTTCATATTGTTTGACATCCATAATGTAGTGTTGACATTAATGACAATCATCTTCATTCTTTCAACAATCTCCCCCTTTTTCATTTATGGAAACATGTTCTAAAACAAAATGTCTCTCCCCAAATATCTCTCCCCCTTTTACATCAAGGGAAACAGGTGTTGATCCTTACACATATATACAAACTGAACTAGCTCTCCCTTAGGAAGCTAACCAAAAACTCCTAGTATATCTGCATATATACAATAGAATCTGAAAACATACAAATTTGAAAAAGTGTATAGAGATTGAAATGGTGAACCTGGAGATGTTGACCCTTGAAGCTTCTAAATAATGGCTTTCCAAGCATATTTTCCTTCTTCCCAACTCTTCTTTACTGCTACAAGCATTCTATGTAGAGACTCAAGCTCTATCAGTGTTCCATCTCCTTATTTTATAGTATTAGGTGTAATATTTATCTTTGAGATTTTATTAGTACTAGCAAGGGCACTTGATATTTCTATGTGCTTTATTTTTACTAAGTCCCTTAGCTTCGCAAGTTGCTTAATAAATTCTTCCTTTTAGCTCTACAAAGTGAAGAATATGTCATGTAAGTCCACTAAAGTAGTCTAGACCTTGTCATCTTTGTCCAATTTTAGATCATAGACATAAGATGCATTAGCTATCTAAGACTCAATCGAGTCCATTTCATCTTTAATCCCTTGAGTGGCATCCTGCCACTTCATGCAATATAAAAATAGTATTTGTGCACCTTCCTTACATGCTAGCACTTCCTTCAAGCATTCTTCAACTTTTGTATGTGTAAATGCACATTTTTCTATGATATCCATTAGCTTCTTCTCTATAAGCCTTGTATCAACCTTTGTTTTTGCTTGTCTTTTCAAACTAGAGGCATATTCCTGAAAGGAATCAAATAGCAATTTGAAATTTTCTACGGGAGGTAAAGATGTGTCAATATTAATCTTGAGTGTGATCTCCTGTAACTATTTTACAGCCTCATCTATTAATTCACTACTCTTCTGATGTGTTTCAATAATTTTTTTTTTTTTTGATGCACTAACCACATCACTTAGTTGCAACTTGTGTATAAGAGATATCTTGTCTAGATCAACACTACCCTACTACATTGGCAACTGAAACATGAGAAGAAACAACCGGTTGAAAATTTAATTGTTTAGATAGAAAAACTTCTAATAGATTACCAAAGGAGGATTCACCAAAGGGCTTAGGTAAATACTCAAACTTCTCTGCTTCTTCATTCTTTCTGGTATCAAACTTTTCTTCCTCTACTACCTTTTCTTCTTCTTCACCAAAGATCTTTCTTTTATCTTTGTCTTTATCTCCTTCATCCTTGACCTTCTTTCCTTACTCATTATCTTCATTTTGATCTCCTTCTTATTCCTTCTCACCATCATTCTCCTCTTCATAATTGACTTCATACTCATGCCTTTTCACATTGACTATATTATGTCTTCCTCCTTCACATGTGTTCAGTTCTATATCTACTGAAGGAATAGATGTGTCTAGGTAGCCTTGATCTACAATCTCCTAAGTTACTAGAGGAACTAAAGTGTCATCCTTTTTGGTTTCCTCTTTTTTCCTAGCAACATGCTCATCTTCAATAATTTATTGCATTGGTTCATCTACATCTAGAGGATTATTATTAATAATTTCTTATGTATCAATAGCTCCTATGTTTTCAATTTTCTAATCTTTCTACTTGTTGGTTGAGGCAATAGGAATCATGTCATACTTATAGGTTATATCTCTAATCTTATCTTATGTTTCATTCTAAAAAATTTTAAGTTGATCATGATCTCTTCCTATTAGGAGTGTGACTCTTTGTTTTGTCCTGAATTTTTTGCTAAGTACTTGAGCCAGTGTGCCCTTGTCAACATCAAATAAGGAGAATCCAATTTTCTTTATAGCATCTGGTATGAGCTTCTATTTCCTTTCGTTGGCTTATCTTCTTCTCTCCATTCAGATTTTCCACACATCATCAAGAAATTTTTTCCTAATGTTCTCCATATATGCTTCAATTGTGATAATGAATTTGATAATTGCTTCTATTATTGTGGCCATGTTCTCCTCATTTTCCTTTTTGTACAATTTTGTTGTTTCTTCCAGCATCTCATGATGCAACATACCTTTGAATAATTATTCCAAATTCATTGGACTGAGGATTATTTCCAGAGATGTCTTTTTTTCCTTCTTATTTTTCTTCTCTAGTTCTGATGTATCTAATTTATTTTTCTCCCTTTCCTTCATCTGTTTGTGTAAATCTATCTAAAAGGCTTCCTTTTCCTTCTCAACTTCTTCTTCATCTGAACTATTATAATTTTTTATCCTTTGTTTCTTTGAAATAGTGTTGCTTCTTTTTAAGATCAATGGGGAATCTTCATCCTCTTCTTATTCTTTAGATTTTACACTCAATTCCTTTTTTCTTCTAGATTTCTCTTTATTTCTTCTTGATGTAGTGGCATTATAGAATTCCAAAGTAGTCTTCTTTCTCTTTCCAGGCCTTGTGGCCTCCTCCACCTAAGGTTCTTCTATTACCAGAGCACAAGTCTCTATTCTCTTGGTTTAGTTGGAGGCAGAAACTTATCCAAAGGGTTGTTGAATACTAGGGGGAATAGTGAAAGCAATTCTTCCAGATCTTATAGGATTGGTGGTCCAACTTGCCATGAATATTTCTCCCTCTTCTTTTTCTTTTAACTCTCTTATCTTTTCATTTGTGAGTCCTTTATCCTTGAAATGTTCATGCACCATTTTTGTAAACTTTATTTTTATTTTAGGCTCTTTCAATTCCATGTGCACTTTCATAGGTTTCTCCTCATATGTTCCATGTCTCTCTTGAGTGGGATCTTTAGGATTTTTCAATAATATACCAACATAGCCTTCTACTTCATTTTCATTGATCTCATATCCAAGTGGTTGAATCTAGACAATTTTGGGTTCCACAGCTTCAATGATGCATTCATAAGTTTTGACCAAAAATATAATATTATCTCGATACTTTCTACCATAGACTTAGGGATCCTCTCCCATTCATGCACATTCTTTCTAAAATACTACAAAGAAAGAATTAAGTGCCTCATCTTGATCTTTCAATCCCCAATTCTATATAGATGTTCAAATATTTGATGGTATATAGATCTTTTTTTGCTCCATATAATATTGCATCTTCCTAGAAGCTCCATCATAAAATAGAACACCAAGAAAAATACCAAGGAACCAAATTTGAAGAGGTATTTATGTTGGCAAAACAAGGATAGACAACTGAGAGGGGGGGTGAATCACTTGTCACAAATTATTCAAACTTATTAAACTTTACTCAACCTTTAATCTCATATATGATAAATAACAATGAAAGCAAGAATCAACAACACATCAGAAGCACACATAACACCAAGATTTTTGCATGGAAACCCTATTAGGGGAAAAACCACGGTAGAGGTTAATCCACAAGTTATGTCTTGTTAAAAGTGTAAGGAAAAATGAATAAGGAATGCACATGCATTCAGGCACACTACCTAGAGCTCACTACTCAAAGAAGACACACTATCTTACATAAAAAAATTAGATTAAATCCATCTAATGAGATTAAACTAAGAAATTAGCTTCTTCAAAAGCCTGATGACAGTTCTGATTAGGCACAGAAATACTTCTTCACACTTCGCTCAAACTCCTTCATACTCTTCTCTGCAATCGAATGATCTAATATTTATTCACACATAGTGCTTGCACACTTCACATATATTCCACACTCATACTTCTCAAATGAAGAAAAAAATCACTCTTATATGTCCACTACATGAAATTACAACAACTTTGTCGGCCAAAAACAAAGAATAAATGAATACAAACTATTAGCCCAATTCATGAATAAATCTCAATTCACACCAAAGTCGGTCACAACATAATGAAGACCTAAAACAACATCCTCAAATGTGGCAACCAATTAAAAATTAATCCATGAGGATCGGCAACATGCTACAACCACCATGTCAGCCAAGAACATGAGAACTCGAATACACAAAGGAAAAATCTTTGATCACGAGCACACTGATCAACATGGACGTGTAATAAGGATAGAGTATGATCTAGAAACATCAACAAACATCACAAGAGCATACACAGCTCAAATTTCCATAATTACATTCCCTTCTTCTAGAAACACCAGCTACATTAATAGAATAACTACAAGAACAAAGAAACTCACAACTTGTTCCAATCTTGATGTGTACCTTTGAAACTTCCAAAGAATAAACTAGATAGGCTCAGAAACAAATTCTTTAAGGTGCAACTTCATAATACCAATGTACTAGACTTTCCACCACTCTGAACTTCATAGACAGCTTCCAACAAATTTATTATAATTTTCTCAATATCCTCAACATATACATCCTTCAAGACACCAATGCTAATAGTGTTGACATCAATGACAACCACATATCAGAAACACAACCATAGCATCCAACAATCTCTCCCTTTGGCATTGATGGCAACACATGACATGAAAAATACCATTAACATAACTATCTTTTCTCCAACAGTCTCCCCCTTAGATATTGCACTCTTCTCCCTTTTTCTTTTTAGCACTTTCAGTATTACTCTTCTCCCCAAAGTTTTTCACATTACTCTTCTCCCCCTTTTACATCAATGGAAAAGGTACACAAGATTTGAACCACATATCCGAATCATCTGACTACTCCCCCTGAGTAGCAGCCACCATAACATCAATCTGAAATAAGATATGATTGTAAATGCACAGATTAATGCAATGACTTGCATCTTAGTTCTGATTAGGAGGGGAAATCACCCATAACTTCCCTCTTAGATACTCACAAGTATCCTTAGGCAATGGCTTGGTAAATATTTCTACAATTTGTTCCTTAGTAGGCACATACTCCAATATGACTACTTTATCACTCACTTTGTCTCTCAAAAAGTGATATTTGATAGATATATGTTTTTTCTTTGAATGTAGCACCAGATTCTTAGAAATGTTTATGGCACTTGAATTATCACAAAATATAGTAATAGGCTCACCATACTCAATTTTTATATCTCTCATCATATGCTTCATTCATATTACTTGAGTACAATTGTTTGCAGCAGCAATATATTCTGCTTAGCAGTAGATAAGGAAATGGAACTTTTTCTTTTTACTTAGCCAAGACACCAACTTCTTCCCCAAGAAGAAGGCACCACCACTAGTACTTTTCCTGTCATCCACATCTCCTTCCCAATCTACATCAATAAAGGCATTCAAGGTAATATCATCATCTTTAGGATACCATAGACCAAAATTAGTTGTCCCTTTCAAGTATCTAAAAATTCTCTTTACAACAATCATATGAGATTCCTTCGAGTCAGCTTGATATCTAGCAACCATGCATATAGCATTCATGATGTCTAGTCTAGTTTGAGTCAAATAAAGTAATCCACTAATCATTGACATGTATCTTGTTTTATTTTCTTTAGGGGAATCATCATTATGTGTTAACTTGCATTCAGTTACCATGGGTGTACCAACAAGCTTTGAGTTTTCCATGCCAAACTTTTTCACTAACTCTCTTACATATTTGGACTGAGATATAAAGATTCCATCATCTAACTGAGTAATTTGCAATCCCAAAAATATTTTTCTCTCCAATCATTGACATCTCAAACTCACTTTTCATTTCATCAGCAAACTTCATACATAATTCATTATCACCTTCAAAAATGATGTCATCAACAAAGACTTCATTATTCAACTCTTTATCATGATCCATCTTGAAATATAGATTATTGTCAATAGTACCTTTATTGAATCCAAGCTTCAATAAGTATTTATCTAGTCTAGCAT
Organism: Sequoiadendron giganteum; assembly: GCA_007115665.2. NCBI lineage: Eukaryota > Viridiplantae > Streptophyta > Pinopsida > Cupressales > Cupressaceae > Sequoiadendron > Sequoiadendron giganteum. The sequence goes on from CM021100.1 coordinate 722,295,893, forward strand.
ACTAGGCTCTAGGGGCTTTCTTAAGTCCATACAGTTCTTTCTTCAATTGACAAACCATGTCTCCTTTATCAGTCAGTTGAAATCCATTTGGTTGTTCAACATATACTTCTTCTTCTAGCTCACCATTTAAAAATGCTGACTTTACATCCATTTGATAGAATTTGTAGTTCTTAAAATTAGCATAAGCAAGAAACAATCTTATAGCTTCAATTCTAGCAACAGGGGCAAAGATTTCTTCAAAATCAATACCCTCCATCTGTGAGTACCCTTTACATACCAATCTTGCTTTATTCCTAACCACTTCACCTTGTTCATTCAACTTATTTCGAAAGACCCATTTGGTTCCAATCACATTCTTATCCTGAGGTCTGGGGACAAGAATCCATGTATCATTTTTTTCTATCTGCATTAGTTCTTCCTTCATTGCTTCCATCCAATATTCATCTTTACATGCTTCATTGACATTGTTGGGCTCAGCCTTTGAGATCAGATAATACTCTTCTACAATTCTTATCCTAGCATGTACACCTTTTTTCTTATCTCCTATAATCTTCTCTTCAAAATGATTTAGCTTTACATAGCTCAGAACTTTGGAATTCTCTCAAAATTTTGGTTCTTCTATTCTCTCTTTTAGCAATTTCACTAGCTTCTCCCTCTTGATTCACTTGATTCACTGGAACAATTTGAACTTGATTTTGTGTTTGAGCGTTCTTTCCTTTATTAGTACTATCATCTTGGTCATCTTAATCATATCCATATTATCTGGATGATCTATCAGTATCCTCATAAACTCTGACATTTTCACATTTCACCATTTTCCTCAATCTTCTATTATAGCACCGGTAGGCCTTTCTTTTAGTAGAGTAACCCAAAAATATTCCTTCATCACTCCTAGCATCAAAATTTCCTATATCCTCATCTCTCTTGATATAACATCTACTTCCAAAGATTTTAAAATATTTAATAGTAGGCTTATAACCAAAACACAACTCAAAAGGAGTCTTACCAGAATTACCATTGACATTTACCCAGTTAATAATATACACAGCAGTGCTTACAGCTTCTCTCCAATAGATATGAGGTACATTATCTTCCAGCATCATAGTTCTAGCAGCATTTAGAATTGTTTTGTTCTTTCTCTCAACAACTTCGTTCTGTTGAGGAGTCCAGGGAGCAGATAACCATCTTTTGATTCCATGCTCTTCACAAAAAGAATTGAATTCTCAAGAAGTGAATTCACCACTTAGGGAATAAGGTGTCTCAACCTTGGATAATTCCTATTCTTATTATTTGTTTTGTAAAATGTATTTCTTGCAAATAATGTAATTAAGTGTGAGTGTACATGTCTAGTTTGCATGTTGATGTGTCACTCCACTTAATGTGTCGGCATCTTGAATTGTGTGTAAGGAGATCATGGCTGAAACGGTTATGACGGATTCCTATGACACGTAAGAGCTATGTTTGGAAGATTCAATGACAGGTGAAGACATGTGGCAACTGATAAAGTTGAGTACTGTACACTCTTCCACGATAGTGGGGTTCGGGGCATCGCCCCGAAAAAAATTTTCGGGTTCCTATTTTCTCGAGAATGGTAAAACCCTAATACAGTTATCTTCGGAAGTTGCCCTAAAAAGGGAAGCGCATGATATAAGCGTTTTTTAGGGTTGCGAAGATTTGTGATGTGAGTGTATTGTTGGAACGTTTTTCATGCTGCCGCATTTTGTCTTCAAGAGTAGGAAATCTCCTGAAAGAACTTGCATTGCAAGTGTGTTGTAACCGTTGTGTTGAAGATAATACATTGTGCAGGTTTTGGAGTGCTGGGGTTTTTTACCGAAAGGTTTTCCCCAGGGTAAATCATTGTGTCATTCTTCATTTTCTGTATGTATGGTATATTGCTGCAATATCTTTGTTAAGTAGATTAACGAATCTGAAATTGTAAGGGTTTAAAACGAATTTGCACCATACTTTCCTTAAGAGATTAGTGTAGGGAAGTCTGTTTCCACTGAAGTTTCCTTATTCACCCTATATCTAACCTTAAGCATTTAATCTTTAGAACCTATCTCATTCTCAGCCATAGCTTTGAAACTTTTGAACTTTTCTAATGCTTCATGTTTTTCTCTCAAGAAAGCAACCCATATCATCCTAGATTAATCATCAATAAGCAACATAAAGTACCTTTCTCCTTGTAGACTTCTAATTCTGGAGGGACCACATAGATCAGTATGCACCATCTCTAGTACTCCATTATAATGATGTTGTTTTCTCTGAAAATAAACTCTCGTCTGCTTTCCCATCTGACATTTCTTGCATATGGTGTTTGTAGGCTTCATTAGCTTAGGAAGATCTCTAACTACTTGAGTGGAGCTCACTTTGAAAATTTTATCAAAATTCACATGACACAAACTCTTATGCCATAACCAACTTACATCAACTTGAGCAATTAAACAACTTTCACTTGTAGCACTTAGGTCAAAAATGTTACCTCTTGTCTTTATACCTGAATCAATTACATTTCTAGAACTTCCCAGTATCCTGCATATTCCATCTTTGAACTGAAGATTGTATCCCCTGTCCACCATCTTTCCAACACTCAACAGATTATGCTTCAATCCTTCAACATAAAGGACATCATCAGTATTATATTTACCACCAAGATAAATAGTACCTCTACCACAAATCACACCAACATTTTTATCTTCAAATCTTACAACTCCACCATCATATTTTTCCAAGCTTACAAACTTTCTTTTGTCACCAGTCATATGATGTGAGCATCCTCTGTCAATCACCCACTCATCCTTTTCTTCAATTCCGGCCAGAAGAGCTTTCTCAATATTCTTATTACTAGTAGATTCAATGGACATCATAGAATTTTCCTTGATAGCAATGAATACTCATCCATCTTCATTTCCATTTTCTTTATCAGATTCATCATCAGTAACACCTTCTTCAGCATAATAACATTTCTTTTGAAATCTAGACTTGTCAGGTTTGTACTTAGGAACTCTTTCAAGACACCTTGATGCAAAATGACCTATCTTGTTGCAAGAGAAACATTTAATAGGAAACTTTCCATTATACTTACCTTTTCCTCTGGCTTCTCTTTTCACAATCAATGCTTCCAACTCTTCTAACTCTCTTTCTTCATCCTCAATTTGTTTCATCTCATCTTCATACTTGAATGTCTTTCTGTAACTTTCTCCCAGATCATGTCTTTGTTGGTTTCTTCTGAATACAGTAGCTTTAAATGTAGATTCTATCTTAGGGGTGGATTCACCAAATTCACTCAACTCAAAGGTAACAAGTTTGCTAATCAACATATCTCTTGTCACATTTGTTACTATCTTGAGCTCTTCAATAGCATGAGCTTTCGTTTTATAAGGAGTAGGCAATGATCTGAGTATTTTCACCACAATCTCATCTTCTTCCTTGTTTCCACTAGTACATCTAATACCCATCACTAGTTCATTTACTTTTTGCATGAAAGAAATAATGTTTTCATCTTCGCTCATTCTCATTTTTTCCCACTTGCCTTTCAGGCTTTGTCACTTAGCAACTTTCACTTGTGCATCTCCTTCATACAATGTTTCCAACTTCTTCCAGATATCATGTGTTATTCTCAAACCCATCACATTTTTCATCTTTGAATCTGTCAAAGTGCTCAGTAATGCTTCTATAGCTCTGATATTAGTTTCAGCTTCTTTGATTTCATCAAAAGTAGAGGGACCATTCTGAGGAATAGTATATGTGTTCTTTGTAATCTTCCAAAAAGGTTCACCAATGCACTTGAAATAACACTCCATTCTAGCCTTCCATGGAGAGTAATTTGTACCATCGAATCTAGGACTATCCTTCTTGTATAATGCCATCTTGGATCACCTCAAGCTATTAAACTTCTTCAGAGGAACCCGCTCTGATACCAATTGTTGGAAAAACAAGGATAGAAAACTAAGAGGGGGGGTGAATCAGTTGTCACAGATTATTTAAACTTATTAAATATTACTCAACCTTTAATCTCAATTCTGATAAATAATAATGAAAGCAAGAATCAACAACACATTAGAAGCACACATAACACCAATATTTTTGCATGGAAACCCTGTGAGGGGAAAAACCACGGTGGAGATTAATCCACAAGTTATACCCTGTTAATATTATAAGGAAAAATGAATAAGGAATGCTCATGCATTTAGGCACACTGCCTAGAGCTCACTGCTCAAAGAAGACACACTATCTTACATAAAACTTTCAGATTAAATCCATCTAATAAGGTTGAATTGAGAAATTAGCTTCTTCAAAAGCCTGATGATAGTTCTGATTAGGCACAAAAACACTTCTTCACATTTCACTCAAACTCCTTCATACTCTGCTCTACAATCAAATGATATAATCTTTATTCACACATAGCACTTGCACACTTTGCATATATTCCACACTCATACTTCTCAAATGAAGAAAAAAAATGCTCTTATATATCTGCTACATGAAATTACATCAACAACTTTGTTGGCCAAAAACAAAGAATAGATAAATACAAATTGTCGGCCCAATTCATGAACAAATCTCAATGCGCACCAACCAAATTAAGTCACAACATAATGAAGACCTAAAATAACATCCTCAAATGCGCCAACCAATCAAAAATCAATCCATGATGATCCGCAACACGCTACAACCACCATGTCGGCCAATAACATGAGAACCTGAATACACAAAGGAAAAATATTTGATCACGAGCACACCATTCAATGCAAACATGCAACAAGGATAGAGCATGATCTAGAAACATCGACGAACATCGTAGGAGCATACGCACCAACTCAAATTTCCAGAATTACATTCTCTTCTTCCATAAACACCAGCTATACTAATAGAATAACTACAGGAACATAGAAACTCACAACTTGCTCCAATCTTGATGTGTACCTCTAAAACTTTCAGAGGATAAACTAGATAGGCTCATAAACAAACCCTTTAAGGTGCAACTTTAGAATACCAACATACTGAACTTTCCACCACTCTGAACTTCACAACTTCACAAACAACTTCCAACATATTTATTATAATTTTCTCAATATCCTCGACATATACAGCCTTCAAGACACCAATGCTAATAGTTTTGACATCAATGACAACCACATATTAGCAACACAACCACAACATTTGATAATTTATTATCCTTAGTCTACTTCAAATTATCAAAAAGTTGTTTCTGGATCAACTCACACAAATTATAATCTTTCTTTTTCTAAAATTTCATGGGCTACATGAATTGATGTGGTAGACACATAATTTTCTCTATTGGTTTAGTATATTTTGTAACCAATGACCATAGCTGCATACTTTACTATAGGATTTTGTATGGTGTTTACAGTGATATCCCTTTGATCAAATGTGTCTCTAGTTAACTCCATTACATCCTTATTCTTTATAAATTTCAGCACAGGTATCGGTTCAGTGTCACACAGACCAGTAATTTCCCTTATGTCTTCTTTAGTTATCAAGCCAATCATGTCAATCCATAGGAATTGATCATGCACTCTACTCAATGCTATTCTCACATACTTGAGCTCATCATCATAGGTAAAGCATGGAAACAACTACCAAACATTTAGTTTCTTCTTTACTAGGTTTTCATATTCAAGTTTGATGTTGAAATCATCTCTAGTCAGTTGGTTTGTCCATAGGTTTGTAATTTTTACATGGTTTTGATCTTCCATTTTCCTGTGGATGTATTTCCTAGTGTCCTCAATGGGCATAGCCCTATATGGTATACTCAAAAATGCTCTGATCGGGTCATTTTCAAACACTTTGATGGGGTATTTCTTGAACTTAGGTTGGGGTTTCTCACTCACATTTACCATTGTAGGTTTCCATCTCTACTAAAATAAAATGCTTTGAAAAACAAATTCTATTTTAGATTTGAAAAATGATAAATACATTTTTCTTGCTCAACCAAAATTAGGGTTAGGATACTCTACTTCTCAAATCGCCTTTGAACTCTTGAATTCACTTCAACTTGCACTAATTTCTCCAAATGCATAAAATTTGAATGAAATCAGCAAGGGATAGGTATATAATCCTTTGAATTCTACCCTAACTCTAATTTAATACACCAAATAGTAAAGCTGGTAAAACCTTCTTTATGCAGCAGTAAACCTTAAATCACTCCACAAATCTCCACAACTGGATATTTTCTTTTGGAGATTTCTCCAAAAGATCCATACTATCCATCTCCATCTCATATATTTGTTCCTAGCCATGAAACCTCATATTGGTAGGGTATTATGTAATTTTGTGTTATTTCTCCCCCTAAGCCAATGCTTAGGTTCAATTCCTGGAAGAATTATCTGCACTGGAGGGTGGTACAGATTCATTTGTAGTCTTTAATTCTTCCTTTTTCTTAGGATCCTCTTTCTTTCTCCAAATATTTTCCATTTCCTTCTTTAATTTAGTCAAATCAATCTTTTTGACTGGTTCATATCTCTTTACTAGATCATCCTTTCTTGAATTTTTGCTTCTGCAAAATCTAGCAATATGTATGTGTCTATTGCAATTGTTGCATATGACATTTATTTGATAATTATACCTTTAATTCATTCTAATTCTTCATTGATTAACCTTATGTCCACATCCATGGCATGTATAGCAATGACCATTAAAATATTGAATCATTCTACCATTGTTATATGCATTCAACATTTGACTTTTGCATTCATTTTCTCTATGCCCAAATCTCTTGCATGTAAAGCATTGACTAGTAAAGGATGGAACATTCTGATTCATTTTGCTTCTACATTCCATTGCTCTATGTCCAAATTTATTACAAAAATAACAAATACCATTAAAATATGGGTACCTTTGAGCATTTGGTTGTCTAATGGGGGGTCTTCTAGCATTGTTTCTATGATTCTAGAACTTGCCATTGTTCTTCTTGTCTTCAGTCTTCTCAAGTTCACTAATCTTCTTTGTATTAGGTAGCTAACCTTCTTTTTCAAGTCCCAAACCACCTTTGTATTTTGGATTCTTTTTGACCTACAATTAACTCATCAAGCATTGTAGAACTTGTCTTAAATTTATCCTCATGAATTCTTGCTTTCTCTAGATCTGATCTCAAATTTATCACTTCTTGTTCAAGCCTTGTGCATTCATCAATATTTCTTTTTACCATTGCATTCAGACATTCCTCAATTATTTTATTTTCTTCCACTTGCACTTTCAGTTCAATGATGTTCTCATTTGCTTGTTTTAATTGTTCATTGACCTCCTTATGTCTTTCTCTAAACTTCTTGATTTGCTCTCTCAATTTTTTGATGCAGTCATTTGCTTCTTTAATAGTTTCTTTCAGATCTCTATTTTCAACTTCAATTTTTTCAAGGTCTTCAAGAGAAACTTTGAGTTTTCCATCTTTATCAAACATGCAATCTTCTTTTGTGTATCCAATAGTAAGAATCACTTTCAGAGCCATGTGTTCAAATTCAAAGATCTTCCCAAAGTGATCAAGCTTTTTCCAAGGAACCGAGATCTAATACCAATTATTGAACACATGTAATAGTAAGAGGGGGGTGAATTAGTATTTTATTAAACCATCCAATTTCCAAAGCATTCTTAACAATTATAAGGAATGAAAGCATAAACAACCCATAATACACACAACACATGAACACCAATATTTTTACATGGAAAACCTAGAAAGGGAAAAACCACGGTGAGCATTAACTCACATTATGTTATAACTGATTATAAGATATTATAGAAGGGCTCACTACTAGGTGGACTCACTTTCCAAGTGAACTCACTATTCACAAAGAAGAAAGATACAAAGAGGTGGCTTCATAGCTAGAATTTGAACTAAGAGAAATTCATCTGGCATGTGCTAGATTCATTTCCCTAGTAGTTCATGACATAGACATTAATACATTCCAATCAACTCAAATTTTACAAGTCTCGGCTCTACTCTATCTTAACACACCTTCTCTTAATACTCACAACTTATTCACACAATTTTGCAAAATTTTGCATCACTACTTGCATTTGGATCATTTCCTCCTCCAATTCTCTCTACATCAACTCATATCAACCTTGTATATGTACTAAACTCCATCGTAAACATCAATTAGGTTAGCCTAATTAGATGTAGCCTCAAATTATGCAAAACCTGCCTTATCACCACCCAATTCAAACTAAAAATGCCTTCACACCCAAAATGCAAGCAATATAGGTTGGCATGGACCTATAACAACTCTCTTTTCCATTTGCATCATATATTTAATCTTCACAACACTTTTCACACATCAAGTTGGTCGGGCATAGAACCCAAGAGTAAAAATATTCCAACTGATCATCACCATGAAATGGATGGACCATGAAATATCATGAAAATTGGAAAATATAATATACTGAAACATGCTAACCTTCTACCAAAACTGCAAGGTCTAACTCAAATCCATGGAGGAATGCAAACCAGTTAGGTAATAGCCAGTACACAGAAAACTATGTAATCCATATCTACCGATCTTTTGTTACTTGAAACTTTTGAACCACTTATCCAAAACAACTAAAATTTTGGAATAAGATGCTAGTGATATCCATGAACAACATAATAGAACCACAAGAGTGGATCTAAAAGGGAAAACAAATGTGAAAAAAATTACCGGAGGGTATTGTGTGTTGAAACTACCGGTGTAGACACTTAGCCAAAGAACCTTTTGCAAAATAGCTTTTTTTTGTAAACATCCATCATACTATTTGACATCATCATGTAGTATTGACATCAATGACAACCTTCTTCATTCTTTCAACAACACACTACTAGTTTACCAAGGAAAGAAAACAAAGAAAACACTTGTTCAATTTTAAGTGCACTAAAGATAAATGTGTAATAAAATTTAAAGCACAAAAAATAACTATGAGATTTGTTTTCTTCAATTTTAAAGCCTAAAGTAAGGTGATATTGTGTGGTTCATTTTTAACTCCATATTGAAAATTCAAGTTGATGTGTTCAATTATTAAACACCAAATTCAAATGTGAGATGTATAAAATAAAGCTAACTCTAAGATTAATTCCAAATATGTGTTGATAAACACAAATATGAAATGCATAAAGTAAATATTAGCTTTAAGATCATTTCCAAATGATTATTTATTAATAAAAAAAATTAGATTCTTCATATTGCAAATGTTGGATGAAATCAAGAAAATAAGAAGATTTTAGGGCTAGACAAATGATTAAGCATCAAAACCCTTCAACCTAGACCAAATTGCAATGTGAGTTAAATTTAGGTACACCAGGAGAAAATTTAACTCTACAAACAGTGAAAACCACCTACACCATTGCAAAGATCACAAAATTCTACCCCATTTAAAAAAAATCTCTTAAAAATACCACTGTATGACCAAGATATGGTTGTTTGAAGATGGAGTGAAAAAGTAGGAATGCAAGTATGCGGCTCTATCATTTGCAAATGCACCTATATTTGCAAGTGTGCCACTCTAGGTTATGCAAGTGCATCGGACTATCTCTTCAAGTGTGCTGTTATTTTCAAGTGCATCGCTCTATGTTATGAAAGTGTGCTCCAATGCAACAAGTGCATGGCTCTTCATGCAAACAAGTGTGTCGGCCTACTTTTGGATCTTGCAAACATGAAATCTTGAGAAAATTTTGTCAAATATAAGCGAATATGGTCCCACCGAGCGTGCCAAATAATGTGAACATTAATAGTAATCAGGCTAAACACAATTGAATTAAGCATGTAAATCAATCGATTAACCTAAGCCATATTCCCAATGAAAGTCTTGAAATATCAAATAAGAAGCCATTAAAACATAAAATAACATGAAATCATGAAATCATGAAATCATGAAATGACAACCTAATTAACACTCAAACCTCATCTCATTGGGGGATTAGTGTTGAATTGATGTGGAACAATTAGCCCTTTCCTAACCCCATTTTTGAAGCAAGCTTTGAAGTGACACTTTAATAGAGAAATGGATGAAATGGATGTAAAATTATCTCAAATTGGATATAAAAATAGCTATATTACAATTACTCTAATGCATTGTGGATAAATTACTTATAAAATGGGGGCTATTTATAGGATTTTTAGGTGAATCAGTTTCTAGGATCAATTTGGTTAATCAAGGGATAGAAATGTATGAGAGTGAATTACATGGATCAATGATCAAATTAAGGATCAAGATTAAAGGATCACATGGATTAATAAATTTAATCAAGGGCTACAATTGATCCAAACAAACACAAATCCTAAAAATTAGGAGGAATGTGCAAGATATTTTCCATGTGGAGGAAAATGTTCAAAATTGAATTGGAAGAATGTTCCTTTGAGTGGGAAATTATTCAATTAAATAATTAAAACATTATTTAATTATGCAAGGTGGAGGAATTTAAGATTTTAATTAAACAATTAGATCATTTAATCAAAAAGGGGAACTAATGACATTTAATTAAAAATTTAAGATTATTTAATCAAATGAGAAGAATTAAAGGATTTAATTAAATAATTCATATTATTTAATTAAATAAGAAAAAAATTAGCATGAAAGAGGTGAATTAATCCAATAATGTTGATTATCCGATTAATAGAAGAAAATGATGAATTTAATTAAACAATCATGACTATTTAATTAAATAGATGAAAGTGTTTGAATTAGGATGAAAATGTTGTTAGTAATCAAATTTGGATGCATGATATTCATCAGGATAATTTTAAGTGTCTATAGTTATCACAACTTAAACTCTATTCTTAATTAGTTAATACAAGTTATAACCGGCAAAAATGCATACTTTTTGCATAAAGGTAAGGAAAATAGGATAGAAAATCAAGGGGAAAAGATATCACCACAAGATAAAATCATCTATCTTAAGAGATTTTCACAATAAACAACAATCACAAGGTAAAACGGCTTATATTTATTGATCAAAATGTGTTACTCACAGTTGTATACAAGTCTGAAAATGGAGTTACAAAACTGCTCCATCTTAAAAGAACCTTCAAAAAGTTACAATACAATGCTAAGAGAGCAAGAACTGAATGAAATACTGCCTTTAGGCTTCCTTATAAGCTACTCAATAGCTTTCTAGAAAATAAGAACATTTTGTTACAAGTGAAAGATATATGTTTTCTTTAGTTGGTTGGGTCAAGCTTCTCGAGCATCCAAAATAGTTATCCCTACTTTTTAGCCCTCTAAAGTGCTCCAAAAAGGTGTTTGAATGAAGAAAAATTAATGTTTTGATCTTTTCCATTGGTCAAGGCTCCTTACACAACTCTTAGATGCTTGTATATGCTTCAAATTGGACCAAACAACCCTATATTCTCTCCCTTTCTTGTAAATCTCACCAAACTCCTCATAAATGTCCTCCAACTACTCATTACTTTTCTTAAACTATCTTGAATTTCTCCCACAATTCATTGGTCATGTGGAAAAGGCCTTGGGAATTATTATAGGGCTGAGAAATGACACATGGCACATGTCTTAAAAACTCCTTATGTTGGTCCTTGCTTCCCTTTTTTCCTATCCAACTGATATGTTAAGGTTGTCACCTTTTTAGATTGAATAAATATCATCAACAATGTCTTATTTTATCATTATCTCACAGAGACCATATATGTTGTATGCTTGATTTGAAACTTTTTCTTGAAGCATAACCCTCTATCTCTTCACTATACCTCACCATAGGATTATTCATAAATCTTGATTATTTTTCTTGACTACTACCTTGTTCTAGTTCACTATCATGGTGTATTGTTATGATTTATGTCTTTTCATATCTTGAAAAACACTGGCTCTTACAATTATTCACTATCCTCCATGGATTTGACATGATTGACTGTACTTTTTCTACTGTATCCTTTATATGATTGTGAATAATGTCATGATGACTAATCTTTATGACTAAACAATTTATATTGACTGTCGTAGTTTGAAATCTTGAGACCTCTTATGACAGTCCCTTCAGTAGTGACTGTCCATTGTCATGTTGGATTCCCCCTATCATATCTTTGTTATGCTTGAACTGTGCTTTTGGTATAATACTATCCTATTTATTTATCTTTATTGTCATCTTCCTTGAAGATTGGTCTTCAAATGGATCCTCATTGTATGGATTGTCATTAAATCCTTTGAATTCTCATATGCCCTTTTTGACTATCCATCGTACATTTTTCTATGATTGCAACTATTATGTTTACTCTTTTGATGTGAAGTCACTACCATATACTCATACTTTCCCTCCATCATGAACAATGATCCTGAGGTCTTCCCTTTTCAAAGAACTATAACTATCATCTATTGCATTATTAATGTCTTTTTGCACTAACTGATGAAGTTTAGATACCTCCATACTATGACTATGTACCATTCTTACATAGCTTATATCACATTTTTATGATATAATTTTAACTATAATTTCATTGTTCCTCTTGCCATTGAATTGTCATTCAAATATTTGATCATTCTCTTAGTTCTATGGTGACTATCTTTTTTAACCTTACTAGTGGAAAATCTTGCTCGTGAACATCTTTGTGTCTTGAACATGCCATTGAATTATCCTTCAATCCATACTTTGTTATAGTGAGCATTGACTAATATCATTTTCCATGGTTTTCCCTTGCCTTTGGATTGTTATTTCTGCCTTAATGCAATAGTTCTTTTCTTGGACTGTCATACATGCTTTTTATGACTATCCTCATATCATCTCAAGTCTGTGCTTGTGAAATTGTCAAAAAATGTGAACTCTCTTCTCTTTTCTCATTAAAATTATCATCTTTAATTTTCTAAATCCTCCTATAGGGAAATCATTTGCAACTTATTTATAATATCCATTTTCCTCAATCTTAGAAGCAAATATTTCTAGCACTTAGTAAAAGTCATTTTCTTCAACTAAGGTCTCCATTGATGTTCTAACTACTAATCCTAGACCTCCATAACCTATCAAAAAATCCTTTCAAGAGTACATTAGTTATACCTAAGGACAATTTACCAAAATTTTCATTTTCAACACAATTACAAAGAATAGGTAAGAATTCCAAGCTCATAAGTGAAACATCAGCAAAGACATCTCTCCAATTCTATATGTTTGGTTTTGACTACCCTATGATTTATAAATTTTCATACATATTTTTGGAATAACTGTCGTCATTATCTTTTGACCATCTACAATTGGATTGTCCTATATTTTGGTCTTTCTATCATTATAGATTGTTGAAAGAAGACTTTACACTTCTACCCTTTGCACTGTTTACTCATGGATATCTTCTTGCAAGATATATTACTTGTCTTTGCATAAGACAAGGACTATCCTCTAACTCTGATTTGAAGCTCTGTCCTCGGGCATTAAGGTTTTTCATTCATGTATATCTACTATCTATACACCTACAACTATGTTTTCACTATCCTTCATTTGTCCTTTGTGCATCTGTGCATATTGTCTTGGATGTATCCACTTCATTCATGCATTATAAGTGTAAAGGGTTTCACATAGGAGATTTCCATTTTTTTAAATAACATTATATTATTGGCATGAATTGGCTAATAAATACCTCACACCCTTCTCAAAATCTTGCAGGGAAAAGTTGACTATCTTTTCTTTTTTAAACCCTAGTGACTTAAAGCAACAAAAAAATTTCTTTTTCTCTACATTCATACATTATCTATCTCTTGCAAAACAAGTTGATGAAAAAATTCCAATCATTCATACCAACAAAATTTTCTTGATCTCCTTTTATTTTATCTAGAAAATGGGCCCTCAAATTATGGAAGACTAGTTTGTATCCAATAGAATGAGATTGAATTACTATCTTCACAGTATCTATTGGATGCAACAAAAAAACTTACAAATGTCCCATCCAATACCCCTACCAAAGCATTCATTCCTTGGAAAATTATTGAGGAAATATTTTTTGAATGCAAAGTCTTGAGAAAATGGTGCAACATGGTTGGGGTAAGCTTAGATGATGGATTAGGAACATTGAAATACCACCAATTACAAAATCTTAATAGTAAAAATTTATTTTTTGTATCAAACCTTTGCACTTCCCAAGCCAACACATCTCTTTTCCCACCAATGACAAGAATTTCATTACCACAAACCTTGAATACCAAACGCAAACCATTGGTTGAATATTCCCTCCCAGGAAACCATAGTAACCAAGGGGAGTGCACGGGCAGCTCCATCGATAAATCTATAAGCAAATCTGCATTCCACTATGACTCTAATCTAGCATTAAGATATGCCACAAATTCATTCTTGACACTTTCATAATATTGTAAATACCTATCCATCTATAGTCCATATGAATCATCAAAATTAGTATTGCTAAATGTTTGAAATGGGTATAGACCTGTACTTAACCTCAAATATCTGTCCATGCCTTCAATTAGAGTAGCAAGAGCTTCACCACCTCCATCATTCCTTGCCATCAACCTTTACACATTCCTCTCTTTCTAAATTTGTTCAATTATTTGAAATTTTATGCTTGTTGGATGAAATGTCTACTCCTTTCATTTGTTTTTGATCTTTTCCCTTTCTCTTCTATCGCACAAGACTTCACAATAATCTTCTATTTGATAATCTAAGAGTACTTGGATTCTACTCCTTGAAAATATATTAGAAAGAATCCATATTATTTTCATTTGATGGAACAATAGATCCCTTTTTTTAGGAGCTAAGACAGTCTTAATCATGGCTATTTGAAGAGCTAGCACTTCTAGAAACTATTGAGGACACAGATTGACACCTTGATAAAATTTCATACTCTATTCCATGCCTTAATGTAGGATATGACCCGCATTATTTTACACTTTGATCTATCATTTAAAAAAATTGTGGCATTATCTAAAACCTCAACAACCTAGCCCAAACAAGATTCATGAAGTGTATAATCATCTTTTGTGAAGGCTCTTATCCTTTTAGATTCATTTCTCTCCTTTTGAATCCAAAACAGATGTAATAATATCACCATACATAAAACTCTTGTATATTACAATAAGATCTTCAAGCTTCTCAATTGTCTTGACAAGATTTGACCAAACTACATGAGCATGATCCCTTGAAACAAATTCAACATTGTCATCCTCTAGATTTGGATTCCTTATCCATCAAAGGAGGTATCATAGGTGATTGCTCATATTCACATTAAACAGATGCCTTATATCAATGTATACAAACTATCTTTATAATATTTAGAAAGAAATATTATTGGCAACATAAGCATGGTAATCTAGATTATGGAAAATCTAGCAAGAAAAACCAAATTAAAAATTTCACTGAACACATACATATCTTGCTAATAAATTCTATACTATTTTTATTATGAGATGTTCAGGAAACAACCCTTAATATGGGCTTATCTAACAAGCATAAGTTAAGATCATCATCTCAAACACCCTACATGATGGATATGGTATCTCCTTATAAAAATATAAGGGTTTTACACTAAGTGAAACAACAGACATGCCAAGATAACCTCTACATTCATGTCCTTGCATGGACCGCAAATGATCATCTCCAAGGCTACATAATCCATATTATTTTCCTTTATTGTGAATGCATTTCTCACATACAACTTCCTTGTAATAGTTCATTGTGGCTTTGAGACTAGTAAACACTTGTAAGAATGATGTGGTATGCCTCCTGCACCACCAAATATGAACACAATACTATATAAACCAACACAAGCTACCTTCTGCCATCTATTGAAACTTTTGTAACAACCTTGGCCACCATGGAAAATTGCTTGCTCAGGTAAAAACCAATTAATAACAAGAAACCCTAAAATGCTCAATCATATCCTAATAAAACTAAAACTTTCATTAAATAATTCCCTCCAAAATCTCATACATGTAGTTTTTAAGCAAGTAAAAATGTTTTGATGAAGTTATAATTTTTTTTAAAATATAGGAATTTCAACATATGCTAAGACTCCTTTTCAAAATATAAGACATGACTTATGATTTTGAACATGGAAAAAATACCTTATTATATTTTACCTTTGGGAACATTGAACCTTTTTGTGAGCATAGGAATAGACATAAAACTTATTTAAACTATGAGAATATGTTATAAAAGTCAATTTAATCCATAGGGTAAAAATAGGCTAACAATAGTAGCATGCTCGAAGTTACCCACCATACAATCTTCTCCTGTTGAGGTAACAATTATTCCTTGTTAGGATCGCGTGCTTCCAATGTAAGGGTTGTAAAGGTAGTACATGACCTTCTCATAACCTAGTTACTCATTCATTTCAAGGTATTACACTTCATCGGGTGGGCCTACACTAAGTGAATACACCTTTTATACTAATTAGGCTATACTTCTTGGAATGTTTTATTATAGATACCCATGAATGCCATACAACGTGTTTTCATAGGAAGGACTTGTGAATTACAAATTATACTATACCTTGGAGTTAGTTTTACTTCTATTCACTATTTTTTGTCATCTCTTGCCAATAAAAATAGGTCAAGATCAATCTTTAAATTATTCAAAGCATTCAAAACCCTAGAGAAATTTTTAGTTTCAATCTCATAATTATGCATTAGAAGCTCTAGTGATGAATTTATTGTCACACTTATGCTTTTGATTATTTATTAGCACTTATAATTACATTTTGACACTTCTTATAAAAATAACAACGCATATGATATGTAGTATGATGCTTTTTCTTAACTTGATGCATCTGATCAAAATTAAACTCTATCAGTTCTAAAACTCTACCTTTGCATAGTGACACATATGATAGTATATTGATGTTATTTCTAAATGCGGTGACATTTTTGGAAACACGTCAATGCCTTTGACATATTTTTCCACATATAGTAGTGGTAGCATAACACTTTTGATTCATTTGATACCCACTCTGATGCATTTGCAAAACATAGTGATGCTTTATACAACAATGCTTTTGACTGTCATAAATAAATTTCCATGAATCATCAAAATTAGTTTCCATAATTCAATAGAAAATTAATTTAATATATGATACCTATTATACAATAGACCTGTAACTAAAATTCATCATTCACATAACAAACCAACTTTCACACCCATTTCATATCATCTTTCATCTTGGAATTTTAGGTAACCTATCTTTAGCTTCAGACAAACAACACTATCATAATCAACAAAAAACATCAATCCACCATCAACTAATATTAGTCACAATCTTGTTTAGATCTCTCATCTTATCTCCTATTTTATCTTTTATTTGGAAGTCAACCTTTTCAAGTGAATAGTTGGATTAGCATCAAAAATTTGTGATCAAACTAGTTTAGTGGTCTTTTCTACATCTAAGTTTTTAAACTCATCACCCTCCCTTTACTTGTACTCCTTAGTATAGTTAAATACCATAATTAACATCTATCAAAATATATATCTAGATTAACCATGAATTTTAGAGGTTTTCATATCCTCCATGATCAATCAAACATCATCAACATCATTCTTTGTCCAAATCTACCCAACATATCCCTCACAGGTCCATCTTGAAAAAAACACATCCATCACTTACATCTCATATTTCATAAGGTTGAATCATAAATTTGTATACCTATTACAAGGTCCCAAGATAAGAAAATCATGGAATCAAATCCAAGTAGTTCAAACATCACAACATTAATGGGTATTACCAAATCATCATTTGGAATGCCTAGTAATCTATTTTATTGTTGTGAGTATTGAACTCCAAAACAACAATATTACTATCAAAAATTTATCATATAAGACATAAAAAATGGATTTGAGGAATCCAAATAATTCACTAAGGATAAACTCTTAGAGATGCAACAAGATCATTCCTTGGATAGAGCACTTGATGCTCTCATATCTCTCGATACCAACACATATTTTCTTAGACTTGCACAAAATTGTGCCAAGCTACCTTCAAATCTTAACATAGCTACTCTTAGGGAAAAATCCCTAACACAAGCCATGTCATCAAATGTTCCATTATATGAGAACCTACTCATAATTAACCTATTAGTGAACATACTAAGTCAACCAAAAATACCCGCATATGACACAAACTCAATACCATTTTTTTAAATAATTCATAAATCCATTGTAACAAAATCCAAACATGGTTGATCAAATAGCTTTACAAATCCAAAATCCCCCTAGCACAAAAATTTCACATACATCCAATAAAATAAGCATGCTTACACCAAATCCCCCTAACACAAACATTCAACATACATCCAATCAAATAAATATTATTACACCAAATCCTCCAAACACTAACATTCCCCACTCTTCATCACAAAAAATTCCAAATTACTCAAACAATCCTTTCACGACTCAAAATCCCATACCTTATGTGACTCCTAACATTTTGCATGCTACATAATCACCTAATGTAACGAGGAGCACATATAATCCTAAAAACTCATATCAACCTCCTATTCCACAAATCCCATCACTTACCATTACAAAATAAGACTCCACATCTAACATACTAAAAACTTATAACATACCACATCCTTCACATACTTCAACAATAATACATCCCTCAACAACAATGCACCCCTCAAAAACAATATATCCCTCAACAACAATACATTCCTTCCCAACAAATATACTACACCAAAAATACATCCCAAAAACAACAAATCACTCAACAAAACCAAAACATTCCATACAATTCATATAAAACTATTGAACAAAAAAATACTCCATCTAACAAAATTCCAAATAACCAACCTAATGACTTGGAATTTCAACTATAAAGTTTGAACTAGAGGATTAAAATGACATGCAACTAGGACAAACAGAGAAAAGCTATACACTTGAGGATATAAAATGAGTTGCAAGTATGGATGTGTTTGGTGGTGTTTTCATTGATGTCAACACAATTCAGGTTGATTGTAGATGGTACTTGTATAGTTGAGATACTATAGAAGTTCTTAGAGTATATGGAGCCATATTTATGAAGTTGTAGTTGTGTTTTTGCCAAGTGCTTTTGATTAAATTTGAGAAATAATGAAGGCGGTGTTGAAGTGTGTGTTATGAGTGTGCTCTAGTATTGTGCTCTATATTTCTTTTATGTTGATCCTATGCCTATTTAGATGTGTAGTTATGTTCATGAGCTTCAAATGATAATACATCCCAATTTTTAGATTCTGGTTCGATGGAGAGTGAAAGATATGTTCATCGGTATGTGAACTGGTTTGGTAGAACTATTTGTTTGTGAACTAGGAGAAATGTTTTGGCTCTACAGTCTTCTGGTTTTTGGTTTCAGATCTTGTGGATATAGGAAATTATTCTTTTTTATGGTTTTTGTGTTCTGACAAATGTGCTTGTGATTTGGTACTCTGGAAGACCTACTCTAGAGCTCTTGTGTGTTGTTGGTTGGTTTGGTAGGACTGTTGAAGAATTTTCTATGAATGAAGTTTGTTGCAGTTGTTGTGGATGTACCTGAGGTATTCTTAGAGATGGTAAAATCTCTAGTGAAGCGTGTTGAGTGATCCAAATGTGATCACCTTGTTGGAGATTTGTGTACTTCAAAGATCATTGGTGTTTTCATTAGGTTTGTTCGACCTGGTGTCTACATGTTACATTAAGTTTTTGCATCGAATTGAGGAAGCATGTGATTGATCCAATATGTTTTTTGGGTCCTAAATTAAATATGTAATTGGTCCTCTCTCATTCTTATCCCACGAGATTATTGAGTAGCCGACCTAATTTCAATTTTGAAGAATGTTTAGCCGACCTTGGAGAATGTTTCTAGGGTTGAAGATGGTATAAAACAAAATCAAGTTGTTGCAAATTTGATATCCATCCATCCATGAATCAAGGAAGCAAGTGAAGTGTGGAAACAAGTATGAAAAGTGGAGTGTGCAAGAGTGAATTGAGGTAGCAATAATTTAATGTGTTTGATTCCTGAAAGAAGTGAGCTAATGGTGACTACATTTTTTTTATCAAGTTCTAAATGTGTGGAACCTTTGCGGTGGATCTTCATTTATCTTTTATTTTTTTGTAGGCAGTGAGCCTCCTTCTGGATAGTGAGTCCTTTGTTAGTAGTGAGCTTTTGTATCTGGGCAGTGAGCCCTGTGGTAGTGAGCCTTTCTATCCAATATTGCATTATTACTATATTGTGAGCTAATCCTCACTGTGGTTTTTCCCTCATTAGGTTTTCCACATAAATCTAGTGTCTCTGGTGTTTGCTTTCTATTATTTTTGTATCATGTTTACACTTAATAACATACATAGTTAAAGTGGAATTGATTAAGGTTAGAAGTAAAGTGATTTGATACAACTAATTCACCCCCCTGTCAAGTGTCTTGTGCATTTCAACAATTAGTAGTAGAGCTTTGATTCCTCAGTGAAAAGATTAACCACTTGAGGTAGATCAGATGGTGCACAAGTTGTAGATCCCTATTTTTGATGGACATGATTATAGTGACTAGAAAGAATAGATGAGAGGTTATTTGGTTTCACTTGGTTTCAAGACCTAGAAACTTGTGGAGATAAAGTATGTGGCACCAACCGCTTGTCCTTCCTCTACTGATGATATTGCAGCTAATGAGGAGAATGAAAAGGTAAGGTATGCTATCTTCAGTGCTCTATCTAAAACTAAAAGGAAAAAAATTATTTCTCTAGGCACTACTCATGAAGTATGGGAAAAATTGAAAGACATTTATGAAGGAAATGATAGATTAAATTTGTCAAGGAAACTAACTGCTAAGCAAAAATTTGAGAACCTGAGAATGGAAGAAGGTGAAAATATTGCAAGCTACTATTAGAGAGTTGAACTTAGAGCAACTAAAATCAAGAATCAAGGTTCAGTACCATGTCAGATGAAGATATAATTGAGAAGATATTGATGACCCTACCGAAGAATTGCAGTGACAAAGTCTCTGCTATTGAAGAATCATATGATCCAAAGACATTTACTAAGGAGTGCCTATTTGGTGTCTTGATTGCATTTGAGATGAGAAAATTTGCAAGAGATAAGGAGAAGACTAAAACAACCTTTAAATCAATGATGATGATTCAGAAGAGTTGGAAGAAAACTTCACAAGGAAATTGAAAAAAGGTACTCGTAAATACAAAGGTAAGTTTCCCTTTAAGTGTTTTAGTTGTGGAAATATTTGTCATTATGCATCAAGATGTCCTAATAGAGATTCACACAAGAAGAACAAGGATAGTAATAATAATCACAAAGACAAGAAGGATGGGAAGTTCAAGAAATTGTATTATGTCAAAGAAGAAGCGGAAATTTCAGATGATGAATCTGAATTTGAGGAAGATAAAGATGAATGTTTATTTATAGCTCTAGAAAACAAAGCTATATTTGCTAACCATGGAAGATGTGCAAAGGAATTTGGTCCGGAGAGCAAGAAGGATGAGATAGGATGCACTCTGGTGATTGATTTTCATGCTAGACGAGATGAATACTTTTGGGTAATTCATAGTGGGTGTTCAAATCATATGACTGGTGATAAGATTAAGTTCACTAAACTTGAGAAATATGATGGAGGAATAGTTATGTTTGGAGATGACTCTTGTGCTAAGATTGTTGATAAAGGAACAATTAGTTTTGATGGTAAACATAGTACTGATGATGTCTATTATGTTAAGGGTTTAAGGCATAATATCTTAAGTGTTGGAAAAATGTGTAGCAAAGGTTTTAAGCTTGTGTTTTAGGATAACACCTGTGAGATCAAAAAAGGATCCAAAACTATGGTAGCAGCTAGAAGAAGAACTCTTGGAAATATCTATCAGCTTAAGGGTGGTCATGGTCAGTGTTTTATTTCTCAAATTAATGAAATTTGGCTCTAGCACCGCAGGATGGGACATGTGAATTTTGACAATCTGATCAAGATCAGTTCTAGGGAAGTTATCAAAGATATACCTAGAATCACAAATCCTTCAAATTCAATTTGTAGAAGTTGTCAATTGAGGAAACAAACAAGAATTAATTTTAAAGGAAAGGAACAATCATCTACCGGAATGGTGGAATTAATTCATACAAACCTTTGTGGCCCTACAAGAATAGGAAGCCTTAATGGTGACAGGTACTTTATGCTCTTGATTGATGATTACTCTAGGATGGCATGGGTTACTTTTCTTAGAGAGAAATCTTAGACTCTTGATAGATTCAAGGTATTTAATGCAAGAATAGAAAATGAGGCAAACCTGAAAATCAAATTTTTAAGGTTTGATAGACGTGGAGAATTTACTTCTGGTGAGTTTAATGCATTCTATGAAGAACATGGCATAAAGAGACATCATTCTGATCCTAGAACCCCTCGGCAGAATGGAGTTGTGGAAACGAAGAACCGGACTGTTCAAGAGGTTGCTAGAACTATGATGAAAGAAGCAAATGTTCCAAATGTGTATTGGAGAGAAGCAATCCACACTATTGTTTACATTCTTAATAGAGTTCAAATCAAAGGTAATAACACTAAGACTCCTTATGAGTTATGGACTGGTAAGACTCCTACTGTTAAATAATTTAAAGTATTTGGAAGTAGATGTTACATTAAAAGAGATGATAAAAATATTGGAAAGTTTGATGCTAGATGTGATGAAGGAATTTTTCTTGGATATTCAAACAACAACAAGGCATATAGATGCTTTAATAAAAGACTGAGAAAAATAATTAAAAGTGCTAATGTGAAAGTTGATGAAGCTATGTATAGACTAGTCGAAATAAGTGAAGTTGAACTTGATGATATTATCTATGGGAAAGTACAAGAATAAGAAAAGGAAGAGAAAGAACAAAGTGATGAAGAAGAGATTCTAGAACCTACACTTAAGACTCCTAAATATGAAAAGAGAAATCATCCAGAGGAATAGATAATTGGAGACATAATGTAATGCCCCACCATGCAACCCTAGAGGAAGTTGCATTTAACTACTTAAACGAAATAATTTTTTTTTTTTAAAGGATAAATAATAAGTAAGTTAATTAACTAATGCCAACAACCTCTAAGGTTACGAGACAGAGGTTATAAAGAACCTCAACAAAAACATGAATAAACTATGACAATTATTTAATTATTAAATTAACACATACATTCCAAGTAAGATGAAATAATAACAAGCATAAGATAACACTTCCGATTTCATTAATCCATTCATAAAACCATAAGGTTACAATCTCTCATTCCCCGAATGAGGCAAACCAATACATAATTACAATTACAAATTCCACCTCGATAACATAGAGGGGTAATGGTACAAGAATAATTGAAATGGAAACAAGTAAGAACTGCTACAGAAGCCAAGAGCTCTCCAACCAGAAGTCTCGTCCACAAGAACACGAAGAAAGATCCCAATGGATTAAGGTGCACGCCACCCAACCAATTGGAACCCAAAGGCCCACCCCCCCGTGCTAGGAGATAGTAACAAGAATTTATATCCAAGGACGTCTACCTCTAAACATAGGGTAACATAACCATACTGAAATAAATACAGTGACATCACTGACACAAAGTTACAATGCTTCCATAAATTACATAATCAATTGCATCACTGATGCGAACATACTATCGACCTAGGAGAAGTGTCATCACAATGTTACATAGGTTACCCTGGTGAGTCTTCCTAGGTCCCGACCCCCATCTTGGGTTATCCTGGTAACCTTTAACGACTTTCGGCCCCTCATGTAAACCAATGTGGAATCAGTTATCTTTCATAGGGACAAGATAACGATCTTGCCATTCCAAGCCTTCCCATCTTGACCCAAGTCTTTACAAGCCCTTGTGTTCCTAAGCGAGGCATAATTATCTTATTAAGTGTTTGGTACTATGTGATATTCTAATCATTTAATTTAGCTATCACTGGATTAACTAACTTACAACGAGTTACCCTAGCACCACTTCGTGTGTCATCCCCCATTACAAGCCACTCCTCTAAGACGACACGTGGAACAACTCTACAACCCAAGGGTCCACAAGTGCTACACAAGGATATCACATCCCTAACCAAGACATACA
Organism: Sequoiadendron giganteum; assembly: GCA_007115665.2. Taxonomy (NCBI): domain Eukaryota; kingdom Viridiplantae; phylum Streptophyta; class Pinopsida; order Cupressales; family Cupressaceae; genus Sequoiadendron; species Sequoiadendron giganteum. The sequence goes on from CM021100.1 coordinate 722,319,854, forward strand.
GTCAAATACCCTCTTGTTCGTGATAACCGGGGAACAAACTAGTTACACACTACCCAAGGCCATCTATGGTTGACTACACAATATGACAACCCACAGACTGAAATCCCAACTGGAAGACTTGTTAAACATGAAGACCCACACTTCCCAATGATACGCACGTAGATCAATGCAAAGACAGGAATCAAACTCTACTTTGGGTCCACTAAACCCATGTCCTAACTGGCATTCAGTAAATAGTGCATTTAAACAAACGGAATTAAATACGCCACTTAAAATAAACGTTTCATTCTCACACATCATTTAAAGATATAAAACATAATCTCGTATTTTAATAATTCAGATAAACCCAAAATCCCATTTTAAATAAATATTTATTGCATATTCAATAAATTTCATTTTCTAAAAAAAAAACAATCTTCCCTTCTAAATATTATAGTAATAACATGAAATAATTCATTTTCTCAAATGTAAAAATTAAAACATTAGAAAACAATTATGATTATTTAAATCTCCCAATCATTAAATAAAACATATTATTAAATCTATGGAAAACATTTAATAATAATTGATTCCTCACAATCATATATTATATTATATTATGATAATACAAATATTATAATAGTATAATATCCAAAATATTATAATAAATATAATAATATATATTTATTTTTTTATTTTAAAATATATTTTTCTTTTAAACAGCAAGGGGCAGCCTCGGTTCACGCGCCAACCCTAAGGTTGGGTCACACGGACCTCGGAATCCATGCCAACTTTTCGGAGGGCATGAAGGTCGGCCGGCTGCGGTTTTCACCAGGCGGCGGCGGAGTTGCATGTGGCGGCCGTAGGAGGCGGCACCACCGGGAAGCGGAAGCCGTAGGGAGCAGCGAATGCGGAAGGCACGGTAGGAGGGGATGGGGAAGTCGCCGGTGCTAGCGCGGGCAGCGATGTCGGCCGCCACCCATGGTGGTGGTATGTACTCTGGCCACCATCGGTGGTGGTCGCCAAGACCTGCTGGCCCCCGCCTACTCCCACCACCTGAGGCCACACTGGTGCCAAGCTCTAATGCAATTTCCTTAAACAAAACCTTCAACTATCATTTCTTGCATTTTTTATTTTTATTTTTTATTTTTTGAAAAAAAACCAGAAACATGAACATACAGCCTTTTTTAAAAAATTGAATTTTATTACAAAAAATTTTGCCAGCATAACATTACAAGGGCTATTTTTTAAAAATAAATTAACTCAAGCTTATATAAATATATATATATATATATATATATGAAGCTTATATAAATATATATATATATGAAGCTTATATAAATATATATATATATATATATGAATATATATATATATGAATATATATATATATATATATGAATATATATGAATATATATATATATATATGAATATATATATATATTTATTCAACCAAAAGAAGATTTAAACAAGTTGAACAGACCAAAATGAAGATCAACAAAAATTTGAAGAGGTAAAGATTATAAACAAATTTCATCAAAGAAAATGAACCTGTTTCCTTCGCAGTTGGGTGGAGACCCTGTTGATGATTTGATCCCCTCTTCAGTCCCTCATATCCTTCAAGCTTCAATCCAAAAACCTACTAAGATGCACAATTTCCTCCTCTTCTCCTTCCAATTTTTCCCAAGAAACTCCATTCTCCAAAATTGTGAAGAAATTCAAGATAATGCAAAATCCTTCCAAAATCCACAACCACCCCCATAAATTCTTGAAAACAGAAAAATAGAAAATATATTTTTTTGTTGAATTTTTGAATTTTGAATTTCAATTTTGACTTTTAATTTATTTTTCTAATTTTCCAATTTCAATTCAAATTTGCATGCATTTTCAAAATGAATAATTTAAATCATTTCAACATGAATAACTTAATCAATTAATAATTAAATCTACCATAAGATTAAATATCAAATTAATTAAATTAAATTACTCAATAATTAAATCACATTTCCCACAAATTCTAACTTCCAAAATAAACTGAAATCAAGCAATAAAAGCAAAATTGAACAACAGGGTTACACAATGACTAACAACACACTACAGCTAGGACGATGACTCGGCACGAAAATCCTAGCTACTATCTCCCAATCAGATGTTGTTGGGCATTGGAAACGCTCGAACCTATGAAACCAGGTGGAGTCGATGTCCTGTACTTGTCAACCTGCAGCAAAGAGCATATCCATATACATAAACATGTCATAAATAAGGCACAACGTGAAGAGGAAGTCACGAGATCGCAGGGCACTCACAAGCGAGTGATGCGATACCGTCCTCTTCACCAATACAATAGTTCTAACTAACGCATCTAACATAGCAGCATAATCAAAAGCATGAAACATCATAAATTAAACATCCACATATGCTAACTCCAAACATGCCATAATAATCACATCAAAATAAAGTATCATCACATCAAAATACATCACAATAAAACAGTGATCCACTGTAAACAAGTACGTAGTCTAAGTACAACCCACAACTAAAGCATAGAAAGGAAAGAACAATGTTCGTACAATAGACAAAATGGAGGGGTATTACACATAAGTGAAGGTGTAAAGACAAGAAGTAAAGTGGTTGAAGTAAACTTGTGTTTACTTTCTAAGATAGAACCTAAGACTGTGAGTGAAGAATGTAATGATGAAAGTTGGGTTAAAGCAATGAAAGAGGAACTACAATAGACAGAGAAGAATGAAACATGGGAACTAGTCCCTAGACCTTCAAATAAGAATATAATTGGTTCAAAATGGGTATTCAAAAACAAGTTGAATGAAGATGGTGAAGTGGTAAGGAATAAAGAAATACTTGTATGTAAAGGATATTCATGGTTGAAGGAATAGATTTCAAAGAAAATTTTGCACCAATAGCAAGAATGGAGGCCATTTCGATGTTCTTGGAATTTTCAGCTCATAAATACTTCAAAGTGTATCAGATGGATGTCAAGTCTACATTTCTAAATGGAGAACTAGAAGAAGAATTATATATGGAGCAACCAGAAGGTTTTCAGCTATCAAAAAAATCGGACATGGTTTGCAATTTAAGAAGGCATTATATGGACTTAATTAAGCTCCCAAAGCTTGGTATGCAAGGTTGGATAGATACTTGACAAGGCAAGGATTCAGCAAAGGGTCTGCAGAAAGTAATCTTTACTTCAAGCCTAAGAAAAACAAAATTTTGATAGTTGTGTTATATGTTGATGACATTGTCTTTGGTGGAAATGAAGGTATGTGTAAGAAATTTGCAGAAGAGATGCAAAAAGAATTTGAAATGTCTATGATTGGTGAGTTGAATTTCTTCCTTGGACTTCAAGTAAATCAAACTAACAAAGGGATATTCATTTCACAATCTAAGTATGTTAAGGAATTATTGACAAAGTTTAGAATGGATGACTCCAAACTGGTCTGTACCCCTATGGTAATTGGATGTAAGCTGAGCAAGGATGATGAATCTGCTAAAGTTGATCAAAGAATGTATAGATATATGATTGGTGGATTGTTGTATCTTACTACTACTAGACCAGATATCATGCATGCAGTATGTTTAGTTGCAAGATTTCAAGCAGAACCTAAGGAAGCACATGTTATAGCTGTGAAGAGTATATTCAGATATCTTAAGGGAACTCCAAATTTTGGGTTGTGGTATCTGAAGGATAATGATTTCACATTAAATTCCTACACTGATGTAGATTGGGTTGGTTGTGTATATGACCAAAAGAGTACAAGTGGCGGTGCATTCTTCCTTGGAGGAAGATTAGTTTCATGGTTGAGTAAGAAACAAGATTCAGTTTATTTATCTGTTGCAGAATTAGAGTATATTGCACCAGTAGCATCATGTTGTACCTAGGTACTTTGGATGAAGCAAACTTTGAAGGACATAAGTGTGGTGAGTGATGAACTTATCTCTATATTTTGTGACAATACAAGTGCTATAAAAAAATTGAAGACTCCAGTGATGCATTCTAGGAAAAATCACATATCTATCAAATATAACTTCTTGAGGGAGAAGGTATTGCAGAATGAAGTTAGACTTGAATATGTACCTACCAAGGAATAAATTTCTGACATATTCACTATGGCCCTTTTGAAGGATACCTTTTAGTATCTCAAGGGGAAGTTAGGGGTTATTGCCCCTCCTTTGAACTAAATGCACATGGAGGTGCATCAGTCCAGTGGATTCACAAACTCTTTGATCTGGAGTGATGATTAAGGTTTACTCCTCAAGGGGAGTAGAGAAGTGCATTGATGTAGTATGTTATTTGGGTGCACTCCTAAGGGGGAGTGAATAGAGCTTTATATGGCCAGATTTTTTATGAAAAATTTCCTTTTCCATTGATGTCAAAGGGGGAGAGAGAGTCATGTAAAAATTTTATGCTTGTGTAGGTTGTCATCTCTGAAGGTTGTGTATGCTATGTTGTCTTTGATGGTTTTTCACATCATGTGTTTCCATCAATGACAAAGGGGGAGATTGTTGTAAGTATGGATATGTCTGGTGGTGTTGTCATTAATGTTATTCAACATAGTTCAAGTTGATTACATATGGTAATTGTATAGTTGAGATAATGTATAAGTTCTTAGAGAACATGGAGCTATATTTATGAAGTTGTAGTTGTGTCTTTTCCAAGTGCTTTTAAGAAAATTTGAAAAATAATGAAGGCAATTTTGAAGTGTGTGTTCTAAGTGTGCTTTGATATTGTGCTTTGCATTTCTTCTATGTTGATCCTATGCCTATACATATTTTTACTTATGTTTATGAACTTCAAAGGATAATACATCTCAATTTTTAGCTTTTGGTTCGATGGAGAGTGAAAGATATGTTCACCGCTATGTGAACTGGTTTGGTAGAACTATTTGTTTGTGAATTGGGAGAAATGTTTTGGCTCCGCAGTCTTCTAGTTTTTGGTTTCTAATTTTTTGGATCAGGGAAATGATTTTTTTTTATGGTGTCTATGTTCTAACAAATGTGCTTGTGATTTGGTGCTCCAGAAGACCTGCTTTAGAGCTCTTGTGTGTTGTTGGTTGGTCTGGTTGGACTGTTAAAGATTTTTTTGTGAATGAAGTTTGTTGAAGTTACTGTGGATGTACCTAAGGTATTCTCAGAGATGGTAAAATGTCTAGTGAAGCGTTTTGATTGATCCATGGGTGATCATCTTGCTGGAGATGCACGTACTTCAAATATCATTGGTGTTTTCATTAGGTTTGGTCAACCTGGTGTCTACACATTACATTAAGTTTTTCATTGAATTAAAGAAATGTGTGATTGATCCAATATGTTGTTTGGGTCGTAGAATAAATATTTAATTGGTCCTCTCTCATTCTTATCCACTGTGGGAATGTTGAGTAGCTGACCTAATTTGAAATTTGAAGAATGTTTAGCCGACCTTAGAGAATGTTTCTAGGGTTGAAGATGGTATAAAAGAAAATCAATTTGTTGTGAATTTGATATCCATTCATCCATTAATCAAGCAAGCAAGTGAAGTGTGTGAACAAGTGCAAAAATTAGAGTGTGCAAGAGTGAATTGAGGCAGCGGTACTTTAATGTGTTAGATTCTTGACAACAGTGAGCTAATGGTGTCTACAATTTTTTGATCAAGTTGTGAATATGTGGAACCTTTGTGGTGAATCATTTATCTTTTTTTTTTCTATAGGCAGTGAGCCTCCTTCTGGATAGTGAGTCCCTTGCTGGCAGTGAGCCCTCTAGCAGTGAGCCTTTGTATCCAATATTGGATTATTACTATATTATGAGCTAATCATCACCGTGGTTTTTCCCTCATTGGGTTTTCCACATAAATCTGGTGTCTCTAGTGTTTGGTTTCTGTTATTTTCATTTCATGTTTACACTTAATAATAGAATAGGTTAAAGTGGAATTGATTAAGGTTAGAAGTAAAGTGATTTGATACAACTGATTCACCCCCCGTCTTAGTTGTCATGTATTTCAACACAAAAATACATCCCAAAAATAATAAATCACTCAACAAAACCAAAACATTCCATACAATTCATATAAAACTATTGAACAACAAAATACTCCATCTAACCAACTTCCAAATAACCATCCTAATGACTTGGAATTGCAACTATAAAGTTTGAATGAGAGGATTAAAATGACATGCAACTAGGACAAACACAGAAAATCTATACACTTGAGGATATTTTTCCATATCCATTTGATAGAAACGTAGCTATGATACCATTCCCTCATAATTTTGAAATGCTCAAGTTTGAAAAATATAAGGGAAGAGGTGGTCCATGAGAACACATATGAGAATTATATAGCATGTCTAGAGGTGGCATACAATAGCACATACTTAATAATCCTCTTTCCTCAAATCTTAGGTGGATAAGAAATAGAACAATTCTCCCATCTACCACAAGGTATCAAAACACTCCACAAACTTGTGGAAAAGTTTGTTGTTCATTTCTCATACAATATGGAACATCAAAATACCATGATCAAATTATACAAACAAAAACAAACTTTGAGAGAAACTATTGCTTCCTTCCTACAATTTTGGATACATAAGGCAAGCAAATGAAAATGGCCTATTCTTGAGAAATGGCTCGTGGGTATATTTGTCCAAAACCTTAACACTAAAATTGGCTTCCACTTAATTATATAATGTACTAACACCTTTGAAGAATTCATACAAAATGGGATCATAATTGAGAAGGCCCTCATTGCTAAAGGGCTTGTTAAAACTTGTAAGGATAACAAGGATCAAACATCAAAATCTAATGATAAACCTTTCCTATGGGCTAAAATCAAGAATGACACCAATGATGGGGTCATAGATGCAAAATTTATACAAAATATACAACCCCTATCAAACAATCAACAAAACAACCAAAATGTAAATCCTCCAAGAGGACCATCAAGACCCAACAACACCATTAGATGTAGGTATACTCCCTTAGGGGATCCAATCAAGATGGTGTTGAATAAGTTAATTCCATCAAATATTATCAAGCTTCTATAGCTTATATGTTATGATAAACCTCAATTTAAACCATCATGGTATAATTGTAATTATTATTAAAAATACCATAGGACTAAAGGTCATGAAATGTTAAATTATATGACTCAGAAATCTCTTACAAGATATAATTGATCAAGGAGAGGTCTATGTTGATCAACATCCTAGGATTTTTGGAAACAATGATGGAGGAATTTAATTTACAAGGATCCAATTCCAAACCATGTTAAAGGAAGTGATTATGGTAAAACAAGGGACTATAACAAAGTCAATTATTCTTATGATAATGTAGTAGGACATCCAAGAATCCAATGATCACAACTATGATATTCATCATTCACATAATGAGGGAATACACATATATCAAGGTAATTTTCCAAAGCATTATCAAAACCATCCACCTATGTCTAGCAATGGCTCATCTCAAAATAATTGTTGCAATTATGAAGGTGTTTTCATTGATGTCAATAGGATTTCTACTAATTGGTGTTGTCATTGATGTTAATTATGTGTTAAATAAGTTTGTTGCATGTCGAGGATATTGAGAAAATTGTGAAAAAGAGGTTGTTACAGGTTGTGCATGTGTTGTTGAGATATTGAGGAAGTGTTGTAAGTAAATGGAGCTATATTTTTGTTGTAGCATCTGAAGATGAGTTGGAATGAAGTAATGAGCTGAGATGATGTCTCTGGTACTTATTTTCCAAGTGCTTTTGAGAAAATTTGATAGACAAATAAAACAATGTTGTGCAAGTGTTTAGAATGTGCTCCGATATTGTGCTCCATGTTTCTTTTGCATTGATGTTATGTTTGTACAGATCTGATATGTTGTTCATGGTCATTAGAGGTTGCTATGTTCAGAATTTGGGTTTCTAGGTTGTTGTACAGAGTGAGATATTTTCACAAGTGTGTGAACCAGTCTTTCAGTGATGTTTTTTGTGGCCTGGGAGAAATGTATTTTCTCTACATTTCTCTAATATTTGGCTTCAGGTTGTGTAGATTTCGGAAGTTTCTTATAATGTTTATATCTTTCAGATTTCAAGGTTTTACTCGATTTGGTATAGTATAGTGTGTTTTTCATGTGATAGTGTACAAATAAGGTTTACTAGTTGTTTTGAGCTGAAGTATTTATGTGATGCAAGTTTGGATGAAGCGTTTGATAAATCTCAAATGGTTTGAAGATTATTCTAGATCATGTTCAAGTGATTTTTTTTGTTTGGAAGTTTCAGATTGATTTAAGGAAGCGTGTGTTTAATGTTCATAGTGTTTAGCACAGGTATTGGTCAACCTTGTGTTAACACTACATTCAAGGCTTGTGAAAGAATTTTGAGGTGTTTTAGGATCTACTTGGGTCATAATTAAAGATTAATATTGGGTTGCCTTCATTCCTATCCACTGTGGGAATGTTTAGGTGTTGACCTAATTTGAATTTGTAAGTGTAACAAATAGTTTTTGACATTAGAAAAGTTTTTCAATGTTTAGGTTGATATAAATAAGAGTGGTGATGTTTTGAGATGCAATAGAGAAGCAAGATAGATGTGATATCAATGTGAGTGAATTGTGTGATGCGAATTTGAGCAGAGAAGTGCAAATTTCAAGTATTGGATTCTTGGAGGTAGTGAGCTGAAGGTGTATGAAATCTTTCATACAAGGCTAAAAACGCGTTGGAGCATTGTGGTGTATTCCTATTGCATTAAGAAGTTTTGATTTGTGTAAAATTTATCTTTTATCTTCTTGTGTTCTTTATGTGGAAGTGAGCCCTAACTGTGAGCCTTTTTAGACAATGTGTCCTATTCTAGCAATGAGCCCTTGTAATGGTTTTTCAATTAATTATATTGTGAGCTAATCCTCGCCATGGTTTTTCTCTCATTGGGTTTTCCATGTAAATCTAATGTTCTCTTGTGTATTGTGTTGTTATTTCAGTTTTTGTTATCTAAATTTCATGTTTAATCGCATTAACAGAATAAGGTTTGATGAATGTGTGTGGATCTAATTACTATTGAGGGTTTTTATGTTTTAATTTGCTACAACTAATTCACACCCCTCTCATTTATCTTGGCCATTCAATAATAATAACATTAATAACATCTTTGACCATAACATATCCCCCTCATTTGACTTCATGATAGGTCATATTGAAGAAACTTGTCCACAATAAGCCTTCATCTCATCCCTAAGACCTTTGCAACATAAATCCACATCATTCACATCAAACCACTCACCCAATGATGACACATTTTAGGATTTTCTCCGAGGACTATCCATGATAGATAACCATGAGCTCCAAGCTAATCCAAATCTTGATGCAAGTTCAATCCGCGATCAAGAAATCCTAGTCTAAGCACCATCACCTATTATGCCCACCCAAAATCCATCACCATCATGCCAACATTTTGATACCATCGAAGAGATACTTATTCATATTCCATCATAAAACCTAGATCTATGTCAAGAATACAATCCAAAGCATAATGAAGAAAGCTTTGAAATGAATCAAGATCAAGATATTCAAATAATCTAATATCATCCTATCATTGATCAACATCCCATAAATCCTTTCCATCTCATTCATGGGAATATAACAACAACTGATCCCATTCATATTTTGATAGCTTATACTTTTTTAAATGAGTCACTTGCTTCCACTAGAAACATAGATGACCTTCTCATTGTTCATGTGGAACATGAATCTTCCACTCTAGACATATTTGCAAATAGATGAATATATAGATGAGTTCACAAGACTCTATGATGATATTCTAGTAAATAAAAACCATGAAGAGGGTTTTTATATCAACTTTGAGGCAACAACATATTTTGAAGAACATTGAGATTTCCTTAGTCCTCAAACTTATGTCAAAGATAGTGATCACCAAGCTACTATAGATCTGATCAACATCCTACAAAATGACAAAGCACCAATAACATATAAACTCAAATCACTCACTTTTTTCAAAGAAATATTTCTTACCAATGAGAAGACAACCACCATTGATGGTTCCCAGTAGCATAGAGAAGTATTGGAGCCTTTTTTCCATCACAATACATATCCTATGGCCAAATAAATTTATCAATGGATGCAATATCAAGTAAAAGGATTAGGTCTACATGAACAAGGAATTTTAGAGCCAATACATTTCTTAGACAATCCTAAATATCAAGGTATCGGTTATTCATCGATCAAGAAATATAATGATGTTAGCCCTACCCCACAATACTAGGGGAAACTTTATCTAATGTAAACATCAAAATGAGAGTCATGAAAAACTCTTATAATGAAGTTGCTACTAACACTCCAACCATCCATATCATAAACCATCATTCCCAAATATTTCCACCCATTAATTGGGACCAACAAAATAAAAATCCTTGCAAACAAAATGATCAAATTCAAGTTGTTGAAGCTAAGAAATCAAAAAGTAAAGGTGGACACATGAAATTAAAATGGATCCCAAATCAAATTGGATCAAGTAAAACATCAATCCAAATAAAAATCCAATAGTCAAAGACACTATGGATTCAAATAAGAAATGGCCATCCATCTATCAAAGTTTCTTCCTATTTAAAAAGAATTCTTCAATACCGACATGCAAAGAGTATGAAAAATTTGGTCCCAATCACACTCAAAATTTCATATCCACACTCCATTATCCATCATCCCAAGTTTGGAAAATAAAAAATCCTACATCCAAACTATCAAATAATTCATCCACATTCATATCCCCCACCAATATCCAACATCCTACTTAAATAAAAAAATCCCAAATCCCGCATTCATCATGTCTTGGAAAGAACACTTTATCATAATGACTCTAATGGCACTCTATCATGATGTGTGTATTTAGATAAGGCCAACTTTGGTATCAACAAAGATCACAAGAACACCCATGGGTTTTATAAAAGTGCCCTTATCTTGGAAAAACAACTCCTTAAGGTAGGAAATTATTGACACATTATGGAAACAACATCTACATCAACACCACCAAGTGGTTCCACATAGTCATTCATTTCAAAAAATCCAAAAATCTTAAAATTTCAAAAAAATAAAAAAATAGTAAAGATAAAAAAATTGTCCTCAAGTGAAAACCATTTTTATTGCATTTTAGGCAAGTACCATGATGAAAACCTGGAAAATAGGCATCATGTGTAAAATCAAGAATATATGTGTACCATTCCAGTTGAGAGCATCTTATCTCAACCATCATGCAACTTTATCCTCACACTATTATCCATCCAATCCATTATCATCGATCCTCCCTACCTAGATTTACCTTGATAAAGGCTAGGGGCATGTACTTAAAACATAATTTTGGAAAAAAAATTAAAATGGTCATTTTTATTAATAATATATTATCTCATTTCATACTACCAACTACTATCTAGCCCTATCCACACAATTCTACTGGGTAGAACACATTATCTTATTGCGAGATAATCCTTGGAAGTAGAATCTCTTGTCCTATATCTATTTTTATATTTCATATCCTCCTTTTCCTTCGTGTATACATCCATCACATCAATCCATTCATCTAGTCATGTGTTCCATACATTTCTAGACACTAGGGGTGGGTACATATACCCTACTTTGGAATAAATATTGATAGGTGTCTTTCATCTCACTTAGTGATCTACATACCTTTTGAAAATCCAAAAACATTAAAAATAATTCAAAAGTCTAAGAACATCCAAATAATGCAAAATCCAAAAATATCCAAATAACACAAAATCCAAAATCTAGATAATGCAAAATCCAAAAACAATTAGATAACACAAAATCCAAATAATGAAAAATTCAAAAACATCCAAATAGTCAAAAATCCAAAACCATTTAAATATTCCTCAAAATCCAAAAATCCAAAAAACATTCAAAAAAATCCAAAAGTTCTAAAAAATAATCAACGCAACTCACCTATCCATAATAAACTCATCACCCATAATAAACCTATCATCACACTCATCTTTGACAAAGTAAGAAAAAGAAAATATGATAATTATTGAAACATAAAACATTCATAAAAAATTACAATTCTTGATCATTGTCAAAACAAGATCAAAACCTCCATGTCGATTACCTAAATCATCTTCTAAATCAACATCAACTACCTTAATAGATATATATTTCCTACAATAGGTATCATCCTAGATAACAACACACAACAATCTCTTTGGTGAGAGATATGATGGCTTTGATATGTTTTGTCAATTGATATTTTCATTTGATTTATCCTTTGTCTCATTCCATTGCTTTCTTGAAGCCACCTTGATCTTCAATATCCTTTGGTGTCTAGAGGAGTACATAGTGGGGCATAATCATTACTTTTGTTTGCTATGTTTTTGGGATGTTCTTGTAATGCTACCATGATGAATACTTGCCTTGCGTGTGAAAGGACAATTTTAGGAAATGCAATGACCTTTTCATATCAGGTTCTTTATACCTTTTATGTGTAATGCCTAACTTGCTTTGAGTTTCATTTTCTCACATGATCAAAAAACATTTTTGTATATCAAGTATGAACAAGGATACTCCTATTTGTTTGTAGAGTCAAATTACATGCAATATATATGATGCCACCTTGTTTCTTCATACCTTGGTACATAGTTTCTACTTGCTATATCAAAATAAGTATTGATTTATATTATTTAGCATAACCAAAAGCAAAATAAAAATCATCTTTTCCATCCTATTTTCTAGTAAAATCCAAATCATACCAATAATTATAGCTTTTTTGATATTTGATCAACATTATTATATCTATCCATCTAATCATCTATCCATGTATCCATCATTATCCAAAATCATATATTCTATCCTACTCATCATACCAACTATTCTATCCATGTGTCATGACATGAAATAAAACAAAAAATATTCATGACATCCTACATCCACAAAGCATTAGTACCATCATAATATCATACAGCATGCATCACCATATCCATCATCAAAAAATATTAAAAGAATTATCACACCATATCTTGTATCATCATAACAACATGATAAAGTCATCCATCATACATCATATGATCATATAAAAATCATTAAATACATACATTGATTGCAAATAACATCACATCACATCATATCATAGTCGCAATAAAATATAGTCTCATTTCATATATATCATCAAAAGTATGTCGTGATACAAATTGTACATCCAAATGTTTAAAATCTACTCATAGACATATGAAAATGTGTCTACATCAAATATTTGTGTACATGAATATATACAAATTCATATCTACATAGGACTCCTTCTCTCCTCCTCCTAACCAAGAGAAGGTGGATGGGGAGGAGCAACCTATTAGCCTACAACTTGTTGTGCCCCAGGGCCCTTTCCCCCTGACTACCCTATATTTTGTGGCACTAATGGTGGATGCCCCACTGATCCTCCATCTAATCTCTCAAACTTCCCTACTATTGCACTCCTAAATGAGAACTTGGGAGCTCTCCTCCCTATAGGCACTATGACCTCATATAATATCCTATAATAAATCACCTCCTACATAAGAGTTACGATCTCCCTCATATATTGGTCCATAGTAATCATTGCACCCTACCCAAATGCCTCTATCCATTGTCATCAGGCTCACTTTGTGTTTCTCTTTGAAGTCAATTTTACCACCTATTCCTCTGCCTAGTAATGGTGTCCTATCTTTGTGTCTCGCTCTATCATCCTCTGAGCTACTTGAACAATTAGGCTATCTCTCCTCTTTGTACCCATCTCTCTCTCTCATCAAACTTGATCTCTCTTAGATAATGCCACTATGAGATTGACATCCATGCCCCCATCCCCTCCTCATTTTTTGTCACCTCTCCACCTCTCCCACCTCCTGCCACAACTAGCACTATCACTTGTTTTCCTTGATCAAGACCCCCTCCATCTCCTTCACCTCCTCCTACAACTTCCTTAACAAGTTGTCTCACTCTTTGAGCCCTAGTTAGATCTGCCTCTCTCCTCTACCATCTCATCACCCACCATGGGATGGGTGGATCTTAATGGCCTCTACACAACCCACCACATGTCATAATTAGGAGTATTCCATGTATCCTATGCTCTTGAGGCCCATGTCCACTAAACTATCATCAATGCAAAAAAATCTTAAACTACAACTTGAGTTCTTTGCATAGGTCCCCACTTGCCTATCTCTCATTGTGTGTGAGAAAACATAGCATGATAATATACTATTAAGACATCTTGGGTCCCCGAATTGCTTCTTGACCCTATCAAGAATATATCTCTCCAAAATGTGTAGGGATTTTCCGATGAGCCACCTAGTCTATCAATAGTATGGTAGATGTCTGTAATCATCAACTCAAGCCTCACATTATAGGCATGGCCTCTAGATGAACTCATCCATGTCATCAAGACATCTCCTCTAGTAATCCAAATCTCCCAATTTTCATTATGTCAACAATGCATCATATCAGTATACATAAGGGTCTCTTATGACCCAAGTAATATCTCCAATTGTTTGAGTGATAATAATATGCTCCCATGCCCATATGTGAAGTAGTGTCACCCTAACTAATAGACTTGTAGTAGATCTATACACCACCTAGTGCATATCATGAAATAGGTGGGCTAACATGCATGACCCCCAAGCATAAATGACAATATCAATCATCATCCTCTCTAGCATGTGGCCCCATCCAACTTAAAAACCCTTGGATCATCGATCAAGAATGATCACATCAGAAATGAGGCCTTTAATCATTAAAATTAGATCATCATACACTCCCACTCCTAGCCTCAAATCTATCTCACCATCCTCAATATCCATCTCATCATCATGTAATACTCATTTTAGAGATTCCCCACCAAATTTTGTATCGTACACAACTCAATCACCCTCTATCAAGATCCTCTAGACATCCCCAAGGGTGATGGTAGCATCTCCAATCAGGGATCTGAATGAAAAAGTCTCGCTATGCTATCTCTCAACAATGATAGTCATGAAAGCCCTGAGTACAAATCTTTGACATAAATGCATCTTGGAATAGTCCCATAGCTCCCAATAACTCTACATCCATCTCACTCAGGTAGGAAATCCTCTACAAAAGTGTCGGTCGACACTCCCTCAATAAGATTGGATCTAGTACAACCTGAAAACATAATGCCCATGACATCAATTTGTCAAAAAAACTTGCAAAAATATCTAATTTATAGCAATTTGAATCAATTGTGACCCTTTTTTCAAAAGCATCCCTTTATCTCAATCATTTTTTAGCCTTTTATCTAAAGTGTTGCTTTAACCAAATTAAATCACTTTTCAAAAGTTCTGCTCTATAATAGTTATTTACGAGCCAAAATTCAAAAGCAACATGGCACGTCAAATGCATCATGACACCATCAAAAGCATCATGTTGGGTTTCAAATGTGTCATGTTGAGTTTCAAAAGTGTTGATCCTAGATCAATGCATTTGATTGACTCACTAGACCTAACATTTGTCACTATCAAATTGATGCCTAACTACAAAAGGATTAGCTACATATTGTGGGAGTTGCTCCCATAGGCCTTTGGAATTGAAAAAATTGACCTATATGGTGAATAACATGAATAACACTAGCCATCTCTACAAAAACTTTGCACTAAAATCTCTTTTGTGAGCTTTGGAAATTCTAAACTAGGAGGGTGTGAATGAGTTGGAAATGACCCCAAGGGCCTATATATAGATCTCAAAACCCTAGATTCACCCCATTCCACCCCCTACATCCTATTTTCTTCATGACCTACATGTCCTGATCAATTTCCTCACTATCCTGACAACATTTTTCATCCTTTTCTTCAATGAACATATTTCATCTTCCTATCATGAGCCTGGCCCAAAAAAAATTATTAACCAATCTCTTGAGGGGGAAGCCTACCATCTATCTATCATTCCTTCATTTGTTGGCACATAGTGGGGTATCATCATCATTTTAAATTTACCCAAATCAATAAGATGTCTTTGTGTAACATACCTAAAGTTTACCCTATTTCACCTAGTTGTAACTCAAAATGTGAAAAGATCAAGTTCATAAATATATGAAAAAAAAATATCCTTTTCAATAACACATTTACACATTTGAAATAAACTCATTCCAGATTATATTGCATGAATAAAATAACATTACATAATCCCAAGTAATGAATTCATCTTCCATTTACATCTGTCAAATAGATTCTAGATCATAATTACAAATCATAGCTTACAAGATCTTACATGGCTTTAGAGAGCTTAATGGTACAAGAGTATATTGGTCAAGATTTCCACAACTAGAACATACATCTTCATCTTCCTTCTACTTCACAATTCTTGGCTTCCAACTGCATGAGGGAGAGCATCACCCAAGTTCTTTTCCTCCAACCACAGACTTAAGTGGTCCCCCACACATCTTCCTAACCGATAAGATGGCCCTACCCTTCAATGAAGAGTTTGGTATGGAAACCCTCTAATATATAATTCCTACCTGAGCATGGTTTTGTTTCTTAAAAACTAGTGTTTCCATACACTGGATACCCGCCTAACATGCATGACACTCCCTACTAGCTATGCAATTCCTAGCTCACAAAGAATTGACAAAGTGTGTACAGTGTTGTCTACAATTACTTTGGCCACATTTATCATAAATTATATAATAATAAAATCACTCAATACTTTGAGAATATTCATATGTTTACCCACCCCCTCACTCAACTTGGAAACTCTATTGACCATAAACAACTCTTGACTAGGCTTGACCTCAAGATAATAACAAGATTCTATTCTGAAAAGTGATGACATAATTATATTGATCTAACTGAACAATTAGGTTTATCCCAACCTCTTGAATACCCTATTACACACTTGTGACATTTGTGGGATTGGAAACTACCTCTTATTCAAGTTCTTTATTTTAATCATGGGATTAACGACTCTCCTAGTTTATATCTAAATAATCTTTATGATACCATGTCACCAATTGGACACATCTAGTCTCAATTAAAGCACTAAAACTATTTGATTCAGGAGCATCTGACTCCTTCATTTCTTCATCTGTAGTGTCACATTGCAAACTGGGGGCTGTAAGGCAAGCCAATAGGTGGCAGGTTGAGTTAGCGTCTAGTGCGAAATTTGCATCGCATTCTATAGTACCTGACTATAGGTTGGAGATTGGACCACTCCTTACTACCTTGGATCTTCGGGTTATGCCATTGGGATCCTATGATATTGTCTTAGGTATGGATTGGTTAGAGGCTCACCAAGCAGTTATTGATTGTCAACGTAAGTCGATTCGGTGCATTAATGCATCTGGTGGTGAGGTGGATGTTATAGGAGTTCAGAGAACGATATCTTTGAGGATTATCTCAGCTATGCAGTTGAGGAGATGTGTTCGGCAGGGATGTCAGTTGTTTGCAGTTACAGTTGAGGACTTGGGATTAGGAGATGGAGAGGAGAATGTATCTTTGGATAGTCATCCCATTCTTTAGGAGTTCTTAGATGACATTCCAAGGATGCCACCGCGGAGAGATATAGATTTTAAAATTGACTTAGTACCTGGATCGGAGCCTATTTCACAAGCTCCTTACCGCATGACTACTCAGGAGCTGAAAGAGCTTCGCTTGCAATTGGAGGAGTTGTTAGAGAAGGGGTTCATTCATCCTAGTGTTTCTCCTTGGGGAGCACCGGTCATCTTTGTGAAGAAGAAGGACGGTTCACTTCGGTTGTCATTGATTACCGATAGTTGAACAAAGTGACGATCAAGAATCGTTATCCACTTCCCAGAATTGATGACTTGTTTGACCAAGTCAAGGGTGCTACCATCTTTTCAAAGATAGACCTTAAGTCAGGATACCATCAGCTCCGTATTTTTGACTCAGATATTCATAAGATGGCATTTTAGACATGGTATGGTCACTACGAGTTTACTGTGGTACCATTCGGGTTGACGAATGCGCCATCTGTGTTCATGAGTTTGATGAATGGAGTATTCCACACATACCTTGATAGGTTTGTTCTTGTGTTCCTAGATGATATACTGATATATTCTAGGATAGTAGAGGAACATGAGGAGCATTTACGACAGGTATTGCAATGTCTTTGAGATAACTAGTTATATGCCAACTTGTCAAAGTGTGAGTTCTTTAAGACTAAGATCAAGTATCTTAGTCATGTGATCTCAGGGGAGGGTATATCTATGGATCCTTCAAAGATCCAAGATATTCTTGATTGGTCTACACTCACGAATGTGGCAGAGATCCGTAGTTTTATGGGGCTTGTAGGATATTATAGGAGGTTAGTTTAGAGCTTTTCTAGGATAGGTCATCCTATCACTTTTCTTCAGAGGAAAGGGAAGAGGTTTGGATGGTCAGAGCAGTGTGAGTCAGCTTTTCAGGTTCTTAAGGATAAGCTGACCAGTGCACCGATTTTAATGATACCTGATCCCACAGGAGATTTTCTAGTTTGTACAAACGCATCCTTAGAGGGCTTAGGAGCAGTCTTGATGCAGGAGGGTCGAGTTATAGCTTATGAGTCACAGAAGCTTAAGGATCATGAACTGAATTATCCCACTCATGACCTTGAGTTAGTAGAAGTAGTCCATCCATTGACCAGATGGAGACACTTTCTTCTTGAACACATATTTGAGCTTCATAGTGATCATAGGAGCCTTCAGTACATCTTTACTCAGCCGAACCTTAATGCTAGACAAAGGCGTTGGATGGAGTTTCTCTATGAGTATGACTTCGAGGTGAAGTATGTTCAGGGGAAAGAGAATGTCGTAGCTGATGCACTCAGTAGACGTAGGCATGAGATATTTGAGTTGACTCTCATAGTAGATTTGCGGAGTTGGATTCTTGCTAATCTTGTAGCGGACAGTTGGTATTAGGACGTGAGGGCAGAGATTGAGGCAGGTAGACCTCTAGAGGGTAGGTTCATAGGTTATTCACTTGAGTTAGATTGTTTACTTAGGCATTCAGAGCGTATTTACATTCCTTCAGTAGGTGACCTTCGCACTTTGGTTTTGACGGAGGCACATCATGCACCCTATTCAGCCCATCCTAGGGTGAAGAAG